>JAKDEW010000699.1:0-149177 GCA_021963965.1 Artemisiospiza belli | reverse complement strand
CCTCTGAGGACCTCAAATCCCACCCTGCTCCCCTCTCCAGCACCCCAAACCCCCTCCAAGGCCCTCTGAGCACCCCAAATCCCACCCAAACCCACTCTGAGGACCCCAAATCACACCCAAATCCCCTCCGAGCACCCCAAATCCCACCAAACCCACTCCAAACCCCCTCCAAAGACCCCAAATCCTACCCAAACCCCATCTGAGGACCCCAAATCCCACCCTGCTCCCCTCTCCAGTACCCCAAACCCTCTCCAAGGCCCTCTGAGGACCCCAAATCCCACCCAAACCCCCTCCGAGCACCCCAAATCCCACCAAACCCCCTCTGAAGACCTCAAATCCCACCCAAACCCACTCCGAGCACCCCAAATCCCACCAAACCCACTCCAAACCCCCTCTGAGCACCCCAAATCCCACCCAAACCCCCTCCGAGCACCCCAAATCCCACCAAACCCACTCTGAGCACGCCAAATCCCACCCAAACCCCCTCTGAGGGCCCCAAATCACACCCAAACCCCCTCCGAGCACCCCAAATCCCACCCAAACCCACTCCAAACCCCCTCCAAAGACCCCAAATCCCACCCAAAGCCCCTCTGAAGACCCCAAATCCCACCCAAACCCCCTCCGAGCACCCCAAATCCCACCAAACCCACTCCAAACCCCCTCTGAGCACCCCAAATCCCACCCAAACCCCCTCTGAAGACCCCAAATCCCACCTTGCTCCCCCCCTCCAGCACCCCAAACCCCCTCCAAGTCCCTCTGAAGGCCCCAAATCCCACCCAAACCCCCTCCAAAGACCCCAAAACTCCCCCAAACCCCCTCTGAAGACCCCAAATCCCACCCAAACCCCCTCCGAGCACCCCAAATCCCACCAAACCCACTCTGAGGACCCCAAATCCCACCCCAACCCACTCTGAGGACCCCAAATCACACCCAAATCCCCTCTGAGCACCCCAAATCCCACCCAAACCCCCTCTGAGGACCCCAAATCCCACCCAAACCCCCTCTGAGCACCCCAAATCCCACCAAACCCACTCCAAACCCCCTCTGAGCACCCCAAATCCCACCAAACCCACTCTGAGCACCCCAAATCCCACCCCAACCCACTCTGAGGACCCCAAATCACACCCAAATCCCCTCTGAGCACCCCAAATCCCACCCAAACCCCCTCTGAGGACCCCAAATCCCACCCAAACCCCCTCTGAGCACCCCAAATCCCACCAAACCCACTCCAAACCCCCTCTGAGCACCCCCAAATCCCACCCAAACCCCCTCTGAGGACCCCAAATCCCACCCAAACTCCCTCTGAAGACCCCAAATCCCACCCAAACCCACTCCAAACCCCCTCTGAGGACCCCAAATCCCACCCAAACCCCCTCTGAGCACCCCAAATCCCACCCAAACCCACTCCGAGCACCCCGAATCCCACCCAAACCCACTCCGAGCACCCCAAATCCCACTCCAAACCCCCTCCAAAGAACCCAAATCCCACCCAAACCCACTCTGAGCACCCCAAAATCCCACCCAAACCCACTCTGAGGGCCCCAAATCCCACCCAAACCCACTCCAAACCCCCTCTGAGGACCCCAAATCCCACCCAAACCCACTCCAAGGACCACAAAACTCTCCCAAACCCCCTCTGAGGACCCCAAATCCCACCCAAATCCCCTCCGAGCACCCCAAATCCCACCCAAACCCCCTCTGAGGACCCCAAATCCCACCCAAACCCCCTCTGAGCACCCCAAATCCCACCCAAAGCCCCTCTGAGCACCCCAAATCCCACCAAACCCACTCCAAATCCCCTCTGAGCTCCCCAAATCCCACCAAACCCCCTCTGAGCACCCCAAATCCCACCCAAAGCCCCTGGGGACCCCAGAGCCCCTCTCACATCGAAGTAGAGGCCGCGCAGGAAGGGGCTGGTGCGGGACAGCTCCCGCTCCTCTTTGCCCCAGCGGTTGTTGAGGAAGGAATTGCGCACCACGGCGTTGGCCTCGACGATCCTCGGGGCCACGTGCAGCACCACGTCCCCGGCAGGGCCCACCCGCAGGTTGATGCTGAACCTGGGGGACATTTTGGGGGTGTTTTGGGGGTGTTTGGGGGCGGTTTGGGGGCGATTTGGGGGTGTTTGGGGGGGTTCAGGTGCAGCACCACGTCCCCAGCAGGGCCCACCCGCAGGTTGATGCTGAACCTGGGGGAGATTTTGGGGGCGATTTTGGAGGGATTTTTGGGGGTTTGGAGGGATTTGGGGAGTTTGGGGAGGATTTTGGGGGTGATTTGGGGGTGTTTGGGGGTGATTTGGGGGCGATTTTGGGGGGTTTGGAGGGGTTCAGGTGCAGCACCACGTCCCCAGCAGGGCCCACGCCCAGGTTGATGCAGAACCTGGGGGAGATTTTGGGGGTTTGGGGGCGATTTTGGAGGGATTTTTTGGGGGTTTGGGGTGGATTTTGGAGGGATTTGGGGGGTTTGGGGGGGGGTTGGGGAGTTTGGGGAGGATTTTGGGGGTGATTTGGGGGGTTTGGGGGTGATTTGGGGTGATTTGGGGGGTTTGGAGGGGTTCAGGTGCAGCACCACGTCCCCCACAGGGCCCACCCGCAGGTTGATGCTGAACCTGGGGGACATTTTGGGGGTTTGGGGGTGATTCTGGAGGGATTTTGGGGGGTTTGGGGTGGATTTTGGAGGGATTTGGGGGTTTTGGGGGGGAATTGGGGGTGTTTGGAGGGGTTCAGGTGCAGCACCACGTCCCCAGCAGGGGCCCACCCGCAGGTTGATGCTGAACCTGGGGGACATTTTGGGGGTGATTTGGGGGTGTTTGGGGGCGATTTGGGGGTGTTTGGGGGGCGATTTTGGGGGGGTTTGGAGGGGTTCAGGTGCAGCACCACGTCCCCAGCAGGGCCCACCCGCAGGTTGATGCTGAACCTGGGGCAGATTTTGGGGGTGTTTGGGGGTGTTTGGGGGTGTTTGGGGGCGATTTTGGGGGGTTTGGAGGGGTTCAGGTGCAACACCACGTCCCCAGCAGGGCCCACCCGCAGGTTGATGCTGAACCTGGGGGAGATTTTGGGGGTTTGGGGGTGATTTTGGAGGGATTTTGGGGGGTTTGGGGACGATTTTGGAGGGATTTTTGGGGGTTTGGAGGGATGTGGGTGTGTTTGGGGAGGATTTTGGGGGTGATTTGGGGGTGTTTGGGGTGATTTGGGGGCGATTTTGGGGGCTTTGGAGGGGTTCACGTGCAGCACCACGTCCCCAGCAGGGCCCACCCGCAGGTTGATGCTGAACCTGGGGGACATTTTGGGGGTTTGGGGTGGATTTTGGAGGGATTTGGGGGTTTGGAGGGATTTGGGTGTGTTTGGGGAGGATTTTGGGGGTGTTTGGGGGTGATTTGGGGGTGATTTGGGGTGGATTTTGGGGGGTTTGGAGGGGTTCAGGTGCAGCACCACGTCCCCAGCAGGGCCCACCCGCAGGTTGATGCTGAACCTGGGGGACATTTTGGGGGTGATTTGGGGGTGTTTGGGGGTGTTTGGGGGCGATTTTGGGGTGTTTGGAGGTGATTTGGGGGCGATTTTGGGGGCTTTGGAGGGGTTCAGGTGCAGCACCATGTCCCCAGCAGGGCCCACCCGCAGGCTGATGCGGAACCTGGGGGACATTTTGGGGGTGATTTGGGGGTGTTTGGGGGTGATTTGGGGTGTTTGGAAGGGTTCAGGTGCAGCACCACGTCCCCAGCAGGGCCCACCCGAAGGTTGATGCTGAACCTGGGGGAGATTTTGGGGGTGATTTGGGGGTGTTTGGGGGTGATTTTGGGGGATTGGGGGCGATTTGGGGGTGATTTGGGGGCGATTTTGGGGGGGTTTGGAGGGGTTCAGGTGCAGCACCACGTCCCCGGCAGGGCCCACACACAGGTTGATGCTGAACCTGGGGGAGATTTTGGGGGGATTTTTGGGGTTTGGGGGCGATTTTGGAGGGATTTTGGGGGGTTTGGGGAGGATTTTGGGGGTGATTTTGGGGGGTTGGGGGTGTTTGGGGGTGATTTGGGGGCGATTTTGGGGGGTTTGGAGGGGTTCAGGTGCAGCACCACATCCCCAGCAGGGCCCACCCGCAGGTTGATGCGGAACCTGGGGGAGATTTTGGGGGTTTGGGGGCGATTTTGGAGGGATTTTGGGGGGTTTGGGGTGGGATTTTGGAGGGATTTGGGGGTTTGGGGGGAATTTGGGGACTTTGGAGGCGATTTGGGGGTGTTTGGGGGAGATTTTTGGGGTGTTTGGAGGGGTTCAGGAGCAGCACCACGTCCCCAGCAGGGCCCACCCGCAGGTATGTTGAACCTGGGGGAGATTTCGGGGGTTTGGGGGTGATTTTGGAGGGATTTTTGGGGGGTTTGGGGTGGATTTTGGAGGGATTTTTGGGGGGTTTGGAGGGATTTGGGTGTGTTTGGGGAGGATTTGGGGGGTGATTTTGGGGGGTTGGGGGCGATTTGGGGGTGATTTGGAGGCGATTTTGGGGTGTTTGGAGGGGTTCAGGTGCAGCACCACGTCCCCAGCAGGGCCCACCCGCAGGTTGATGCTGAACCTGGGTAGTTTGGGGGAGATTTTAGGGGATTTGGGGGGATTTTGAGGGGTTTGGAGGTCTCGGGGTGGTGATAAGGGAGTTTGGGAGGATTTGGGGGACATTTTTAGGGGGATTTTGAGGTGTTTGTGGGGTTTGGGGAGATTTTGGAGTGTTTGGGCGTCCTGGGATGGTGACAGGGGCGGTTTTGGGGGGGATATTAGGGGGTTTGGGGGGATTTTTGGGGGGTTTGGTGAGGATTTGGGGGACATTTTGAGGGGTTTGGACGTCTTGGGGTGGTGATAAGGGAGTTTGGGGGGGATTTTGGGGAGATTTTTGGGGGGTTTGGGGGGATTTTGGGGGGTTTGGTGAGGATTTGGGGGACATTTTGAGGGGTTTGGAGGTCTTGGGGTGGTGATAAGGGAGTTTGGGGGGGATTTTTGGGGGTTTGGGGGGATTTTGGGGGGTTTGGTGAGGATTTGGGGGACATTTTGAGGGGTTTGGAGGTCTCGGGGTGGTGATAAGGGAGTTTGACAGGGATTTGGGAGAGATTTTGGGGGGTTTGGGGAGGATTTGGGGGGTTTGGTGAGGATTTGGGGGACATTTTGAGGGGTTTGGAGGTCTCGGGGTGGTGATAAGGGAGTTTGGGGGGGATTTGGGGGAGATTTTTGGGGGGATTTTGAGGTGTTCGTGGGGTTTGGGGAGATTTTGGAGTGTTTGGGTGTCCTGGGATGGTGACGGGGGCGGTTTGGGGGAGATTTTAGGGGATTTGGGGGGATTTTGGGGGGTTTGGTGAGGATTTGGGGACATTTTGAGGGGTTTGGAGGTCCTGGGGTGGTGACAGGGGCGGTTTGGGGGGGATTTGGGGGTGCTGGGGTGGATTTTGGGATCCTGGCAGAGTTTTGGGGGGCACAGACGGCCGTGGGGGGCTCAGGGGGGATTTTGGGGAGGGGTCTCCGGGGGTCCCCGGTACCTCTCGGCGTCGCGGGGCACGAAGCCCTTGATGATGATGGTTTTTTTTGGGGATCATCCCCCCCGGGATGGTGGCAATGAAGGGCACGGGCTGGGGGGGCACAAATGGGGGGCTCAGAGTGGGGTGAGACCCCCCCAGGACCCCCCCAAATCCCAACAGATCCCCCAGAACCCAAATCCCACCCTCAGAGAGCCCCAAATCCCCCAGACCCCCTCAAATCCCACCCCAACACCCCCCAAAAACCCCCCGGGAATCCCAAATCCCATCTTGAGCCACCCAAAACCCCCCCTGGGACCCCCAAACCCCACCCCAAAACCCCCCGGGACCCCCAAATCCCACATTGAGCCACCCCAAAACCCCCAGGACCCCCAAATCCCACCCCAAAACCCCCCTGGGACCCCCAAATCCCACCCCAAAACCCCCCTGGGACCCCCAAATCCCACCCCAAAACCCCCCCGGGACCCCCAAATCCCACCTTGAGCCACCCCAAATCCCCCCAAATCACCCCAAAACCCCCCCAGGACCCCCAAATCCCACCTTGAGCCACCCCAAATCCCCCCAAATCACCCCAGGACCCCCCCAGGACCCCCAAATCCCACCTTGAGCCACCCCAAATCACCCCAAATCCCCCCAAAACCCCCCAGGACCCCCAAATCCCACCTTGAGCCACCCCAAATCACCCCAAAACCCCCCCAGGACCCCCCAGGACCCCCCAATCCCACCTTGAGCCACCCCAAACCCCCCCAAATCCCCCCAAAACCCCCCCGGGACCCCCAAATCCCACTTTGAGCCCCCCAAATCACCCCAAAACCCCCCCAGGACCCCCAAATCCCCCCCTTGAGCCACCCCAAACCCCCCCCCGGGACCCCGAAATCCCCCCCTTAAGCCACCCCAAACTCCCCAAATCCCCCCAAATCACCCCAAAACCCCCCAGGACCCCCAAATCCCCCCTTGAGCCACCCCAAATCCCCCAAATCACCCCAAAACCCCCCCAGGACCCCCCAAATCCCACCTTGAGCCCCCCCAAATCACCCCAAAACTCCCCCCAGGACCCCCAAATCCCACCTTAAGCCACCCCAAATCCCCCCAAAACCCCCCAAAACTCCCCCCAGGACCCCAAATCCCACCTTGAGCCACCCCAAATCACCCCAAACCCCCCCAAATCACCCCAAAACCCCCCCCAGGACCCCCAAATCCCACCTTGAGCCACCCCAAAACCCCCTGGGACCCCCAAATCCCCCCTTAAACCACCCGACCTTCCCCCTTAAGCTACGCCAAAATCCCCCAAATCACCCCAAAACCCCCCAGGACCCCCAAATCCCACCTTGAGCCCCCCCAAATCCCCCCAAATCACCCCAAAACCCCCCAGGACCCCCAAATCCCCCCCAAACTCACCGGGTAGAGGATGGGGGGCTGCCCCATCACCTGTGGGGGACAATTTGGGGTCAGTGAGGGGGGGTCGCACCTGGGGGACCCCCCCTGATGGGTGAGGGGGGAATTTTGGGGTTCTGGTGAATTTTTGGGGGGACCCCTCCCCACTTACCGGCAGGTCACAGCCGGGGCAGCCGGGGCAGACCTGGGGGGGAAACAGAGGTCAGGGGACCCCAAAATCCACCTGGGGACCCCCAAAATTCACCTGGGAAACTTCAAATTCACCTGGGGACCCCCAAAATTTGCCTGGGAAACTTCAAATTCACCTGGGGACCCCCAAAATTCAGCTGGGGATCCCCAAAATCCATCTGGGACCCCCTAAAATCCACCTGGGGGTCCCCAACATTCGCCTGGGGACTCCCAAACCCACCTGGGGATCCCCAAAATCCATCTGGGAAACTCAAAATTCACCTGGGGACCCTCAAAATTCAGCTGGGGATCCCCAAAATCCATCTGGGACCCCCAAAATCCACCTGGAAATCCTCAAAAAATCACCTGGGGACCCCCCCTAAATCCATTTGGGGACCCCCAAAATCCACCTGGGAAACTCAAAATTCACCTGGGGACCCCCAAAATTTACCTGGGAAACTCAAAATCCACCTGGGGATCCCCAAAATCCATCTGGAAATCCTCAAAAAATCACCTGGGATCCCCCCTAAATCCATTTGGGGACCCCCAAAATTTACCTGGGAAACTTCAAATCCACCTGGGGACCCCCAAAATTTGCCTGGGAAACTCAAAATCCACCTGGGGACCCCCAAAAATCACCTGGGAAACTTCAAATTCACCTGGGGACCCCCAAAATCCATCTGGGACCCCCCAAAATCCACCTGGAAATGCTCAAAAAATCACCTGGGGACCCCCTAAAATCCATCTGGGGACCCCCAAAAATTCACCTGGGAAACTCAAAATTCACCTGGGGACCCTCAAAATTCACCTGGGGATCCCCAAAATCCATCTGGGACCCCGAAAATCCACCTGGAAATCCTCAAAAAATCACCTGGGGACCCCCCTAAATCCATCTGGGGACCCCCAAAATCCACCTGGGGATCCCCAAAATTTGCCTGGGAAATTCAAAATCCACCTGGGGACCCCCAAAATCCATCTGGGATCCCCAAAAATCACCTGGAAATCCTCAAAAAATCACCTGGGGACCCCCCTAAATCCATTTGGGGACCCCCAAAAATCACCTGGGAAACTCAAAATCCACCTGGGGATCCCCAAAATCCACCTGGAAATCCTCAAAAAAAATCACCTGGGGACCCCCCTAAATCCATTTGGGGACCCCCAAAATTCGCCTGGGAAACTCAAAATCCACCTGGGGACCCCCAAACCCACCTGGGGACCCACAAAAAATCATTTGGGGACCCCCTAAAATCCACCTGGGGGTCCCCAAAATCCATCTGGGGACCCCCAAACCCACCTGGGGACCCCCAAAAATTCATTTGGGGACCCCCCAGACTCACCGGGCCGCCCGGGGGACACGCGCCCTGCAGGGGAAGAGGGGGGGTCAGACGGGAAATTCGGGGTGCAGGGCTGGGGTTTGGGGTCTAGGGGGGGAATTTTGGGGTCGGGGTTGTTTTAGGGTCCCAGGGTCATTTTTTGGGGTGCAGATTTTGGGGTTCAGGGCGTTTTTGGGGTCTCACCCCTCCGCCCAGCACCGAGGCCGAGAGCAGCTCCAGGTGTGTTTTGGGGGCGTTTTTTGGGGTCCTGGGTTGGTTTTTGGGGCCGTTTTTTGGGCTCCTGGGTTGGTTTTTGGGGTCAGGGTCAGTTTTGGGGTTCAGAGCTGATTCTTGGGGTGCAGATTTTGGGGTTCAGCTCTCACCACTCCGCCCAGCACCGAGGCCGAGAGCAGCTCCAGGTAAGGGGGGGTTCCAGGTGTGTTTTGGGGCCGTTTTTTGGGGTCCTGGGTTGGTTTTTTTTGGCCATTTTTTGGGTTCAGGGGTCATTTTTGGGGTCCGGGATCATTTTTGGGGTGCAGATTTTGGGGTTCAGGGCGTTTTTGGGGTCTCACCCCTCCGCCCAGCACCGAGGCCGAGAGCAGCTCCAGGTAAGGGGGGGGTTCCAGGTGTGTTTTGGGGGCGTTTTTTGGGGTCCTGGGTTGGTTTTTGGGGCCGTTTTTTGGGGTCCTGTCTTGTTTTTGGGGTCAGGGTCAGTTTTGGGGTTCAGAGCTGATTTTTGGGGGTGCAGATTTTGGGGTTCAGGTCTCACCCCTCCGCCCAGCACCGAGGCCGAGAGCAGCTCCAGGGGTGTTTTGGGGTCGTTTTTTGGTGTCCTGGGTTGGTTTTTGGGGTCCGGGTCAGTTTTGGGGTCCGGGATCATTTTTGGGGTGCAGATTTTGGGGTTCAGGGCGTTTTTGGGGTTCAGGTCTCACCCCTCCGCCCAGCACCGAGGCCGAGAGCAGCTCCAGGTAAGGGGGGGTTCCAGGTGTGTTTTGGGGCCGTTTTTTGGGGATCCTGGGTTGGTTTTTGGGGCCGTTTTTTGGGTTCAGGGTCAGTTTTGGGGTTCAGGGCTGATTTTTGGGGTGCAGATTTTGGGGTTCAGGGCGTTTTTGGGGTCTCACCCCTCCGCCCAGCACCGAGGCTGAGAGCAGCTCCAGGTTTGTTTTGGGGGCGTTTTTTGGGGTCCTGGGTTGGTTTTTGGGGTCAGGGTCATTTTTGGGGTCCGGGATCATTTTTGGGGTGCAGATTTTGGGGTTCAGGTCTCACCCCTCCGCCCAGCACCGAGGCCGAGAGCAGCTCCAGGTAAGGGGGGGTTCCAGGTTTGTTTTGGGGGCGTTTTTTGGGGTCCTGGGTTGGTTTTTTTTGGCCATTTTTTGGGTTCAGGGGTCATTTTTGGGGTCCGGGATCATTTTTGGGGTGCAGATTTTGGGGTTCAGGGCGTTTTTGGGGTTCAGGTCTCACCGCTCCGCCCAGCACCGAGGCCGAGAGCAGCTCCAGGTAAGGGGGGGTTCCAGGTTTGTTTTGGGGGCGTTTTTTGGGGTCCTGGGTTGGTTTTTTTTTGGCCATTTTTTGGGTTCAGGGGTCATTTTTGGGGTCCGGGATCATTTTTGGGGTGCAGATTTTGGGGTTCAGGGCGTTTTTGGGGTTCAGGTCTCACCGCTCCGCCCAGCACCGAGGCCGAGAGCAGCTCCAGGTGTGTTTTGGGGGCGTTTTTTTGGGCTCCTGGGTTGGATTTTGGGGCCGTTTTTTTGGGTTCAGGGGTCATTTTTGGGGTCCGGGATCATTTTTGGGGTGCAGATTTTGGGGTTCAGGGCGTTTTTTGGGGTTCAGGTCTCACCCCTCCGCCCAGCACCGAGGCCGAGAGCAGCTCCAGGTAAGGGGGGTTCCAGGTGTGTTTTGGGGCCGTTTTTTGGGCTCCTGGGTTGGTTTTTGGGGTCCGGGTCAGTTTTGGGGTCCGGGGCTGATTTTTGGGGGGCAGATTTTGGGGTTCAGGGCGTTTTTGGGGTCTCACCCCTCCGCCCAGCACCGAGGCCGAGAGCAGCTCCAGGTGTGTTTTGGGGGCGTTTTTTGGGGTCCTGGGTTGGTTTTTGGGGCCGTTTTTTGGGGTCCTGGGTTGGTTTTTGGGGTCAGGGTCATTTTTGGGGTGCAGATTTTGGGGTTCAGGGCGTTTTTGGGGTCTCACCCCTCCGCCCAGCACCGAGGCCGAGAGCAGCTCCAGGTAAGGGGGGGTTCCAGGTGTGTTTTGGGGCCGTTTTTTGGGGTCCTGGGTTGGTTTTTGGGGCCGTTTTTTGGGTTCAGGGGGCATTTTTGGGGTCCGGGATCATTTTTGGGGTGCAGATTTTGGGGTTCAGGGCGTTTTTGGGGTTCAGGTCTCACCCCTCCGCCCAGCACCGAGGCCGAGAGCAGCTCCAGGTCCCCGGCCACGCTCAGAGCCTTCACGTTCTCCGGGGGCAGCCGGTGAGGGAACTCCTGGTAGAAGGATCCGTTCACCAGGATCTGGGGAAAACGGGAGAAAAACGGGGATCGGGGACCCCAAAATACACCCGGGACACCCCAAAATACACCTGGGACACCCCAAAGTACCCTTGGAACCCCAAAATACCTTTGGAACCCCAAATACCCCAAATACACCCCCAGGAATTCCAAAATATTCACCCAGAAATCCCAAAACAGCCCCGGGACACCCCGAAATACCCACCCAGAAATCCCAAATACACCCGGGGCACCCCCAAATCTCCCCTTGGGCACCCCCAAATCTCCCTCCAATGACCCCAAATCCCCTCCTTAGGTCATCAAACCCCCCCTAGGACGCCCCAAATCCCCCCAGGGACCCCCAAATTGCCCTAGGACACCCCAAATCCCCTCCTAAGGATCCTAAGAATCCCCAAATCCCCTCCTAAGGATCCCAAATCCCCCCTTGGACACCCCAAATCCCCCCTTGGACACCCCAAATCCCCTCTTGGACACCCCAAATCCCCTCCTAAGGATCCCAAATCCCCCCAGGAACCCCCAAATTGCCCTAGGACACCCCAAATCCCTTCCTAAGGATCCGAAGAACCCCCAGATCCACCCCTAAGGACCCCAAATCCCCCCTTGGACGCCCCAAATCCCCCCAGGGACCCCCCAGATCCCCTCCTAAGGACCCCCCAGATCCCCCAGGGACCCCCCAGATCCCCTCCTAGGGACCTCAAATCCCCCCTTGGATAGCCCAAATCCCCCCAGGGACCCCCCAGATCCACCCCTAAGGACCCCAAATCCCCCCTAGGACGCCCCAAAACCCCCCTTGGACACCCCAAATCTGTTCCTAAGGATCCCAAATCCCCTCAAACCACCCCAAAACCCCTCCTAGGGTCCCCAAATCCCCCCTTGGACCCCCCAGATCCCCTCCTAAGGACCCCAAATCCCCCCTTGGACACCCCAAATCCCCTCCTAAGGACCCCAAATCCACCCCTAAGGATCCCAAATCCCCCCTTGGACACCCCAAATCCGTTCCTAAGGACCCCAAATCCCTCAAATCACCCCAAATCCGTTCCTAAGGATCCCAAATCCCCTCAAACCACCCCAAATTCCCCCCTAAGGACCCCAAATCCCCCCTTGGACACCCCAAATCCCCCCTTGGACACCCCAAATCCGTTCCTAAGGATCCCAAATCCCCTCAAACCACCCCAAATCCCCTCAAACCACCCCAAATCCCCCCTTGGATACCCCAAATCCCCTCCTAAGGATCCCAAATCCCCTCAAACCACCCCAAATCCCCTCTTAAGGACCCCAAATCCTCTCAAAGCCCCCTCCCCATAACCGGAATCCCACTGATGACCATCTCAAAGGGTCCCCCATGCCCCAAATCCCCCCAAATCTCCCCCCAGTGACCCCAAACTCCCCCAAGGAACCCCCAAACTCCCTCCTAAGGACCCCAAATTCCCTCTTAAGGATCCCAAGGACCCCCCCAAATCCCCCCGGACCCCCGCCCATACCCGGTAGCCCTCGGCGGTGACACTGATGACCATCTCGAAGGGTCTCCCCATCCCTTTAAGGACCCCAAACCCCCCCAGATCCCCCCCTAAGGACCCCAAATCCCCCCCTAAGGACCCCAGATCCCCCCCTCAGGACCCCAAATGCCCCCTCAGGACCCCCGGGACCCCCGCCCATACCCGGTAGCCCTCGGCTGGTGACAATGACGATCATCTCGAAGGGTCTCCCCATCCCTTTAAGGACCCCAAACCCCCCCAGATCTCCCCCTAAGGACCCCAAATCCCCCCCTAAGGACCCCAAACCCCCCAAATCCCCCCCTCAGGACCCCAAACCCCCCCAGATCCCCCCCTAAGGACCCCAAATGCCCCCTCAGGACCCCAAATGCCCCCTCAGGACCCCCGGGACCCCCGCCCATACCCGGTAGCCCTCGGGGGTGGCACTGATGATCATCTCGAAGGGTTTCTCCATCCCTTTAAGGACCCCAAACCCCCCCAGATCCCCCCCTAAGGACCCCAAATCCCCCCCTAAGGACCCCAAATGCCCCCCTAAGGACCCCAAATGCCCCCTCAGGACCCCAAATCACCCCCCTAAGGACCCCAGATCTCCCCCTCAGGACCCCAAATGCCCCCCTAAGGACCCCAAATGCCCCCCTAAGGACCCCAAATCCCCCCCTAAGGACCCCAAATGCCCCCTCAGGACCCCAAATCCCCCCCTAAGGACCCCAGATCTCCCCCTCAGGACCCCAAATTCCCCCCCTCAGGACCCCAAATCCCCCCCTAAGGACCCCAGATCTCCCCCCCAAGGACCCCAAATGCCCCCTCAGGACCCCAAATGCCCCCCCTAAGGACCCCAAACCCCCCCCCAAGGACCCCAAACCCCCCCTCAGGACCCCCGGGACCCCCGCCCATACCCGGTATCCCTGGGCGGTGACACTGATGACCATCTCGAAGGCTCTGCCCCGGTGCAGGGGGGACAGGTCCCGGCTCAGCTCCTCCCCCCAGCTGCCCCCGCGGCAGCTGTTGAACACCGAGACCCCCGACCCAAATCGGGGATTGACGTGCAGGGCGACGTCGGCGTCCTCCAGGGTGCCCATGGCCAGGTTAACGCGGAACCTGGGGACAGGAGGGGCACCTGTGCGTCACCTGTGTCACCTCAGTGTCACCTGTGTCACCTCAGTGTCACCCAATGTCCCCCTGAGACCCTAGACCCAAATCGGGGATTGACGTGCAGGGCGACGTCGGCGTCCTCCAGGGTGCCCAAGGCCAGGTTAACGCGGAACCTGGGGACAGGAACGTCACCTGTGCGTCACCTGTGTCACCTCAGTGTCACTTCAGTGTCACCTGTGTCACCTCAGTGTCACCTGTGTGTCACCTGTGTCACCTCAGTGTCACCTGGGGTCACACAGTGTCACCCAATGCCCCCCCGAGACCCCAGCCCCAAATCGGGGATTGACGTGCAGGGCGACGTCGGCGTCCTCCAGGGTGCCCATGGCCAGGTTAACGCGGAACCTGGGGACAGGAACGTCACCTGTGCGTCACCTGTGTCACCTCAGTGTCACCTGTGTCACCTCAGTGTCACCTCAGTGTCACCTGTGTCACCTCAGCGTCACCTGAGTGTCACCCCAACCAGGTAAGCCTGAACCTGAGGACAGCCAGGTCTCCTGTGTCACCCCAGTGTCACCTCAGTGTCACCCCAGTGTCACCTCAGCGTCACCTGTGTGTCACCTGTGTCACCTCAGCGTCACCTGTGTCACCTCAGTGTCACCTCAGTGTCACCTCAGCGTCACCTCAGTGTCACCCCAGTGTCACCTGTGTCACCTCAGCATCACCTGAGTGTCACCCCAACCAGGTAAGCCTGAACCTCAGGACAGCCAGGTCTCCTGTGTCACTCCAGTGTCACCCCAGTGTCACCTGTGTCACCTCAGCGTCACCTCAGTGTCACCCCAACCAGGTAAGCCTGAACCTGAGGACAGCCAGGTCTCCTGTGTCACCCCAGTGTCACCTCAGTGTCACCTCAGCGTCACCTGTGTCACCTCAGCGTCACCTGAGTGTCACCCCAGCCAGGTAAGCCTGAACCTGAGGACAGCCAGGTCTCCTGTGTCACCCCAGTGTCACCTCAGTGTCACCTCAGCGTCACCTGTGTCACCTCAGCGTCACCTGAGTGTCACCCCAACCAGGTAAGCCTGAACCTGAGGACAGCCAGGTCTCCTGTGTCACCCCAGTGTCACCTCAGTGTCACCCAATGTCCCCCCCGGGACCCCCCACCCCAGCCAGGTAAGCCTGAACCTGAGGACAGGAGTGTCACCTGTGTCACCTCGGTGTCACCCCATTGTCATCCACTGTCACCCAATGTCACCCGATGTCATCCAGTGCCCTCCCAGTCCCTCCCAGTCCCTCCCAGTCTCCCCAATGCCCTCCCAGTCCCTCCCAGTCCCTCCCAGTCCCTCCCAGTTTATCCCTGTGCCCCCCCAATCCCCTCCCGGTGCCCTCCCAGTGCCCCAAATCCCCCCCAAATGTCCCAAAATCCCCTCCCAGGATCCCCCAATGCTCCCAGTAGCCCCCCAATACCCTCCCAGTCCCTCCCAGTTTGTCCCAGTCCCTCCCAGTCCCTCCCAGTTCCCTCCCAGTCCCTCCCAGTCCCTCCCAATCCCCTCCCAGTCCCCCCCAGTCCCTCCCAATCCCCTCCCAGTCCATCCCAGTGCCCCCCAATCCCCCCCAGTGCCCCCCAGTCGCTCCCAGTCCCCCCCAATCCCCTCCCAGTCCCCCCCAATCCGCTCCCAGTCCCCCCCAATCCCCCCCAGTCCCCCCCAGTCCCCCCCAATCCCTCCCAGTCCCTCCCAGTCCCCCCCAATCCCCTCCCAGTCCCTCCCAGTCCCCCCCAGTTCCCTCCCAGTCCCCCCCATTCCCTCCCAATCCCTCCCCAATCCCCTCCCAGTGCCCCCCCAGTCCCCCCCAATCCCCTCCCAGTCCCTCCCAGTCCCCCCCAATCCCCTCCCAGTCCATCCCAAACCCCTCCCAGCCCCCCCCAATCCCCCCCAGTCCCCCCAATCCCCTCCCAGTCCCCCCCAGTCCCCCCCAGTCCCCCCCAGTTTATCCCAGTCCCTCCCAGTCCCCCCCGGCGTTACCGCTCCGCCTGCGCTCTCACCGCGCCCTGCACGCTCACGGCCATGCCCGGCCAGAGCCCCCCGGGCACCGGCGCCACGTAGGGCAGGGGCTGGGGGGGGCACAGGAACGGGGGTCAGGGGGGGACAGTGGGACAGGGACCCCCGAAATGGGGACAGGGGCTGGGGGGCACCGGAACGGGGGTCAGGGGGCACAGGGGGACAGGGACCCCAAAATGGGGACAGGGACCCCGAAATGGGGACAGGGACCCCCAGAATGGGGACAGGGACCCCCAGAATGGGGACAGGGACCCCGAATGGGGACAGGGAACCCAAATGGGGACAGGGACCCCCAAATGGGGGACAGGGACCCCGAAATGGGGACAGGGACCCCCCGAAATGGGGACAGGGGCTGGGGGGGCACAGGAACGGGGGTCAGGGGGCACAGCGGGGACAGGGACCCCCAAAATGGGGACAGGGACCCCCAAATGGGGACAGGGACCCCGAAATGGGGACAGGGACCCCCCAAAATGGGGACAGGGACCCCGAAATGGGGACAGGGACGCCGAAAATGGGGACAGGGACCCCCCAAAATGGGGACAGGGACCCCGAAATGGGGACAGGGACCCCCAAAATGGGGACAGGGACCACCCAAAATGGGGACAGGGACCCCGAAATGGGGACAGGGACCCCGAATGGGGACAGGGACCCCCCCGAAATGGGAACAGGGACCCCCGAAATGGGGACAGGGACCCCGAAATGGGGACAGGGACCCCCCAAAATGGGGACAGGGACCCCCCGAAATGGGAACAGGGACCCCAAAATGGGGACAGGGACCCCCAAAATGGGGACAGGGACCCCCGAAATGGGGACAGGGACCCCCCAAAATGGGGACAGGGACCCCCCGAAATGGGGACAGGGACCCCAAAATGGGGACAGGGACCCCAAATGGGGACAGGGACCCCCAAAATGGGGACAGGGACCCCAAATGGGGACAGGGACCCCCAAAATGGGGACAGGGACCCCCAAAATGGGGACAGGGACCCCCGAAATGGGGACAGGGACCCCCCAAAATGGGGACAGGGACCCGAATGGGGAGAGGGACCCCGAAAATGGGGACAGGGACCCCAAAATGGGGATAGGGACCCCAAAATGGGGATAGGGACCCCCCCAAAATGGGGACAGGGACCCCGAAATGGGGACAGGGACTGGGGGGCACCGGAACGGGGGTCAGGGGGCACAGGGGGACAGGGAACCCGAAATGGGGACAGGGACCCCCAGAATGGGGACAGGGACCCCGAAATGGGGACAGGGACCCCCCCAGAATGGGGACAGGGACCCCAAAATGGGGACAGGGACCCCCAAAATGGGGACAGGGACCCCAAAATGGGGATAGGGACCCCAAAATGGGGATAGGGACCCCCCCAAAATGGGGACAGGGACCCCGAAATGGGGACAGGGACCCCGAAATGGGGACAGGGACCCCCCCAAAATGGGGACAAGGACCCCGAAATGGGGACAGGGGCTGGGGGGCACCGGAACGGGGGTCAGGGGCACAGGGGGACAGGGAACCCGAAATGGGGACAGGGACCCCGAATGGGGACAGGGACCCCCTAAAATGGGGACAGGGACCCCCCAAAATGGGGACAGGGACCCCCAGAATGGGGACAGGGAACCCGAATGGGGACAGAGACCCCAAAATGGGGACAGGGGCTGGGGGGGCACCGGAACGGGGGTCAGGGGGGCACGGTGGGGACAGGGACCCCAAATGGGGACAGGGACCCCCAAAATGGGGACAGGGACCCCCCAAAATGGGGACAGGGACCCCCGAAATGGGGACAGGGACCCCCCAAATGGGGACAGGGACCCCGAAATGGGGACAGGGACCCCCAAAATGGGGACAGGGACCCCCAAATGTCCTCAATACGAGGTCAGGGGTTCCCCAAATGTCCCCAACACGGTGTCAATGTCCCCAAATTGTCCCTCCCAAAGACCCCCAAATGTCCCATAGACCGCCCCCAGCCCCATTTTTGGGGCGCCCCCCTCCCCAATTTTTGGGGTGTCAATGTCCCCAAATGTCCCCACCAGGGTGACAGGGACCCCAAATGTCCCCAATTGGGGGTCAGGGGGTCCCCAAATGTCCCCTCCAGGGTGACAGGGACCCCCCAAAATGTCCCACAGACCCCCCCAGCCCCATTTCGGGGCGCCCCCTCCCCAACTTTTGGGGTGTCAGGGACCCCAAAATGTCACTGGGCTGGTGACAGGGACCCCAAAGGTGCCCTCACCACAATTTTTGGGGTGTCAATGTCCCCAAATTGTCCCTCTCAAGGACCCCCAATGTCCCACAGACGCCCCCCAGCCCCATTTTCGGGGCGCCCCCTCCCCAGTTCTGGGGGTACCCACCGGGTTGTAGCAGGCCTGGTGACCGGGTGGGGGCAGGAACGCCATGGTGGCAGCGAGGCGACAGCGGTGACAACCAGGTGACAACCAGGTGACAACGGTGACCAAAGTGGCACCAGGGTCCCTTTATAGCCCCGAGGGGACCCTCCCCACTTCCGGCCCCATCCGATCCGGATGTTGATAAGGAACTGATAAGGGACATCGTGGGGGGGTGTTGGGGACATTGGGGACGCACCTGGCGCAGGTGGCACCGCCCGGCCTGGACTCTGCCCCGGGTGGGGACAGCGGGGAGGGGACACGTGGTGGCACCAGGGGGACACCCCCAGAGCCGTGGCGGCACTTTGGGGACACGTGGAGGGGATGGTGGCACTTTTGGGGACACCTTGGGGACACCTTGGGGACACCCCCAGAGCTGTGGGGACACCCCCAGAATGGTGGGGACACCTTGGGGACACCCCCAGAGCTGTGGGGACACCCCCAGACCCATGGTGGCACCTTGGGACACCTTGGGGACACTTTAGGGACACCTTGGGGTCACGTGGTGGCACCAGGGGGACACCCCCAGAGCCGTGGCGGCACTTTGGGGACACGTGGAGGGGATGGTGGCACCTTTGGGGACACCTTGGGGACACCTCCAGACCTTTGGGGACACCCCAGAGCGGTGGTGGACACCTTGGGGACACCCCCAGACCCATGGTGGCACCCTGGGGACACCACGGGGGGTGGTGGCACCTTGGGGACACTTTAGGGACACCTTGGTGACACGTGGTGGCACCTTGGGGACACCTTGGGGACACCTCCAGGCCTTTGGGGACACCCCAGAGCGGTGGTGACACCTTGGGGACACCCCCAGACCCATGGTGGCACGTTGGGGACACTTGGTGGCACCTTGGGGACACCACGGGGGGTGGTGGCACCTTGGGGACACCTTGGGGTCACGTGGTGGCACAGGGGGACACCCCCAGAGCCGTGGCGGCACTTTGGGGACACGTGGAGGGGATGGTGGCACCTTTGGGGACACCTTGGGGACACCTTGGGGACACCCTCAGAGCTGTGGGGACACCCCCAGACCCATGGTGGCACCTTGGGGACACCACGGGGGTGGTGGCACCTTGGGGACACTTTAGGGACACCTTGGGGTCACGTGGTGGCACCACGGGGACACCTGGAGGAGGTGGTGGCACCTTGGGGACACCTTGGGGACACCTGGTGGCACTTTGGGGACACTTTCGGGACACCTTGGTGACACGTGGTGGCACCACGGGGACACGTGGAGGAGGTGGTGGCACCTTGGGGACACCTTGGTGGCACTTTGGGCACACTCAGGGACAAGCCAAGGAGATTTGGGCACAAAGGAGTTTCTTGGGACACCGAGGTGACACCGGGGGACATTGGGGACACCGAGGGGACATCAGAGCTTGGCAAAGGGGACACTGGTGGCATTTTTGTGGAATTATTGTGGAATAAATCTGTGAAATTAATTCCGTGGAATTATTCTGTGCAATTAATTAATCCCGTGGAATTATTCTGTGGAATAAATCTGTGGAATTAATTCAGTAGGATAATTCTGTGGAATTAATTCTCTGGAATAATTCTGTGGAATTAATTAATCCTGTGGAATTATTCTGCGGAATAAATCTGTGGAATTAATTCAGTGGGATAATTCTGTGGAATTAATTCTCTGGAATAATTCTGTGGAATTAATTCTGAGAAAATATTCCGAGGAATAAATCTGTGGAATTCATTCTGAGGAATAAATCCGAGGAACAATTCTGTGGAATGAGTCTGTGGAATTAATTCTGGGAAATTAATTCTGCGGAATTAATTCTCTGGATTAATTCTGAGAAAATATTCTGTGGAATTATCATTCTGTGGAATTATCATTCTGTGGAATTAATTCTGAGGAATAATTCTGAGGAATAAATCAGTGGAATAATTCTGTGGAATAAATCTGTGCAATTAATTCTGTGGAATTAATTCTGAGCAATAATTCTGAGGAATAAATCTGAGCAGTAATTCTGCAGAACAATTCTGTGGAACAATTCCGTGGAATTAATTATGAGGAACAATCCTGAGCAATAATTCTGAAGAATAAACCTGAGGAATAAATCTAAGCAATAAATCTGACCAATAAATCTAAGCAATAAATCTGAAGAATAAATCTGACCAATAAATTTGAGCAATAATTCTTTGAACAATTCCGCAAACAACTCTGCGTGATAATTCTGAGCAATAAATCGGAGCAGTAATTCTGCGTGATAATTCCGAGGAATAAATCTGATCAATAATTCTGAGCGATGGTTCTGTGGAACTCTGAGGAATTAATTCTGTGGAATTAATTCTGTGTGTTCATTAACTCTGCCCCACCCCAGGGCCTGATCAGAGCTCACGAGCAGCTCAAATCGAGCAGGAGGCCATCCTGGGCACGGAATAATTCTGAGAATTATTCTGTAAAATAATTTCTGGGGGATAATGCTGTGGATATTTCTGGGAGAACATTCCTGCCCTTTCCCCCTCGCATTTTCCACCCTTTTCCCCTCACATATCCTGCCCTTTTCCCCCCTCACATTTCTCTTTTCCCCTCATGTTTTCCACCCTTTTCCCCTCACATTTCCTGCCCTTTTCCCCCCTCACATTTCTCTTTTCCCCTCATGTTTTCCACCCTTCTCCCCTCACATTTCCTGCCCTTTTTCCCCTCATGATTCCCACTCTTTTTCCCCTCATACTTCCCTCTTTTTATTTTTCCCGTACATTTCTTTCTTTGCTCCCCTCACATTTCTTTCTCTTTTCCCCTCATGTTTCCCGCCCTTTTCCCCCTCACATTTCTCCCTCATGATTCCCGCCCTTTTTCCCCCCTCACATTTCTATCTTTTCTCCCCTCACATTTCTCCCCTTTTTCCCCTCATGATTCCGCTCTTTTTCCCCTCATATTTCCCTTTTTTTTTTTCCCTTACATTTCTTTCTTTGCTCCCCTCACATTTCTTTCTCTTTTCCCCTCATGTTTCCCTTTGCTCCCCTCACATTTCTTTCTCTTTTCCCCTCATGTTTCCCGCCCTTTTCCCCCTCACATTTCTCCCCTCATGATTCCCGCCCTTTTTTCCCCCCCCTCACATTTCTCTTTTCTCCCCTCACATTTCCTGCCCTTTTTCCCCTCATGATTCCCGCTCTTTTTTCCCCTCATATTTCCCTCTTTTTTTTTCCCTTACATTTCTTTCTTTGTTCCCCTCACATTTCTTTCTCTTTTCCCCTCATGTTTTCCACCCTTTTCCCCTCACATTTCTTTCTCTTTTTCCCCTCATGATTCCCCGCTCTTTTTCCCCTCATATTTCCCTCTTTTTTTTTTCCCTTACATTTCCTTCTTTGTTCCCCTCACATTTCTTTCTCTTTTCCCCCTCACATTTCTCCCCTCATGATTCCCACCCTTTTTCCCCCCCTCACATTTCTATCTTTTCTCCCCTCACATTTCCTGCCCTTTCCCCCCTCATGATTCCTACTGTTTTTCCCCTCACATTTCCCTCTGCTTTTTCCCTTACATCTCCCTCTTTGTTCCCCTCACGTTTCTCTCTCTTTTCCCCTCACATTTTCCACCCTTTTCCCCTCACATTTCCAGCCCTTTTCCCCCTCACATTTCTCTCTTTTCCCCTCATGTTTTCCACCCTTTTCCCCTCACATTTCCTGCCCTTTTTCCCCTCATGATTCCCGCTCTTTTTCCCCTCATATTTCCCTCTTTTTTTTCCCCTTACATTTCTTTGTCCCCCTCACATTTCTCCCCTCATGATTCCCGCCCTTTTTTTCCCCCCTCACATTTCTATCTTTTCTCCCCTCACATTTCCTGCCCTTTTCCCCCCTCATGATTCCTACTGTTTTTCCCCTCACATTTCCCTCTGCTTTTTCCCTTACATTTCCCTCTTTGTTCCCCTCACATTTCTCTCTCTTTTCCCCTCACATTTCCTGCCCTTTTCCCCCTCACATTTCTCTCTTTTCCCCTCATGTTTTCCACCCTTTTCCCCTCACATTTCCTGCCCTTTTTCCCCTCATGATTCCCACTCTTTTTCCCCTCATATTTCCCTTTTTTTTCCCCTTACATTTCTTTCTTTGCTCCCCTCACATTTCTTTCTCTTTTCCCCTCATGTTTCCCGCCCTTTTCCCCCTCACATTTCTCCCCTCATGATTCCCGCCCTTTTTTCCCCCCTCACATTTCTATCTTTTCTCCCCTCACATTTCCTGCCCTTTTCCCCCCTCATGATTCCTACTGTTTTTCCCCTCACATTTCCCTCTGCTTTTTCCCTTACATTTCCCTCTTTGTTCCCCTCACATTTCTCTCTCTTTTCCCCTCACATTTTCCACCCTTTTCCCCTCACATTTCCTGCCCTTTTCCCCCTCACATTTCTCTCTTTTCCCCTCATGTTTTCCACCCTTTTCCCCTCACATTTCCTGCCCTTTTTCCCCTCATGATTCCCACTCTTTTTTCCCCTCATATTTCCCTTTTTTTTTCCCCTTACATTTCTTTCTTTGCTCCCCTCACATTTCTTTCTCTTTTCCCCTCATGTTTCCCGCCCTTTTCCCCCTCACATTTCCTGCCCTTTTCCCCCTCACATTTCTCCCCTCATGATTCCCGCCCTTTTTTCTCCCCTCACATTTCCTGCCCTTTTCCCCCCTCATGATTCCTACTGTTTTTCCCCTCACATTTCCCTCTGCTTTTTCCCTTACATTTCCCTCTTTGTTCCCCTCACATTTCTCTCTCTTTTCCCCTCACATTTTCCACCCTTTTCCCCTCATGTCTCCTGCCCTTTTCCCCCCTCACATGTTTCTTCTCCCCTCACAATTCCCGCCCTTTTTCCCCCCCTGTGATAAACAGGTACGATTCGTGCTGATAAAAATTGAAACAGTAATCAATATTGATACAGAAATTAATATTTGAGAATAATAAAACAGTTAATAGTTAAAAGTTGTAATGCCAAAGAAGAGAGGGAAAGGAGGCGCTCCACCCACCCCCCCTTCCCAGCAGATGTTCTCAAGGACCACAGGAAAGAAGCTGAAGATACAGCTGCTAAAAATGACCAAGAACCTGGTTGGGTCCAAGAAAATGCTAATTATAAGGGACTTATTGCCTTGATATGTAGATGCAGTGATACTTTATTCTTGGCTTACACTGTACTGGCTTGGTGCGCATGTGTAACCCAAAGGTGAATGAAAGGACAACGAAGATGACTACAGGGCCTTCATCAGCGACAACCCCCAAAGACTTGTGCGACCACCAAACCCAGTGGTGGCACATGCGTGGTAATAAAGGCGGAGACAGAAAAGTGACGAACCGAAAATGGGAGGAGATGGCATTGACACATGGCATGTAAGGGGTGACTTTCACTTGGCAAGCTCGTACGTGAGGTGGCACGGGTCACTGAACCCTGCCCTCCGTACCCCGCGGTTGTTTTGGCTTATGCTCTATTATTGGAACCAAATTGTCCCTTATTCTAATCGAATTATATTGTATCCAATTTTATATTTTTCATCTTAATTATTTCATTAAAATTGTTACTGCTTTTAATGTTGTTTGGTTTTTTTTAAAGATGGGATAATTGGGCAAACATAACATCCCCATCTTACCACCCTAATTAAGATCACGCTTCTACCAGTCTCCTGCCAGCCCAATCTTACTCACGTGGCTGAGGAATTGAGTGAGTTTTCTATGACATTGAATTTTTTTGAGGTGCGATTGTGCGGTTTTGGGGTAAGATTGAGCTGTTTTCAGTGGGATTTGAGTGGTTTTCAGGTGACAGATCCATCCCTTGTGGATTTTGGAGTGCAAACAGATGGAGAAGGGAGAAACATCAAGGCCAAACCAAAATTAGAAGCTTCCAGGTGTGTTCCCAGCATGGATCACAGGGAATGTGAGTGACCAGGGCTGTGCCCACAGTGCCTCCTCCAGTGGGGGATGGAGCTGAAGCAGCACACGAAGCTCTTCCCGCACTCCGCGCACTCGCAGGGCTTCCCTCACTGGTGCCTCCGTTGGTGTTGGGTCAAGTGAGGCCTCTGTGAGAAGCTCTTCCCACACTGGGGACACTCATAGGGCCTCTCCCCTGTGTGGATGCGCCGGTGGGTGACGAGGATGGAGTTGTACTTGAATCCCTTCCCACAGTCGGGGCAGCGGAAGGGCCTCTCCTCTGAGTGAATCCGATAGTGCTCGAGGAGATGGGAGCTGGTCCGATACCTCTTTCTGCATTTATCACACTCGTAGGGCCTCTCCCCAGTGTGGATGCGCTGGTGGGTGATGAGGTGGGACTTCTGCCTGAATCCCATCCCACACTCAGGGCATTGGAAGGGTCTCTCCTCTCTGTGAATCCAGTAGTGCTGGAGGAGATGAGAGCTGGTCCGAAACCTCTTCCTGCATTTGTCACACTCGAAGGGCCTCTCCCCTGTGTGGCTCCTCTGGTGCTTGTTCCGGTGGGAGCTGTGGCTGAAGCGCATCCCACACACAGAACACTCAAAAGGCTTTTCCCCAGTATGGATCCTCTGGTGCAGGATCAGGTGGGAGCTCTTCATGAAGCTCTTCCCACATTCCCCACACTTGTAGGGCCGTTCCCCAGTGTGGATCCTCTGGTGCCGGATCAGCTCCGACCTCCATCGGAAGCTCTGCCCACACTCCCCACACTCGTGACGCTTCTCCCCAATGTGGGACCTCTGGTGCTGGATCAGGTTGCATTTCCTACTGAAGCCCTTCCCACACTCCCCACACTCAAGGGGGCCATCTCCACAATGTGTCCTCTGGTGCTTGATCATATTGTTGCGCTGGCTGAAGCTCTTCCCACACTCCCCACACACATAGGGCTTCTCCCCAGTGTGGGTCCTCTGGTGCTTGATCAGGATGGAGCTCTTGCTGAAGCTCTTCCCACACTCCCAACACTCGTAGGGCTTCTCCCCAGTGTGGATCCTCTGGTGCTCGATCAGTTGAGAGTTCCACCTGAAGCTCTTCCCACACTCCCCGCACGTGTGGGGCTTCTCCCCATCACGGAGCTGCTCACGGAGCACCAGCTCCGAGCTCTGCCTCCATCTCCGGCCGCCTTCCCGGCCCAGGCCGGCTCTTTCCCCCCTCACATCCCCGCCGGCTGCGTTTGCAGCCCCTCCTCGTGCGGCATCTCCGCGCCTTTTCCTCCCCGTTGCCTTCCTGCGCCGTGGAGCCGCTCAAAACGGCCTCTTCCACCAGCTCCTGCCGCGGGCATTTGTCCTCCCTGCTCTCCATGCTCAGCTCCTGCTCTGGGGGAGGAAGGACAAGGACACCATGGGATTTGCCTCCGTGCCACAGCCGAGGGCAACGACATCCCCCCAGGCCGTCCCCGGCAGGACGGCACCGCCACCCCCCGATGTCCCCCCGAGGGGCCTTTTCCGCTCAGCCTTGGACTTCTTCATTCTCCAAACATCCCCCCAAAATCCCAACCCAGGGAACCCCCGGGATATCAGGGCCGGGCTCCCCTCCCTGCTCACCGGCGCGATGCGGGGGGCGATGATCCCACAGGTGGGGGCTGCAAATTCAGGCTGGTCGACCGCGTGGATCCGTCCGCTCAGCCTTGATTCCCCTTTGTCCCTCCTCTTCCTCTTCCACCCGCTCCTCCTCTTCCATCCCCCCTCCCGCTCCTCGGCGTTATCTCCGCCTCCTTCTCCTCTTCCATCCCGCCCCTTCCATCCCTTCTCCTCCTCCTGCTCCCTAACCCCACCTCCTTCTCCTCCTTCCATCGCTGCTCGCTCTCCGCCTTCATCCCTCCCCTTCCATCTCCCCCAGCCCTGCTCCTCTCCCCAAACCGGCTGGAACCGTGAGGGGAAAGGGGCAGGGAAAGGGCGGGAACCGTGAGGGGAAAGGGGCCAGGGAAAGGGCGGAACCGTGAGGGGAAAGGGGGCAGGGAAAGGGCGGGAACCGTGAGGGGAAAGGGGGCAGGGAAAGGGCGGGAACCGTGAGGGCAAAGGGGCGGGCTCAGGCCAAGGGCGGCAACTGTGAGGGGACGCTCTGGGGGGCGGCGCTCTGCAAACAGAACTGCCACGGAGTGGACGTAAACGGAGAGAAATCAGTAAGTCTGAAAGTTGTATTTGCTGTTAAATACATCTCACACACCCAGCCCCGCACAATCCCCACCCCACTCTCCAAATTGGGATCGTACTTCTCCGAATCTTCTTCTATTTCTATCTCACTCTGGTGGGTGTGGAATCGAGTGAGTCCGGTGCGGGATTTAGTTGTTTTGAAGAAGGTTTGCGCCCTTTTGGCGTAAGATTGAGCTTTTTTTAGCGGGATTTGAGCGGTTTAGAGTTGACAAATACATCTATCTTGGCTTTTGGAGCACAAAGAGATGGAGAAGAGAAAAAAATTAAGGTGAAATTAAAAGGAGAAACAGCAGGATGTGTTCCAAACATGGATAACAGGGAATGTGAGGGACCAGGGCTGTGCCCAGAGTGCCTCCTCCAGTGGGGGATGGAGCTGGAGCAGCGCACGAAGCTCTGCCCGCACTCGGGGCTCTCGCAGGGCTTCCCTTAGTGGTGCCTATGTTGGTGTTTGGACAAGTCAGAGCTGCTGGGGAAGCTCTTCCCACACTAGGGAGACTCGTAGGGCGTCTCCCCTGTGTGGATGCGCCGGTGTCTGATGAGGGTGAAGTTGTGCCTGAATTCCTTCCCGCACTCAGGGCATTGGAATGGCCTTTCATCTGTGTGAATAAGAAAGTGACGGAGGAGGGAGAAGCTGTCCGGAAACCTCTTCCTGCATTTATCACACTCGTAGGGTTTCTCCCCTGTGTGGATGCGCTGGTGGGTGATGAGGTGGGAGTTCTGCCTGAATCCCTTCCCACAGTCGGGGCATTGGAAGGGTTTATCTTCTCTGTGACTCCAATAGTGCTTGACAAGACGCGATCTGCTCTGAAACCTCTTCCTGCATTTGTCACACTCGTAGGCCCTGTCCCCAGTGTGGGTCCTCTGGTGCTCAATGAGATTGGAGTGCTGGCTGAAGCTCTTCCCACACTCCCCACACTCGTAGGGTTTCTCCCCAGTGTGTGTCCTCTGGTGCGTGATGAGATTGGAGCGCTGCCTGAAGCTCTTCCCACACTCCCCACACACATAGGGCCGTTCCCCAGTGTGGATCCTCTGGTGCCTGATAAGGCCCGACCTACAGCTGAAACTCTTGCCACACTCCCCACACTCATAGGGCCGTTCCCCAGTGTGGGTCCTGTGGTGCTTTATCAGATCGGAGTTCCTCCTGCAGCTCTTCCCACATTCCCCACACTTGTAGGGCCGTTCCCCAGTGTGGATCCTCTGGTGCCGGATCAGGTCTGACCTCCATTGGAAGCTCTGCCCACACTCCCCACACTCGTGGCGCTTCTCCCCAATGTGGGACCTCTGGTGCTGGATCAGGTTGCATTTTCTCCTGAAGCCCTTCCCACACTCCCCACACTTAAGAGGCCCATCTCCACAATGTGTCCTCTGGTGCCTGATCATATTGTTGCGCTGGCTGAAGCTCTTCCCACACTCCCCACACCTGTGGGGCTTCTCCCCATCACGGAGCTGCTCACGGAGCACCAGCTCCGAGCTCTGCCTCCATCTCCCGCCGCCTTCCCGGCCCAGGCCGGCTCTTTCCCCCTCACATCCCCGCCGGCTGCGTTTGCAGCCCCTCCTCGTGCGGCATCTCCGCGCCTTTTCCTCCCCGTTGCCTTCCTGCGCCGTGGAGCCGCTCAAAACGGCCTCTTCCACCAGCTCCTGCCGCGGGCATTTGTCCTCCCTGCTCTCCATGCTCAGCTCCTGCTCTGGGGGAGGAAGGACAAGGACACCGTGGGATTTGCCTCCGTGCCACAGCCGAGGGCAACGACATCCCCCCAGGCCGTCCCCGGCAGGACGGCACCGCCACCCCCCGATGTCCCCCCGAGGGGCCTTTTCCGCTCAGCCTTGGACTTCTTCATTCTCCAAACATCCCCCCAGAAACCCAACCCAGGGACCCCCCGGGATATCGGGGCTGGGATTCCCCTCCCTGCTCACCGGCGCGATGCGGGGGGCGATGATCCCACAGGTGGGGGCTGCGAATTCAGGCACGGTCGACCGCGTGGATCCGTCCGCTCAGCCTTGATCCGCCTTTGTCCCTCCTCTTCCTCTTCCTCCCGCTCCTCCTCTTCATTCAAATCCCCCTCTGCTCCTCCCCCGACCCCGCCTCCTCCTCCCCTTTCATCCCTGCCCTTCCCTCCCTCCTCCTCCTGCCCCCGCAGCAGCCGCACTCTCCGTGCCCCGTTCCCGCAGCCCTCGCAGGCCGTGGCAGGAGCGCGGATGGAGCCGGGACAGGTCGGGATGGGCAGCGCGGGGCTCTCGGCTGCTCGCAGCCGCTGCCGGAGGGGTGAACCCGGCCCGGGCCAAAGGAGAGGCAAAATGGGCAAACTGGGGGCTGCCCATCCAAACTGGGCCTTGCTGGGGACCCTGCCTGGCCACTGCCAGCCCTTGGGGCTCCTCTCGGCACATCCGCCAGGGGGGAACGCACACAGGGCTGGGGCATCCCAGCAGTGGCGGCACTGCCAGGGACTGGGCTGCACTGGGATCGTACTGGGAGTGACTGGGGCTGTACTGGTGCTGTATCGACACCACACTGGGATGACACTGGGATTGTAGTGAGTTTGTACTGACATCATTCTGAGATCACACTGCCTTCCCAGGGCACACTGTGATCGCACTCATGGAGAGTGGGATCATACTGGGGTCATACTGGGAGTGGCTACAATCATACTGGGAGTAGAGTGGCTGTGATTGGACCCTGACTGGGGGTTACTGGGAACTACCAGGCCCATGCTGGGAGCCAACTGGGGACTTCATTAGAGGAACTGGGAGCAACTGGGGTAAAAGTGGGGGCAAGTGAACCACGCTGAGGTGACTGGGAGTGCCTGGCAATGACTGCCAGAATGTTCAGGGCAACTGGGATGTACTGGGAGGGTGGGAGACCATGCAGGTGGTGATTGGCACCAAACTGGGCCTGACTGGGAAGGTGTTGGGGGAACTGGGAACACGCTGGGGGCAAGTGGGAGTGACTGGGATCATACTGGGAGTGCCTAGGACTATGCTAGGGACAACTGGGAGAACTGAAAACACACTGGATGAAAGTGGGAGGAACTGGGAGCAACTGGGACCATGCTGGGAGAAAATTGCATCATCATGGGGATGCACTGGGAGGGACTGACCTCGTCTGGGAGTGACTGGGATCAGGCAGGGAGGCAGGGGAAGTGACCAGGATGATACTGGGAGTGCACAGGCCCATACTGGGAATGACCAGGCTATTACTGGGATTGCCCAGGAAACTGGAAGCACACAGGGGAGCAACTGGGCTCATACTGGGAGCAGCCACTGCAGACCCCGGATGTCCCCCCAAGGGCCATTTGCGGCTCGGCTTTGGAGCCCTGCCAGCTGCAAACATCCCACCGAAACAAACCCCAAACGCAGGCATCCCCGGGATATTTGGGCCGAGCTACCAATCCCCAGGAACCTGCGGGATGTGGGGCGATGCCTCTGGGGCTGTGGCACTTTGAGGGAGCGCCTGGGGCACGAGATGCTCCCTCTCCTCTTCTGCTGTGGCAGCTGCTCGGGCTCTTCCTCCCTCCGTCCTCCTCCTCCTCCGTTCCCTATGGCCGAACCGTGAGGGGAACGGGGGCAGGGAAAGGGCGGGAACCGTGAGGGGAAAGGGGGCAGGGAAAGGGCGGGAACCGTGAGGGGAAAGGGGGCAGGGAAAGGGCGGGAACCGTGAGGGGAAAGGGGGCAGGGAAATGGCGGAACCGTGAGGGGAAAGGGGGCAGGGAAATGGCGGAACCGTGAGGGGAAAGGGGGCAGGGAAATGGCGGAACCGTGAGGGGAAAGGGGCGGGCTCAGGCCAAGGGCGGCAACTGTGAGGGGACGCTCTGGGAGGCGGCACTCTGCGAACAGAACTGCAACGGACTGAACAGGAACGGAAGAGAAATCAGTAAGTCTGAGAGTTTTATTTCGTAATAATACATCCCGCACACCCAGCCCCACAAAATCCCCATCCCACCACCCTAACTGAGATCCCACTTCTCCCAGTCTCCTTCCAAACCCATCTTACTCAGGTGGCTGAGAAATCGAGTTAATTTTCTATGACATTGACTTTTTTTGAGGTGCGATTGTGGAGTTTTGGGGTATGATTGAGCTGTTTTCAATGGGATTGAGAGGTTTTGAGGGGACAGATCCATCCCTTGTGGATTTTGGAGTGCAAAGAGATGGAGAAGGGAGAAACATTAAGGCCAAACCAAAATTAGAAGCTTCCAGGTGTGTTCCCAGCATGGATCACAGGGAATGTGAGCGACCAGGGCTGTGCCCACAGTGCCTCCTCCAGTGGTGCATGCAGCTGGAGCAGCGCACGAAGCTCTGCCCGCACTCCACGCACTCGCAGGGCTTCCCTTAGTGGTGCCTACATTGGTGTCTGGTCAAGTGAGAGCTGCAGTAGAAGCTCTTCCCACACTGGGGACACTCATAGGGCCTCTCCCCTGTGTGGATGCGCCGGTGGGTGACGAGGATGGAGTTGTACTTGAATCCCTTCCCACAGTCGGGGCAGCGGAAGGGCCTCTCCTCTGAGTGAATTCGATAGTGCAGGACGAGATCAGAGCCGGTCCGACACCTCTTTCTGCATTTATCACACTCGTAGGGCCTCTCCCCAGTGTGGATGCGCCGGTGGGTGATGAGGTGGGACTTCTGCCTGAATGCCTTCCCACACTCAGGGCATTGGAAGGGTCTCTCCTCTCTGTGAATCCAGTAGTGCTTGAGGAGATGAGAGCTGGTCCGAAACCTCTTCCTGCATTTGTCACACTCGAAGGGCCTCTCCCCTGTGTGGCTCCTCTGGTGCTTGTTCCGGTAGGAGCTGTGGCTGAAGCGCATCCCACACACAGAACACTCGAAAGGCTTTTCCCCAGTATGGATGCTCTGGTGCAGGATCAGGTGGGAGCTCTTCATGAAGCTCTTCCCACATTCCCCACACTTGTAGGGCCGTTCCCCAGTGTGGATCCTCTGGTGCCGGATCAGCTCCGACCTCCATCGGAAGCTCTGCCCACACTCCCCACACTCGTGGCGCTTCTCCCCAATGTGGGACCTCTGGTGCTGGATCAGGTTGCATTTCCTACTGAAGCTCTTCCCACACTCCCCACACTTAAGAGGCCCATCTCCACAATGTGTCCTCTGGTGCCTGATCAGATTGTTGCGCTGGCTGAAGCTCTTCCCACACTCCCCACACTCGTAGCGCCTCTCCCCAGTGTGGGTCCTCTGGTGCCTGATCAGGTCGCTGTTCCACCTGAAGCTCTTCCCACACTCCATGCAGCTGTGGGGCTTCTCCCCATCACGGAGCACCAGCTCCGAGCTCTGGCTCCATCTCCGGCCGCCTTCCCGGCCCAGGCCGGCTCTTTCCCCCTCACATCCCCGCCGGCTGCGTTTGCAGCCCCTCCTCGTGCGGCATCTCCGCGCCTTTTCCTCCCCGTTGCCTTCCTGCGCCGTGGAGCCGCTCAAAACGGCCTCTTCCACCAGCTCCTGCCGCGGGCATTTGTCCTCCCTGCTCTCCATGCTCAGCTCCTGCTCTGGGGGAGGAAGGACAAGGACACCATGGGATTTGTCTCCGTGCCACAGCCGAGGGCAACGACATCCCCCCAGGCCGTCCCCGGCAGGACGGCACCGCCACCCCCCGATGTCCCCCCGAGGGGCCTTTTCCGCTCAGCCTTGGACTTCTTCATTCTCCAAACATCCCCCCAGAAACCCAAGCCAGGGACCCCCCGGGATATCAGGGCCGGGCTCCCCTCCCTGCTCACCCGCGCGATGCGGGGGGCGATGATCCCACAGGTGGGGGCTGCGAATTCAGGCAGGGTCGACCGCGTGGATCCGTCCGCTCAGCCTTGATCCGCCTTTGTCCCTCCTCTTCCTCCCCCTCCTCCTCATTTATCTCCCCTCCCGCTCCTCGGCGTTATCTCCGCCTCCTTCTCCTCTTCCATCCCGCCCCTTCCATCGCTTCTCCTCCTCCTGCTCCCTAACCCCATCTCCTTCCCCTCCTTCTATCGCTGCTCTCTCTCCGCCTTCATCCCTCCTCTTCCATCTCCCCCAGCCCTGCTCCTCTCCCCAAACCGGCTGGAACCGTGAGGGGAAAGGGGGCAGGGAAAGGGCGGGAACCGTGAGGGGAAAGGGGCGGGCTCCTGCCAAGGGCGGCAACTGTGAGGGGACACTCAGGGAGGCGACACTCTGCGAACAGAACTGCTAGGGAGTGAACATGAACGGGAGAGAAATTACTAAATCTGAGAATTTTATTTCGTAACAAATACACCCCACACAACCAGCCCCACAGAATCCCGATCGCAGCACTCAAAATTGAGATCCCACTTCTCCCCATCTCTTCCTAACCCCATCTCAGCCATGTCAGTGGCTGTGGAAGCAGGTGAATTTGTGAAGAGGTAGCGTTTTTTAATGTGAGACAAAGCCCCTTTGATGTGGACATGAGTCCTTTTCGCTTAAGATTGAGCTGATTTCATTGGATTTGAGTAGATTTGTTGTCACAGCTACATCCATTTTATCTGCTGGACTGCACAGAGAGGGAGAAAAGGAAAAAATTAACGCCAACCCAAATGTTTAAGCACCGAGTTGTGTTCCCAGCAGTATCACAGGGAATGTGAGTGACCAGGGCTATGCCAAAAGTGCCTCCTCCAGTGGGGGATGGAGCTGGAGCAGCGCACAAAGCTCTGCCCGCACTCGGGGCACTGCAAGGGCTTCCCTTAGTGATGCCTCCGTTGGTGTCTGGTCAAGCTAGAGAACTGTGAGAAGCTCTTCCCGCACTGGGGACACTCGTAGGGCCTCTCCCCGGTGTGGATGCGCCGGTGGGTGATGAGGGTGGAGTTCTGCTTGAATCCCTTCCCGCAGTCGGGGCAGCGGAAGGGCCTCTCCTCTGAGTGAATCCGATAGTGCTGGAGGAGCTGAGAGCTGGTCCGAAACCTCTTCCTGCATTTATCACACTCGTAGGGCCTCTCCCCAGTGTGGATGCGCCGGTGGCTGATGAGGTGGGAGTTCCCCCTGAATCCCTTCCCACAGTCGGGACATTGGAAGGGCCTCTCCTCTGTGTGACTCCGATAGTGGCGGAACAGATCGCATCTGGTCAAAAACCTCTTCCCACACTTGGAACACTCGAAGGGCCTCTCTCCAGTGTGGGTTTTCTGGTGTGTGATGAGATTGCTGCGCTGCCTGAAGCTCTTCCCACATTCCCCACACTCGTAGGGCTTCTCCCCAGTGTGGGTCCTCTGGTGCCTGATCAGATCGGCGCGCTGGCTGAAGCTCTTCCCACACTCCTCACACTCATAGGGCCTCTCTCCAGTGTGAATCCTCAGGTGCTCGATCAGTTGGAAGTTCCACCTGAAGCTCTTCCCACACTCCCCACACTCGTAGGGCTTCTCCCCACTGTGGATCCTTTGGTGCTTGCTCATGCTGGAGCTGCTCCTGAAGCTCTTCCCACACTCCCCGCACGTGTGGGGCTTCTCCCCATCACGGAGCTGCTCACGGAGCACCAGCTCCGAGCTCTGCCTCCATCTCCGGCCGCCTTCCCGGCCCAGGCCGGCTCTTTCCCCCTCACATCCCCGCCGGCTGCGTTTGCAGCCCCTCCTCGTGCGGCATCTCCGCGCCTTTTCCTCCCCGTTGCCTTCCTGCGCCGTGCAGCCGCTCAAAACGGCCTCTTCCACCAGCTCCTGCCGCGGGCATTTGTCCTCCCTGCTCTCCATGCTCAGCTCCTGCTCTGGGGGAGGAAGGACAAGGACACCGTGGGATTTGCCTCCGTGCCACAGCCGAGGGCAACGAGATCCCCCCAGGCCGTCCCCGGCAGGACGGCACCGCCACCCCCCGATGTCCCCCCGAGGGGCCTTTTCCGCTCAGCCTTGGACTTCTTCATTCTCCAAACATCCCCCCAGAAACCCAACCCAGGGACCCCCCGGGATATCAGGGCCGGGCTCCCCTCCCTGCTCACCGGCGCGATGCGGGGGGCGATGATCCCACAGGTGGGGGCTGCGAATTCAGGCAGTGCCGGCCGCGTGGATCCGTCCGCTCAGCCTTGATCCGCCTTTGTCCCTCCTCTTCCTCCCGCTCCTCCTCTTCATTCCAACCCCCCTCTGCTCCTCCCCCGACCCCGTCTCCTCCCACCCCTCCATCCCTGCCCTTCCATCCCTCCTCCTCCCCCCCCCGCCGCAGCCGCGCTCTCCGTGCCCCGTTCCCGCAGCCCTCGCAGGCCGTGGCAGGAGCGCGGATGGAGCCGGGACAGGTCGGGATGGGCAGCGCGGGGCTCTCGGCTGCTCCCAGCCGCTGCCGGAGGGGTGAACCCGGCCCGGGCCAAAGGAGAGGCAAACTGGGCAAACTGGGGGCTGCCCATCCAAACTGGGCCTTGCTGGGGACCCTGCCTGGCCACTGCCAGCCCTTGGGGCTCCTCTCGGCACATCCGCCAGGGGGGAACGCACACAGGGCTGGGGCATCCCAGCAGTGGCGGCACTGCCAGGGACTGGGCTGCGCTGGGATCGTACTGGGACTGACTGGGGCTGTACTGGTTCTGTAGTGGCACCGCACTGGGATGACACTGGGATTGTAGTGAGTTTGTACTGGCATCATTCTGAGATCACACTGCCTTCCCAGGGCAGATTCTGATCGCTCTCATGGACACTGCGATGATACTGGGGTCATACTGGGAGTGGCTACAATCATACTGGGATTAGAGTGGCTGTGACTGGACCCTGACTGGGGGTACTGGGAGCTACCAGGCCCATGCTGGGAGCCAACGGGGGACTTCATTAGAGGAACTGGGAGCAACTGGGGTAAAAGTGGGGGCAAGTGAACCACGCTGAGGTGACTGGGAGTGCCTGGCAATGACTGCCAGAATGTTCAGGGCAACTGGGATGTACTGGGAGGGTGGGAGACCATGCAGGTGGTGATTGGCACCAAACTGGGCCTGACTGGGAAGGTGTTGGGGGAACTGGAAGCACGCTGGGGGCAAGTGGGAGAGACTGGGATCATACTGGGAGTGCTTAGGACTATGCTAGGGACAACTGGGAGAACTGAAAACACACTGGATGAAAGTGGGAGGAACTGGGAGCAACTGGGACCATGCTGGGAGAAAATTGCATCATCATGGGGATGCACTGGGAGGGACTGACCTCATCTGGGAGTGACTGGGATCAGGCAGGGAGGCAGGGCAAGTGACCAGGATGATACTGGGAGTGCACAGGCCCATACTGGGAATGACCAGGCTATTACTGGGATTGCCCAGGAAACTGGAAGCACACGGGGGAGCAACTGGGCTCATACTGGGAGCAGCCACTGCAGACCCCGGATGTCCCCCCGAGGGCCATTTGTGGCTCGGCTTTGGAGCCCTGCCAGCTGCAAACATCCCACCGAAACAAACCCCAAACGCAGGCACCCCCCGGGATATTTGGGCCGAGCTACCAATCCCCAGGAACCTGCGGGATGTGGGGCGATGCTTCTGGGGCTGTGGCACTTTGAGGGAGCGCCTGGGGCACGAGATGCTCCCTCTCCTCTTCTGCTGTGGCAGCTGCGCGGCCTCTTCCTCCCTCCGTCCTCCTCCTCCTCCGTTCCCTATGGCCGAACCGTGAGGGGAACGGGGGCAGGGAAAGGGCGGGAACCGTGAGGGGAAAGGGGGCAGGGAAAGGGCGGGAACCGTGAGGGGAAAGGGGGCAGGGAAAGGGCGGGAACCGTGAGGGGAAAGGGGGCAGGGAAATGGCGGAACCGTGAGGGGAAAGGGGCGGGCTCAGGCCAAGGGCGGCAACTGTGAGGGGACATTCGGGAGGCGGCACTCTGCGAACAGAACTGCAACGGACAGAACAGGAACGGGAGAGAAATCTGTAAGTCTGAGAGTTTAATTTGGTATCAAATGCATCCCACACGACCAGCCCCACACTATCCCCATCCCACCGCTCAAAATTGGGATCGAACTTCTCCCAATCTTCTTCCACCTCTATCTCACTCTGGTGGGTGTGGAATTATATCAGTCTGATGTGGGACTGAGGTTTTTTGAGGTGGGTTTGCGCACTTTTAGGGTAAGACTGAGCTTTTTTCACTGGGATCTCAGTCGTTTTGATGTGACAGATGTAACTAAATTGGCTTTTGGAATGCAAAGAGATTGACAAGTGAAAGAAATTAAGGAGAAACCAAAAGTAGAAGCAGCCAGGTGTGTTCCCAACATGGATCACAGGGAATGTGAGTGACCAGGGCTGTGCCCACAGTGCCTCCTCCAGTGGGGGATGGAGCTGGAGCAGCGCACGAAGCTCTGCCCGCACTCGGGGCACTCGCAGGGCTTCCCTCACCGGTGTGTCCTTTGGTGTTGGGTCAAGTTAGAGCTCTGTGAGAAGCTCTTCCCACACTGGGGACACTCGTAGGGCCTCTCCCCGGTGTGGATGCGCCGGTGGGTGATGAGGGTGGAGTTCTGCTTGAATCCCTTCCCGCAGTCCGGGCAGTGGAAGGGACTATCCTCTGAGTGAATCCGATAGTGCAGGACGAGATCAGAGCTGGACCGACACCTCTTCCTGCATTTATCACACTCGTAGGGCCTCTCCCCAGTGTGGATGCGCCGGTGGGTGATGAGGGTAGAGTTGTACTTGAATCCCTTCCCGCAGTCGGGGCATTGGAAGGGCTTCTCCTCTGTGTGACTCAGATAGTGGCGGAACAGATCGGATCTGGTCAAAAACCTCTTCCCACACTTGGAACACTCGAAGGGCCTCTCTCCAGTGTGGGTTTTCTGGTGTTTGATGAGATTGCTGCGCTGCCTGAAGCTCTTCCCACATTCCCCACACTCGTAGGGCTTCTCCCCAGTGTGGGTCCTCTGGTGCCTGATCAGATCGGTGCGCTGGCTGAAGCTCTTCCCACACTCTTCACACTCATAGGGCCTCTCTCCAGTGTGGCTCCTCTTGTGGCTGATCAGGTCGCAGTTCCACCTGAAGCTCTTCCCACACTCCCCACACTCGTAGGGCTTCTCCCCACTGTGGATCCTTTGGTGCTTGCTCATGCTGGAGCTGCTCCTGAAGCTCTTCCCACACTCCCCGCACGTGTGGGGCTTCTCCCCATCACGGAGCTGCTCACGGAGCACCAGCTCCGAGCTCTGGCTCCATCTCCGGCCGCCTTCCCGGCCCAGGCCGGCTCTTTCCCCCTCACATCCCCGCCGGCTGCATTTGCAGCCCCTCCTCGTGCGGCATCTCCGCGCCTTTTCCTCCCCGTTGCCTTCCTGCGCCGTGCAGCCGCTCAAAACGGCCTCTTCCACCAGCTCCTGCCGCGGGCATTTGTCCTCCCTGCTCTCCATGCTCAGCTCCTGCTCTGGGGGAGGAAGGACAAGGACACCGTGGGATTTGCCTCCGTGCCACAGCCGAGGGCAACGAGATCCCCCCAGGCCGTCCCCGGCAGGACGGCACCGCCACCCCCCCGATGTCCCCCCGAGGGGCCTTTTCCGCTCAGCCTTGGACTTCTTCATTCTCCAAACATCCCCCCAAAAACCCAACCCAGGGACCCCCCGGGATATCGGGGCTGGGATTCCCCTCCCTGCTCACCGGCGCGATGCGGGGGGCGATGATCCCACAGGTGGAGGCTGCGAATTCAGGCACGGTCGACCGCGTGGATCCGTCCGCTCAGCCTTGATCCGCCTTTGTCCTTCCTCTTCCTCCCCCTCCTCCTGTTCCTTCAAATCCCCCTCTGCTCCTCCCCCGACCCCGTCTCCTCCCACCCCTCCATCCCTGCCCTTCCCTCCCTCCTCCTCCTCCCCCCGCAGCAGCCGCACTCTCCGTGCCCCGTTCCCGCAGCCCTCGCAGGCCGTGGCAGGAGCGCGGATGGAGCCGGGACAGGCCGGGATGGGCAGCGCGGGGCTCTCGGCTGCTCGCAGCCGCTGCCGGAGGGGTGAACCCGGCCCGGGCCAAAGGAGAGGCAAACTGGGCAAACTGGGGGCTGCCCATCCAAACTGGGCCTTGCTGGGGACCCTGCCTGGCCACTGCCAGCCCTTGGGGCTCCTCTCGGCACATCCGCCAGGGGGGAACGCACACAGGGCTGGGGCATCCCAGCAGTGGCGGCACTGCCAGGGACTGGGCTGCGCTGGGATCGTACTGGGACTGACTGGGGCTGTACTGGTTCTGTAGTGGCACCACACTGGGATGACACTGGGATTGTAGTGAGTTTGTACTGGCATCATTCTGAGATCACACTGCCTTCCCAGGGCAGATTCTGATCGCTCTCATGGACACTGCGATGATACTGGGGTCATACTGGGAGTGGCTACAATCATACTGGGATTAGAGTGGCTGTGACTGGACCCTGACTGGGGGTACTGGGAGCTACCAGGCCCATGCTGGGAGCCAACTGGGGACTTCATTAGAGGAACTGGGAGCAACTGGGGTAAAAGTGGGGGCAAGTGAACCACGCTGAGGTGACTGGGAGTGCCTGGCAATGACTGCCAGAATGTTCAGGGTAACTGGGATGTACTGGGAGGGTGGGAGACCATGCAGGTGGTGATTGGCACCAAACTGGGCCTGACTGGGAAGGTGTTGGGGGAACTGGGAACACGCTGGGGGCAAGTGGGAGTGACTGGGATCATACTGGGAGTGCCTAGGACTATGCTAGGGACAACTGGGAGAACTGAAAACACACTGGATGAAAGTGGGAGGAACTGGGAGCAACTGGGACCATGCTGGGAGAAAATTGCATCATCATGGGGATGCACTGGGAGGGACTGACCTCATCTGGGAGTGACTGGGATCAGGCAGGGAGGCAGGGCAAGTGACCAGGATGATACTGGGAGTGCACAGGCCCATACTGGGAATGGCCAGGCTATTACTGGGATTGCCCAGGAAACTGGAAGCACACGGGGGAGCAACTGGGCTCATACTGGGAGCAGCCACTGCAGACCCCGGATGTCCCCCCGAGGGCCATTTGTGGCTCGGCTTTGGAGCCCTGCCAGCTGCAAACATCCCACCGAAACAAACCCCAAAGCCAGGCACCCCCCGGGATATTTGGGCCGAGCTACCAATCCCCAGGAACCTGCGGGATGTGGGGCGATGCTTCTGGGGCTGTGGCACTTTGAGGGAGCGCCTGGGGCACGAGATGCTCCCTCTCCTCTTCTGCTGTGGCAGCTGCGCGGCCTCTTCCTCCCTCCGTCCTCCTCCTCCTCCGTTCCCTATGGCCGAACCGTGAGGGGAACGGGGGCAGGGAAAGGGCGGGAACCGTGAGGGGAAAGGGGGCAGGGAAAGGGCGGGAACCGTGAGGGGAAAGGGGGCAGGGAAAGGGCGGGAACCGTGAGGGGAAAGGGGGCAGGGAAATGGCGGAACCGTGAGGGGAAAGGGGCGGGCTCAGGCCAAGGGCGGCAACTGTGAGGGGACATTCGGGAGGCGGCACTCTGCGAACAGAACTGCAACGGACAGAACAGGAACGGGAGAGAAATCTGTAAGTCTGAGAGTTTAATTTGGTATCAAATGCATCCCACACGACCAGCCCCACACTATCCCCATCCCACCGCTCAAAATTGGGATCGAACTTCTCCCAATCTTCTTCCACCTCTATCTCACTCTGGTGGGTGTGGAATTATATCAGTCTGATGTGGGACTGAGGTTTTTTGAGGTGGGTTTGCGCACTTTTAGGGTAAGACTGAGCTTTTTTCACTGGGATCTCAGTCGTTTTGATGTGACAGATGTAACTAAATTGGCTTTTGGAATGCAAAGAGATTGACAAGTGAAAGAAATTAAGGAGAAACCAAAAGTAGAAGCAGCCAGGTGTGTTCCCAACATGGATCACAGGGAATGTGAGTGACCAGGGCTGTGCCCACAGTGCCTCCTCCAGTGGGGGATGGAGCTGGAGCAGCGCACGAAGCTCTGCCCGCACTCGGGGCACTCGCAGGGCTTCCCTCACCGGTGTGTCCTTTGGTGTTGGGTCAAGTTAGAGCTCTGTGAGAAGCTCTTCCCACACTGGGGACACTCGTAGGGCCTCTCCCCGGTGTGGATGCGCCGGTGGGTGATGAGGGTGGAGTTCTGCTTGAATCCCTTCCCGCAGTCCGGGCAGTGGAAGGGACTATCCTCTGAGTGAATCCGATAGTGCAGGACGAGATCAGAGCTGGACCGACACCTCTTCCTGCATTTATCACACTCGTAGGGCCTCTCCCCAGTGTGGATGCGCCGGTGGGTGATGAGGGTAGAGTTGTACTTGAATCCCTTCCCGCAGTCGGGGCATTGGAAGGGCTTCTCCTCTGTGTGACTCAGATAGTGGCGGAACAGATCGGATCTGGTCAAAAACCTCTTCCCACACTTGGAACACTCGAAGGGCCTCTCTCCAGTGTGGGTTTTCTGGTGTTTGATGAGATTGCTGCGCTGCCTGAAGCTCTTCCCACATTCCCCACACTCGTAGGGCTTCTCCCCAGTGTGGGTCCTCTGGTGCCTGATCAGATCGGTGCGCTGGCTGAAGCTCTTCCCACACTCTTCACACTCATAGGGCCTCTCTCCAGTGTGGCTCCTCTTGTGGCTGATCAGGTCGCAGTTCCACCTGAAGCTCTTCCCACACTCCCCACACTCGTAGGGCTTCTCCCCACTGTGGATCCTTTGGTGCTTGCTCATGCTGGAGCTGCTCCTGAAGCTCTTCCCACACTCCCCGCACGTGTGGGGCTTCTCCCCATCACGGAGCTGCTCACGGAGCACCAGCTCCGAGCTCTGGCTCCATCTCCGGCCGCCTTCCCGGCCCAGGCCGGCTCTTTCCCCCTCACATCCCCGCCGGCTGCATTTGCAGCCCCTCCTCGTGCGGCATCTCCGCGCCTTTTCCTCCCCGTTGCCTTCCTGCGCCGTGCAGCCGCTCAAAACGGCCTCTTCCACCAGCTCCTGCCGCGGGCATTTGTCCTCCCTGCTCTCCATGCTCAGCTCCTGCTCTGGGGGAGGAAGGACAAGGACACCGTGGGATTTGCCTCCGTGCCACAGCCGAGGGCAACGAGATCCCCCCAGGCCGTCCCCGGCAGGACGGCACCGCCACCCCCCGATGTCCCCCCGAGGGGCCTTTTCCGCTCAGCCTTGGACTTCTTCATTCTCCAAACATCCCCCCAAAAACCCAACCCAGGGACCCCCCGGGATATCGGGGCTGGGATTCCCCTCCCTGCTCACCGGCGCGATGCGGGGGGCGATGATCCCACAGGTGGAGGCTGCGAATTCAGGCACGGTCGACCGCGTGGATCCGTCCGCTCAGCCTTGATCCGCCTTTGTCCTTCCTCTTCCTCCCCCTCCTCCTGTTCCTTCAAATCCCCCTCTGCTCCTCCCCCGACCCCGTCTCCTCCCACCCCTCCATCCCTGCCCTTCCCTCCCTCCTCCTCCTCCCCCCGCAGCAGCCGCACTCTCCGTGCCCCGTTCCCGCAGCCCTCGCAGGCCGTGGCAGGAGCGCGGATGGAGCCGGGACAGGCCGGGATGGGCAGCGCGGGGCTCTCGGCTGCTCGCAGCCGCTGCCGGAGGGGTGAACCCGGCCCGGGCCAAAGGAGAGGCAAACTGGGCAAACTGGGGGCTGCCCATCCAAACTGGGCCTTGCTGGGGACCCTGCCTGGCCACTGCCAGCCCTTGGGGCTCCTCTCGGCACATCCGCCAGGGGGGAACGCACACAGGGCTGGGGCATCCCAGCAGTGGCGGCACTGCCAGGGACTGGGCTGCGCTGGGATCGTACTGGGACTGACTGGGGCTGTACTGGTTCTGTAGTGGCACCACACTGGGATGACACTGGGATTGTAGTGAGTTTGTACTGGCATCATTCTGAGATCACACTGCCTTCCCAGGGCAGATTCTGATCGCTCTCATGGACACTGCGATGATACTGGGGTCATACTGGGAGTGGCTACAATCATACTGGGATTAGAGTGGCTGTGACTGGACCCTGACTGGGGGTACTGGGAGCTACCAGGCCCATGCTGGGAGCCAACTGGGGACTTCATTAGAGGAACTGGGAGCAACTGGGGTAAAAGTGGGGGCAAGTGAACCACGCTGAGGTGACTGGGAGTGCCTGGCAATGACTGCCAGAATGTTCAGGGTAACTGGGATGTACTGGGAGGGTGGGAGACCATGCAGGTGGTGATTGGCACCAAACTGGGCCTGACTGGGAAGGTGTTGGGGGAACTGGGAACACGCTGGGGGCAAGTGGGAGTGACTGGGATCATACTGGGAGTGCCTAGGACTATGCTAGGGACAACTGGGAGAACTGAAAACACACTGGATGAAAGTGGGAGGAACTGGGAGCAACTGGGACCATGCTGGGAGAAAATTGCATCATCATGGGGATGCACTGGGAGGGACTGACCTCATCTGGGAGTGACTGGGATCAGGCAGGGAGGCAGGGCAAGTGACCAGGATGATACTGGGAGTGCACAGGCCCATACTGGGAATGGCCAGGCTATTACTGGGATTGCCCAGGAAACTGGAAGCACACGGGGGAGCAACTGGGCTCATACTGGGAGCAGCCACTGCAGACCCCGGATGTCCCCCCGAGGGCCATTTGTGGCTCGGCTTTGGAGCCCTGCCAGCTGCAAACATCCCACCGAAACAAACCCCAAAGCCAGGCACCCCCCGGGATATTTGGGCCGAGCTACCAATCCCCAGGAACCTGCGGGATGTGGGGCGATGCTTCTGGGGCTGTGGCACTTTGAGGGAGCGCCTGGGGCACGAGATGCTCCCTCTCCTCTTCTGCAGTGGCAGCTGCTCGGGCTCTTCCTCCCTCCGTCCTCCTCCTCCTCCGTTCCCTATGGCCGAACCGTGAGGGGAAAGGGGGCAGGGAAAGGGCGGGAACCGTGAGGGGAACGGGGGCAGGGAAAGGGCGGGAACCGTGAGGGGAAAGGGGGCAGGGAAAGGGCGGGAACCGTGAGGGGAAAGGGGCGGGCTCAGGCCAAGGGCGGCAACTGTGAGGGGACGCTCTGGGAGGCGGCACTCTGCGAACAGAACTGCAACGGAGTGAACATGAACGGGAGAGAAATCTGTAAGTCTGAGAGTTTAATTTGGTATCAAATGCATCCCACACGACCAGCCCCACACTATCCCCATCCCACCGCTCAAAATTGGGATCGAACTTCTCCCAATCTTCTTCCACCTCTATCTCACTCTGGTGGGTGTGGAATTATATCAGTCTGATGTGGGATTGAGGTTTTTTGAGGTGGGTTTGCGCACTTTTAGGGTAAGACTGAGCTTTTTTCACTGGGAGCTCAGTCGTTTCGATGTGACAGATGTCACTAAATCGGCTTTTGGAATGCAAAGAGATTGACAAGTGAAAGAAATTAAGGAGAAACCAAAAGTAGAAGCAGCCAGGTGTGTTCCCAACATGGATCACAGGGAATGTGAGTGACCAGGGCTGTGCCCACAGTGCCTCCTCCAGTGGGGGATGGAGCTGGAGCAGCGCACGAAGCTCTGCCTGCACTCGGGGCGCTCGCAGGGTTTCCCTCACCGGTGCGTCCTTTGGTGTTGGGTCAAGTCAGACCTCTGTGAGAAGCTCTTCCCACACTGGGGACACTCGTAGGGCCTCTCCCCGGTGTGGATGCGCCGGTGTCTGATGAGGGTGGAGTTGTGCTTGAATCCCTTCCCACAGTCATGGCATTGGAAGGGCTTCTCCTCTCTGTGACTCAGATAGTGGCGGAACAGATCGGATCTGGTCAAAAACCTCTTCCCACACTTGGAACACTCGAAGGGCCTCTCTCCAGTGTGGGTTTTCTGGTGTATGATGAGATTGCTGCGCTGCCTGAAGCTCTTCCCACATTCCCCACACTCGTAGGGCTTCTCCCCAGTGTGGGTCCTCTGGTGCCTGATCAGATCGGTGCGCTGGCTGAAGCTCTTCCCACACTCTTCACACTCATAGGGCCTCTCTCCAGTGTGAATCCTCAGGTGCTCGATCAGTTGGAAGTTCCACCTGAAGCTCTTCCCACACTCCCCACACTCGTAGGGCTTCTCCCCACTGTGGATCCTTTGGTGCTTGCTCATGCTGGAGCTGCTCCTGAAGCTCTTCCCACACTCCCCGCACGTGTGGGGCTTCTCCCCATCACGGAGCTGCTCACGGAGCACCAGCTCCGAGCTCTGCCTCCACCTCCGGCCGCCTTCCCGGCCCAGGCCGGCTCTTTCCCCCTCACATCCCCGCCAGCTGCGTTTGCAGCCCCTCCTCGTGCGGCATCTCCGCGCCTTTTCCTCCCCGTTGCCTTCCTGCGCCGTGGAGCCGCTCAAAACGGCCTCTTCCACCAGCTCCTGCCGCGGGCATTTGTCCTCCCTGCTCTCCATGCTCAGCTCCTGCTCTGGGGGAGGAAGGACAAGGACACCATGGGATTTGCCTCCGTGCCACAGCCGAGGGCAACGAGATCCCCCCAGGCCGTCCCCGGCAGGACGGCACCGCCACCGCCCGATGTCCCCCCGAGGGGCCTTTTCCGCTCAGCCTTGGACTTCTTCATTCTCCAAACATCCCCCCAGAAACCCAACCCAGGGACCCCCCGGGATATCCGGGCCGGGCTCCCCTCCCTGCTCACCGGCGCGATGCGGGGGGCGATGATCCCACAGGTGGGGGCTGCGAATTCAGGCACGGTCGACCGCGTGGATCCGTCCGCTCAGCCTTGATCCGCCTTTGTCCCTCCTCTTCCTCCCGCTCCTCCTGTTCCTTCAAACCCCCCTCTGCTCCTCCCCCGATCCCGCCTCCTCCCCTTTCAGCCCTGCCCTTCCCTCCCTCCTCCTCCCCCCCCCGCCGCAGCCGCACTCTCCGTGCCCCGTTCCCGCAGCCCTCGCAGGCCGTGGCAGGAGCGCGGATGGAGCCGGGACAGGTCGGGATGGGCAGCGCGGGGCTCTCGGCTGCTCCCAGCCGCTGCCGGAGGGGTGAACCCGGCCCGGGCCAAAGGAGAGGCAAACTGGGCAAACTGGGGGCTGCCCATCCAAACTGCGCCTTGCTGGGGACCCTGCCTGGCCACTGCCAGCCCTTGGGGCTCCTCTCGGCACATCCGCCAGGGGGGAACGCACACAGGGCTGGGGCATCCCAGCAGTGGCAGCACTGCCAGGGACTGGGCTGCGCTGGGATCGTACTGGGACTGACTGGGGCTGTACTGGTTCTGTACTGACACTGGGATGACACTGGGATTGTAGTGAGTTTGTACTGACATCATTCTGAGATCACACTGCCTTCCCAGGGCACACTGTGATCGCACTCATGGGGGCTGGGATCATACTGGGGTCATACTGGGAGTGGCTACAATCATACTGGGATTAGGGTGGCTGTGATTGGACCCTGACTGGGGGTTACTGGGAGCTACCAGGCCCATGCTGGGAGCCAACTGGGGACTTCATTAGAGGAACTGGGAGCAACTGGGGTAAAAGTGGGGGCAAGTGAACCACGCTGAGGTGACTGGGAGTGCCTGGCAATGACTGCCAGAATGTTCAGGGCAACTGGGATGTACTGGGAGGGTGGGAGACCATGCAGGTGGTGATTGGCACCAAACTGGGCCTGACTGGGAAGGTGTTGGGGGAACTGGGAACACACTGGGGGCAAGTGGGAGTGACTGGGATCACGCTGGGAGTGCTTAGGACTATTCTAGGGACAACTGGGAGAACTGAAAACACACTGGATGAAAGTGGGAGGAACTGTGAGCAGCTGGGACCATGCTGGGAGACAATTGCATCATCATGGGGATGCACTGGGAGGGACTGACCTCATCTGGGAGTGACTGGGATCAGGCATGGAGGCAGGGGAAGTGACCAGGATGATACTGGGAGTGCACAGGCCCATACTGGGAATGGCCAGGCTATTACTGGGATTGCCCAGGAAACTGGAAGCACAGGGGGGAGCAACTGGGCTCATACTGGGAGCAGCCACTGCAGACCCCGGATGTCCCCCCGAGGGCCATTTGCGGCTCGGCTTTGGAGCCCTGCCAGCTGCAAACATCCCACCGAAACAAACCCCAAAGCCAGGCACCCCCCGGGATATTTGGGCAGAGCTACGAATCCCCAGGAACCTGCGGGATGTGGGGCGATGCTTCTGGGGCTGTGGCACTTTGAGGGAGCGCCTGGGGCACGAGATGCTCCCTCTCCTCTTCTGCTGTGGCAGCTGCTCGGGCTCTTCCTCCCTCCGTCCTCCTCCTCCTCCGTTCCCTATGGCCGAACCGTGAGGGGAACGGGGGCAGGGAAAGGGCGGGAACCGTGAGGGGAAAGGGGGCAGGGAAAGGGCGGGAACCGTGAGGGGAACGGGGGCCGGCAAATGGCGGAACTGTGAGGGGAAAGGGGGCAGGGAAAGGGCGGAACCGTGAGGGGAAAGGGGCGGGCTCAGGCCAAGGGCGGCAACTGTGAGGGGACGCTCTGGGAGGCGGCACTCTGCGAACAGAACTGCAACGGACTGAACATGAAAGGGAGAGAAATCTGTAAGTCTGAGAGTTTAATTTGGTATCAAATGCATCCCACACGACCAGCCCCACACTATCCCCATCCCACCGCTCAAAATTGGGATCGAACTTCTCCCAATCTTCTTCCACCTCTATCTCACTCTGGTGGGTGTGGAATTATATCAGTCTGATGTGGGACTGAGGTTTTTTGAGGTGGGTTTGCGCACTTTTAGGGTAAGACTGAGCTTTTTTCACTGGGATCTCAGTCGTTTTGATGTGACAGATGTAACTAAATTGGCTTTTGTAATGCAAAGAGATTGACAAGTGAAAGAAATTAAGGAGAAACCAAAAGTAGAAGCAGCCAGGTGTGTTCCCAACATGGATCACAGGGAATGTGAGCGACCAGGGCTGTGCCGAAAGTGCCTCCTCCAGTGGGGGAGGGAGCTGGAGCAGCGCACGAAGCTGTGCCCGCACTCGGGGCACTCGCAGGGCTTCCCTTAGTGGTGCCTCCTTTGGTGTTGGGTCAAGTTAGAGCTCTGTGAGAAGCTCTTCCCACACTGGGGACACTCGTAGGGCCTCTCCCCGGTGTGGATGCGCCGGTGGGTGATGAGGGTGAAGTTGTGCTTGAATCCCTTCCCGCAGTCGGGGCAGCGGAAGGGCCTCTCCTCTGAGTGAATCCGATAGTGGTCGAAGAGATGAGAGATAGTCCGACACCTCTTTCTGCATTTATCACACTCGTAGGGCCTCTCCCCTGTGTGGATGCGCCGGTGGCTGATGAGGTGGGAGTTCCCCCTGAATCCCTTCCCACAGTCGGGGCATTGGAAGGGCCTCTCCTCTGTGTGACTCCGATAGTGGCGGAACAGATCGGATCTGGTCAAAAACCTCTTCCCACACTCGGAACACTCGAAGGGCCTCTCTCCAGTGTGGGTTTTCTGGTGTGTGATGAGATTGCTGCGCTGCCTGAAGCTCTTCCCACACTCCCCACACTCGTAGGGCTTCTCCCCAGTGTGGATCCTTTGGTGCCTGCTCATGTTGGAGCTGATCCTGAAGCTCTTCCCACACTCCCCGCACGTGTGGGGCTTGTCCCCATCACGGAGCTGCTCACGGAGCACCAGCTCCGAGCTCTGCCTCCATCTCCCGCCGCCTTCCCGGCCCAGGCCGGCTCTTTCCCCCTCACATCCCCGCCGGCTGCGTTTGCAGCCCCTCCTCGTGCGGCATCTCCGCGCCTTTTCCTCCCCGTTGCCTTCCTGCGCCGTGGAGCCGCTCAAAACGGCCTCTTCCACCAGCTCCTGCCGCGGGCATTTGTCCTCCCTGCTCTCCATGCTCAGCTCCTGCTCTGGGGGAGGAAGGACAAGGACACCATGGGATTTGCCTCCGTGCCACAGCCGAGGGCAACGAGATCCCCCCAGGCCGTCCCCGGCAGGACGGCACCGCCACCCCCCGATGTCCCCCCGAGGGGCCTTTTCCGCTCAGCCTTGGACTTCTTCATTCTCCAAACATCCCCCCACAAACCGAACCCAGGGAACCCCCGGGATATCCGGGCCGGGCTCCCCCTCCCTGCTCACCGGCGCGATGCGGGGGGCGATGATCCCACAGGTGGAGGCTGCGAATTCAGGCACGGTCGACCGCGTGGATCCGTCCGCTCAGCCTTGATCCGCCTTTGTCCCTCCTCTTCCTTTTACTCCTGCTCCTCCTCTTCCTTCAAACCCCCCTCTGCTCCTCCCCCGATCCCGCCTCCTCCCCTTTCAGCCCTGCCCTTCCCTCCCTCCTCCTCCCCCCCCCGCCGCAGCCGCGCTCTCCGTGCCCCGTTCCCGCAGCCCTCGCAGGCCGTGGCAGGAGCGCGGATGGAGCCGGGACAGGCCGGGATGGGCAGCGCGGGGCTCTCGGCTGCTCCCAGCCGCTGCCGGAGGGGTGAACCCGGCCGGGGCCAAAGGAGAGGCAAACTGGGCAAACTGGGGGCTGCACATCCAAACTGGGCCTTGCTGGGGACCCTGCCTGGCCACTGACAGCCCTTGGGGCTCCTCTCGGCACATCCGCCAGGGGGGAACGCACACAGGGCTGGGGCATCCCAGCAGTGGCAGCACTGCCAGGGACTGGGCTGCGCTGGGATCGTACTGGGACTGACTGGGGCTGTACTGGTTCTGTACTGACATCATACTGGGATCGTACTGGGACTGACTGGGGCTGTACTGGTTCTGTACTGACATCATACTGGGATGACACTGGGATTGTAGTGAGTTTGTACTGACATCATTCTGAGATCACACTGCCTTCCCAGGGCACACTGTGATCGCACTCATGGGGGCTGGGATCATACTGGGGTCATACTGGGAGTGGCTACAATCATACTGGGATTAGGGTGGCTGTGATTGGACCCTGACTGGGGGTTACTGGGAGCTACCAGGCCCATGCTGGGAGCCAACTGGGGACTTCATTAGAGGAACTGGGAGCAACTGGGGTAAAAGTGGGGGCAAGTGAACCACGCTGAGGTGACTGGGAGTGCCTGGCAATGACTGCCAGAATGTTCAGGGCAACTGGGATGTACTGGGAGGGTGGGAGACCATGCAGGTGGTGATTGGCACCAAACTGGGCCTGACTGGGAAGGTGTTGGGGGAACTGGGAACATGCTGGGGGCAAGTGGGAGAGACTGGGATCATACTGGGAGTGCCTAGGACTATGCTAGGCACAATTGGGAGAATGAAGAACACACTGGATGAAAGTGGGAGGAACTGGGAGCAACTGGGACCATGCTGGGAGAAAATTGCATCATCATGGGGAAGCAGTGGGAGGGACTGACCTCGTCTGGGAGTGACTGGGATCAGGCAGGGAGGCAGGGCAAGTGACCAGGATGATACTGGGAGTGCACAGGCCCATACTGGGAATGACCAGGCTATTACTGGGATTGCCCAGGAAACTGGAAGCACACGGGGGAGCAACTGGGCTCATACTGGGAGCAGCCACTGCAGACCCCGGATGTCCCCCCGAGGGCCATTTGCGGCTCGGCTTTGGAGCCCTGCCAGCTGCAAACATCCCACCGAAACAAACCCCAAAGCCAGGCACCCCCCGGGATATTTGGGCCGAGCTACCAATCCCCAGGAACCTGCGGGATGTGGGGCGATGCTTCTGGGGCTGTGGCACTTTGAGGGAGCGCCTGGGGCACGAGATGCTCCCTCTCCTCTTCTGCTGTGGCAGCTGCTCGGGCTCTTCCTCCCTCCGTCCTCCTCCTCCTCCGTTCCCTATGGCCGAACCGTGAGGGGAACGGGGGCAGGGAAAGGGCGGGAACCGTGAGGGGAAAGGGGGCAGGGAAAGGGCGGGAACCGTGAGGGGAAAGGGGGCAGGGAAAGGGCGGGAACCGTGAGGGGAAAGGGGGCAGGGAAAGGGCGGGAACCGTGAGGGGAAAGGGGGCAGGGAAAGGGCGGGAACCGTGAGGGGAAAGGGGCGGGCTCAGGCCAAGGGCGGCAACTGTGAGGGGACGCTCTGGGAGGCGGCACTCTGCAAACAGAACTGCAACGGACTGAACATGAAAGGGAGAGAAATCTGTAAGTCTGAGAGTTTAATTTGGTATCAAATGCATCCCACACGACCAGCCCCACACTATCCCCATCCCACCGCTCAAAATTGGGATCGAACTTCTCCCAATCTTCTTCCACCTCTATCTCACTCTGGTGGGTGTGGAATTATATCAGTCTGATGTGGGATTGAGGTTTTTTGAGGTGGGTTTGCACACTTTTAGGGTAAGACTGAGCTTTTTTCACTGGGAGCTCAGTCGTTTTGATGTGACAGATGTAACTAAATTGGCTTTTGTAATGCAAAGAGATTGACAAGTGAAAGAAATTAAGGAGAAACCAAAAGTAGAAGCAGCCAGGTGTGTTCCCAACATGGATCACAGGGAATGTGAGTGACCAGGGCTGTGCCCACAGTGCCTCCTCCAGTGGGGGATGGAGCTGGAGCAGCGCACGAAGCTGTGCCCGCACTCGGGGCACTCGCAGGGCTTCCCTCACCGGTGCGTCCTTTGGTGTTGGTTCAAGTTAGACCTCTGTGAGAAGCTCTTCCCACACTGGGGACACTCGTAGGGCCTCTCCCCGGTGTGGATGCGCCGGTGGGTGATGAGGGTGGAGTTGTGCTTGAATCCCTTCCCGCAGTCGGGGCAGCGGAAGGGCCTCTCCTCTGAGTGAATCCGATAGTGCAGGACGAGATCAGAGCTGGACCGACACCTCTTCCTGCATTTATCACACTCGTAGGGCCTCTCCCCAGTGTGGATGCGCCGGTGGGTGATGAGGTGGGAGTTCCCCCTGAATCCCTTCCCACAGTCGGGGCATTGGAAGGGCTTCTCCTCTGTGTGACTCCGATAGTGGCGGAACAGATCGGATCTGGTCAAAAACCTCTTCCCACACTTGGAACACTCGAAGGGCCTCTCTCCAGTGTGGGTTTTCTGGTGTGTGATGAGATTGCTGCGCTGCCTGAAGCTCTTCCCACATTCCCCACACTCGTAGGGCTTCTCCCCAGTGTGGGTCCTCTGGTGCCTGATCAGATCGGTGCGCTGGCTGAAGCTCTTCCCACACTCTTCACACTCATAGGGCCTCTCTCCAGTGTGAATCCTCAGGTGCTCGATCAGTTGGAAGTTCCACCTGAAGCTCTTCCCACACTCCCCACACTCGTAGGGCTTCTCCCCACTGTGGATCCTTTGGTGCTTGCTCATGCTGGAGCTGCTCCTGAAGCTCTTCCCACACTCCCCGCACGTGTGGGGCTTCTCCCCATCACGGAGCTGCTCACGGAGCACCAGCTCCGAGCTCTGGCTCCATCTCCGGCCGCCTTCCCGGCCCAGGCCGGCTCTTTCCCCCTCACATCCCCGCCGGCTGCGTTTGCAGCCCCTCCTCGTGCGGCATCTCCGCGCCTTTTCCTCCCCGTTGCCTTCCTGCGCCGTGGAGCCGCTCAAAACGGCCTCTTCCACCAGCTCCTGCCGCGGGCATTTGTCCTCCCTGCTCTCCATGCTCAGCTCCTGCTCTGGGGGAGGAAGGACAAGGACACCATGGGATTTGCCTCCGTGCCACAGCCGAGGGCAACGAGATCCCCCCAGGCCGTCCCCGGCAGGACGGCACCGCCACCCCCCGATGTCCCCCCGAGGGGCCTTTTCCGCTCAGCCTTGGACTTCTTCATTCTCCAAACATCCCCCCAGAAACCCAACCCAGGGACCCCCCGGGATATCCGGGCCGGGCTCCCCTCCCTGCTCACCGGCGCGATGCGGGGGGCGATGATCCCACAGGTGGGGGCTGCGAATTCAGGCACGGTCGACCGCGTGGATCCGTCCGCTCAGCCTTGATCCGCCTTTGTCCCTCCTCTTCCTCTTCCTCCCGCTCCTCCTCTTCCATCCCCCCTCCTCCTTTTACCTGACCACACCTCCTCCTCCTCTCCCATCCCTCCTCTTTCCCTCCCTCCTCCTCCTCCTCTCTTTTCCCACCTCCTCCTCTTCCCTCCCTCGTCCTCTTCCATCTCTCCTCACGGAAAGGGCTGGAAAGCCAAAAACTCCCCCAGTACTCCCCCAAATCCCGAAGAACTTCCCCAGATTTCCCCGAGGACATCCCAACCTCCCCACAGGGTGCCCAAACCTCCCCCAGGACTCTCCAGATGCCCCCAGGACACCTCAAAACCCACTTAGGACATCCCCAGGCCCCCCCAGGATGCCCAAAACTCCCCCAGGACTCCCCAAAATCCTCCCAGGACATCCAAACCCCTCCCCAGGATTTCCCAAACCTTCCCTGGTCTCCTCACAATCTCCCGCAGGACTCCCCAAACCCGCCAGGCCAGTTTTGGGGTGCAGCGGGTGCTTTATTACATTTGTACAACGGCGGCGCTGGGGCCCCCCCGGCTTTCTATGGCTTGTGCTGGGGGAAAAGGGGGGGCCGGGACCCCAAAATTTGGGTTTTGGGGGAGCCAGGACCCCAAAATTGAGGTTTTGGGCAGGCCAGGACTCCAAACTCACATTTTGGGGTGGCCAGAACCCCAGACTCGGATTCTGGGGGGAGACCAGGACCCCAAAATTAAGGTTTTGGGGGTGGCCAGGACCACAAAACCAAGGTTCAGAGGGTGCTGGGACCCCCAAATTCGAGTTTGGGGCGACCTGGACCCCAAAATCGGGGCTCGGGACACCAAACCCAGGGCTCGTGGTGGGGAGGGTGGGACCCCCAAATTTATTTTTTTTTGGCGGGTCCGGGACCCCAAAATTTGGGGCTTTGTGGGGTCTGTGAGCCCGGAGCGGGGGTTTGGGGGGTTCATTTCCGCCGGGGCCGCTCGGGGTCGCGCCGGGGGAGCCCCTCGTCGGTGGAGGAGGTGGTGAGGAGCCCCTGGTGCCAGCGGGCCAGCTCGGCGTGCTCCTGCGCGCTGGCGGCCAGCGCCCGCAGCCAGCCCTGCATGTCCTCCTGCGGGGCACACACGGGGCCGGGCACCCCGGGGAACGGCGTCAGGGACCCCGAAAATGGGGTCGGGGATCTCGGAAACGGCGTCAGGGACCCCGAAAATGGGGTTGGGGACCTCGGAAACGGCGTCAGGGACCTCGGAAATGGGGTCGGGGATCTCTGAAACGGCGTCAGGGACCCCGAAAATGGGGTTGGGGATCTCGGAAACGGGGTCAGGGACCTCGGAAATGGGGTTGGGGACCTTAGAAACGGGGTCAGGGACCTCGGAAATGGGGTTGGGGACCTCGGAAACGGCGTCAGGGACCCCGAAAATGGGGTTGGGGATCTCTGAAATGGCGTCAGGGACCTCGAAAATGGGGTCAGGATCTCTGAAATGGCGTCAGGGACCCCGAAAATGGGGTTGGGGACCTCGGAAACGGGGTCAGGGACCTCGGAAATGGGGTTGGGGACCTTAGAAACGGGGTCAGGGACCTCGGAAACGGGGTTGGGGACCTCGGAAACGGGGTCAGGGACCTCGAAAATGGGGTTGGGGACCTCGGAAATGGGGTTGGGGACCTCGGAAACGGCGTCAGGGACCCCGAAAATGGGGTTGGGGATCTCTGAAACGGCGTCAGGGACCTCGGAAATGGGGTTGGGGACCTCGGAAACGGCATCAGGGACCTCGAAAATGGGGTCAGGATCTCTGAAATGGCGTCAGGGACCCCGAAAATGGGGTTGGGGACCTCGGAAACGGGGTCAGGGACCTCGGAAATGGGGTTGGGGACCTCGGAAACGGGGTCAGGGACCTCGGAAATGGGGTTGGGGACCTTAGAAACGGGGTCAGGGACCTCGGAAACGGGGTTGGGGACCTCGGAAACGGGGTCAGGGACCCCGAAAATGGGGTTGGGGACCTCTGAAATGGCGTCAGGGACCTCGAAAATGGGGTTGGGGATCTCTGAAACGGCGTCAGGGACCCCGAAAATGGGGTTGGGGACCTCTGAAATGGCGTCAGGGACCTCGGAAATGGGGTTGGGGACCTTAGAAACGGGGTCAGGGACCTCGGAAACGGGGTTGGGGACCTCGGAAACGGGGTCAGGGACCCCGAAAATGGGGTTGGGGACCTCTGAAATGGCGTCAGGGACCTCGAAAATGGGGTCGGGGACCTCGGAAACGGGGTCAGGGACCCCGAAAATGGGGTTGGGGATCTCTGAAACCGGGTCAGGGACCTCGAAAACGGGGTTGGGGACCTTGGAAACGGGGTCAGGGACCTCGGAAATGGGGTTGGGGATCTCGGAAACGGCGTCAGGGACCTCGGAAATGGGGTTGGGGATCTCGGAAACGGCGTCAGGGACCCCGAAAATGGGGTTGGGGATCTCGGAAACGGCGTCAGGGACCCCGAAAATGGGGTTGGGGACCTCAGAAACGGCGTCAGGGACCTCGGAAATGGGGTCAGGGATCTCTGAAATGGCGTCAGGGACCTCGGAAATGGGGTTGGGGATCTCTGAAACAGCGTCAGGGACCCCAAAAATGGGGTTGGGGATCTCGGAAATGGCGTCAGGGACCTCGGAAATGGGGTCAGGGATCTCTGAAATGGCGTCAGGGACCCCGAAAATGGGGTTGGGGACACCAAAATGGGGTCAGGGACCTCGAAAATGAGGTCGGGGCAATGAAAATGGGGTTGGGGACACCAAAATAGGGGTTGGGGACACCAAAATAGGGGTTAGGGACACCGAAAAGGGGGTTAGGGACAACGGAAATGGGGTTGGGGACACCAAAAATGGGATCAGGGACCTCGGAAATGGGGTTAGGGACCTCGAAAACGGGGTTGGGGACAATGAAAATGGGGTTGGGGACACCAAAAATGGGGTTGGGGACAATTAAAATGGGGTTAGGGACAATGTAAATGGGGTCAGGGATCTCTGAAACGGGGTTGGGGACCTCGAAAATGGGGTTGGGGGCCTCGAAAATGGGGTTAGGGGCACCAAAATGGGATCAGGGACCTCGGAAATGGGGTTGGGGACAATGGAAATGGGGTTGGGGACAATGAAAATGGGGTTGGGGACCCATCAAAACCAACATGAGATCACAACCACAAAAACCTCCATGAGACCCCAAAAACAGCATCAGACCCCCCAAAACCTCCACAAGATCCACCAAACCCACCATGAGACCCCCAAAACCTCCATGAGACCCCCAAAACCACCATGAGACCTCCAAAACCCCTCAAAGACCCCCCAAAACCACCATGAGACCCCTCAAAACCCGCATGAGACTCCCAAAACCCCCAAAACCCTACAAAGACCCCCCAAAACCACCATGAGACCCCTCAAACCCCTCAAAGACCCCCCAAAACCACCATGAGACCCCCAAAGCCCCCCCAAAGCCCCCCCAAAGCCACCATGAGACCTCCAAAACCCCTCATAGAGCCCCCCAAACCACCATGAGACCCCCCCAAAATCCGCATGAGACTCCCAAAACCCCCAAAACCCTACAAAGAACCCCCCCCAAAAACAGCATCAGACCCCTCAAAACCTCCACAAGATCCACCAAACCCACCATGAGACCCCCAAAACCACCATGAGACCCCCAATAGCTCCATCAGATCCCCCAAAATCTGACAAAGACCCCCCCAAAACCAACATGAGACCCCCAAAACCACCATGAGACCTCCAAAACCCTACAAAGACCCCCCAAAACCAACATGAGACCCCTCAAAACCTCCACGAGACCCCCAAAAACAGCATCAGGCACCCCAAAACCACCACAAGATCCACCAAACCCACCATGAGACCCCCAAAACCTCCATGAGACCCCCAAAACCACCATGAGACCTCCAAAACCCCTCAAAGAGCCCCCCAAACCACCATGAGACCCCCAAAACCCCTCAAAGACCCCCCAAAACCACCATAAGAGCCCCAAAACCAACATGAGACCCCCCCAAAACCTCCATGAGACCCCCCAAAACCCGCATGAGACTCCCAAAACCCCCGAAACCTTACAAAGACCCCCCAAAACCAACATGAGACCCCTCAAAACCTCCATGAGACCCCCAAAAACAGCATCAGACCCCCCAAAACCACCACAAGATCCACCAAACCCACCATGAGACCCCCAAACCCACCATGAGACCCCCAAAACCTCCATGAGACCCCCAAAACCAACATCAGACCCCCAAAACCACCATGAGACCTCCAAAACCCCTCAAAGACCCCCCAAAACCAACATGAGACCCCCCAAAACCTCCATGAGACCCCCAAAAACAGCATCAGACACCCCAAAACCACCACAAGATCCACCAAACCCACCATGAGACCCCCAAAACCCTCAAAGCCCCCCCAAAACCTCCCTGAGACCCCCAAAGCCCCCCCAAAGCCGCACCTCGTCCTTGGCCTGCAGCAGGAACTCGCTCCCGTCGCCGGTCCTGCAGGACGGGGACATTGTCACCGTGTCCCCCCGGACCTCGGGGCGTCACCGCCACCAAGGCCACCAGGAGACCCCAAAAATGGTGCCCGACACCCCAAAAGTGACATCAGAAACCCCAAAAGTGACACCAGAGACCCCAAAAGTGGCACCGGAGACCCCAAAAAGGACACCAGAAACCCCAAAATGACATCAGAGGTCCCAAAAGTGACATCGGAGACCTCAAAAGTGACACCAGAAACCCCAAAAGTGCCACCAGAGACCCCAAAAGTGACATCAGGGCCTCCAAAATCAACAGGAGACCCCAAAAGTGCCATCAGAGACCCCAAAAGCGACACCAGAAACCCCAAAAGTGACATCGGAGACCCCAAAACGACATCAGAGACTCCACAAGTGACATCAGATACCCCAAAAGCGACATCAGGAACCCCAAAAGTGCCACCAGGAACCCCAAAAGTGACATCAGAGACCCCAAAAGTGCCATCAGGAACCCCAAAATGACATCAGAGACCCCAAAAGTGCCATCAGAAACCCCAAAATGACATCAGGAACCCCAAAATGACATCAGAAACCCCAAAAGTGCCATCAGGAACCCCAAAAGTGACATCAGAGACCCCAAAAGTGCCACCAGGAACCCCAAAAGTGACATCAGAACCACCCAAATCAACAGGAGACCCCAAAAGTGCCACCAGAAACCCCAAAAGTGACATCGGTGACCCCAAAAGTGCCATCAGAAACCCCAAAATGACATCAGTAACCCCAAAAGTGACATCAGAAACCCCAAAATGACATCAGGAACCCCAAAAGTGGCACCAGGAACCCCAAAAGTGCCACCAGAAACCCCAAAAGTGCCATCAGAAACCCCAAAATGACATCAGGAACCCCAAAAGTGCCATCAGGAACCCCAAAAGTGCCACCAGGAACCCCAAAACTGAGCAAGGCCAGGACCCACTTGAGCTTGAAGACGTTCTTCTTCTTCTTGTAGTCGTTGGCCACCTCGCTGGCGGCGCGGTGCAGGCTCAGCAGGGGCTCCCCCCCGTGCGTGGCCCCCGACGCCGGGCCCTTGGCGTCCTTGTAGAAGCCCAGGTCACCCTTGGCCAGCACGCAGTAGAGGTTCACCCAGGACCTGCTCGTGGTGGGAGCCCAGATTGTGGTGGGTGCTCTCCACTGATGGACACCAAACCCTTGGAGAAACCCCAGCCCTTGGTGGAACCCATCACTGATGGACACCAAACCCTTGGAGAAACCCCAGCCCTTGGTGGAACCCATCACTGATGGACACCAAACCCTTGGAGAAACCCCAGCCCTTGGTGGAAGCCATCACTGATGGAACCCCAACCCTTGGAGAAACACCAACCCTTGGTGGAACCCATCATTGATGGACCTCCAACCCTTGGAGAAACGCCAGCCCTTGGTGGAACCCATCACTGATGGACCTCCAACCCTTGGTGGACCCCATCATTGATGGAACCCCAACCCTTGGAGAAACACCAACCCTTGGTGGAACCCATCACTGATGGACACCAAACCCTTGGAGAAACCCCAACCCTTGGTAGAACCCATCACTGATGGACACCAAACCTTTGGAGAAACCCCAGCCCTTGGTGGAACCCATCATTGATGGACACTGAACCTTTGGAGAAACGCCAGCTCTTGGTGGAAGCCATCATTGATGGACACCAACCCTTGGTGGAACCCATCACTGATGGAACCCCAACCCTTGGTGGAACCCATCACTGATGGACACCAAACCCTTGGAGAAACCCCAGCCCTTGGTGGAACCCATCATTGATGAACCTCCAACCCTTGGAGAAACGCCAGCCCTTGGTGGAACCCATCACTGATGGACACCAAACCCTTGGAGAAACCCCAGCCCTTGGTGGAACCCATCACTGATGGAACCCCAACCCTTGGTGGAACCCATCACTGATGGACACCAAACCCTTGGAGAAACCCCAGCCCTTGGTGGAACCCATCACTGATGGACACCAAACCCTTGGAGAAACCCCAGCCCTTGGTGGAACCCATCACTGATGGAACCCCAACCCTTGGAGAAACCACAGCCCTTGGTGGAACCCATCACTGATGGACACCAAACCCTTGGAGAAACCCCAGCCCTTGGTGGAACCCATCACTGATGGACACCAAACCTTTGGAGAAACCCCAGCCCTTTGGTGGAACCCATCACTGATGGACCCCAAACCCTTGGAGAAACCCCAGCCCTTGGTGGAACCCATCACTGATGGACCTCCAACCCTTGGTGGAACCCATCACTGATGGACACTGAACCTTTAGAGAAACCCCAGCCCTTGGTGGAACCCATCATTGATGGACACCAAACCCTTGGAGAAACCCCAGCCCTTGGTGGAACCCATCACTGATGGACACTGAACCTTTGGAGAAACGCCAGCTCTTGGTGGAACCCATCATTGATGGACCTCCAACCCTTGGTGGACCCCATCATTGATGAACACCAAACCCTTGGTGAACCTCTCCATTGATGGACACCAAACCCTTGGAGAAACCCCAGCCCTTGGTGAACCTCTCCACTGATGGACACCAAACCCTTGGAGAAACCCCAGCCCTTGGTGAACCTCTCCATTGATGGACACCAAACCCTTGGTGAACCCCATCATTGATGAACCCCAACCCTTGGTGGACCCGATCATTGATGGAACCCCAACCCTTGGAGAAACCCCAACCCTTGGTGAACCCCATCATTGATGGACCCCCATCCCTCCTTGTAGAAGCCCAGGTCACCCTTGGCCAGCACGCAGTAGAGGTTCACCCAGGACCTGCTCGCGGTGGGACACGGCGTGACCACAAACCAGGGTTTGGGGAAAAAGGAGTTTTGGTGGAACCCCAAATTGTGGTGGAACCCCAGATTGTGGTGGGTGCTCTCCAGAGATGGAACCAAACCCTTGGAGAAACCCCAACGCTTGGTGGAACCCATCATTGGTGGACCCCCAACCCTTGGTGAGCCCCAACCCTTGGAGAAGGCCCAAACCTTGGTGAACCCCTTCCATTGATGAACCCCAAACCTTGGAGAACCTCCTCCACTGATGAAGGCCAACCCTTGGAGAACCTCTAACTCTTGGTGAAACCCTTCCATTGATGAACCCCAACCCTTGGAGAACCCCAACCCTTGGAGAGCCCTCAAGGCTTGATGAATGCCTTCCATTGATGAACCCCAACTCTTGATGAACCCCAGCTCTTGATGAAACCCTTCCATTGATGAACCCCAAACCTTGGACAACCCTCAACTCTTGGGGAACCCCCAACCTTTGGAGAACCCCCAAAATCTGGTGGACCACTGATGAACCCCAACTCTTGATGAACCCCAACCCTTGGAGAACCCCCAACTCTTGATGAACCCCAACTCTTGATGAACCCCAACTCACCCAATCCAACCAACCCAACCCAACCAACTCTTGATGAACCCCAACCCTTGGAGAACCCCAACCCTTGGAGAACCCCCAACTCTTGATGAACGCCTTCCACCGATCAATCACAACCCTTGGTGAACCCCCAACCCTTGGAGAACCCCCAACTCTTGATGAACCCCAACTCTTGATGAACCCCAACTCTTGATGAACCCCTTCCATTGATGAACCCCAACCCTTGGAGAACCCCAACTCTTGATGAACCCCAACCCTTGGAGAACCCCAACCCTTGGAGAACCCCAACTCTTGATGAACCCCAACCCTTGGAGAACCCCAACCCTTGGAGAACCCCAACCCTTGGAGAACTCCCAACTCTTGGTGAATCCCAACTCTTGATGAACCCCTTCCATTGATGAACCCCTTCCATTGATGAACCCCAACCCTTGCAGAACCTCCAACTCTTGATGAACCCCAACCCTTGGAGAACCCCCAAATCTTACTCAACCCCCAACTCTTGATGAACCCCTTGCATTGATGAACCCCCAAATCTTGATGAACCCCAACCCATGGAGAACCCCAACCCTTGGAGAACCCCAACCCTTGGTGAACCCCAACCCTTGGAGAACCCCAACCCTTGGAGAACCCCCAACTCTCGATGAACCCCTTCCATTGCTGACCCCCAACTCTTGTTGAACCCCAACTCTTGGTGAACCCCAACCCTTGATGAACCCCAACCCTTGATGAATCCCAACCCTTGATGAACCCCTTCCACTGATGAACCCCAACCCTTGGCCAACGCCCAAACTCTCAATGAACCCCTTCCATGGATGAGCCCCAACATTTTCAGAACCCAAACTCTCGATGAACCCCTTCCACTGCCGCCCCCACCCCTTGGCCAGCGCCCCACTCTCGATGAACCCCTTCCATTGATGAGCCCCAACATTTTCAGAACCCAAACTCTCGATGAACCCCTTCCACTGCCGCCCCCACCCCGTGGCCAACACTCCACTCTTGATGAACCCCTTCCTTTGATGAGCCCCAACATTGTCAGAACCCAAACTCTCGATGAACCCCTTCCACTGCCGGCCCGTGGCCAGCGCCCCACTCTCGGCGCCGTCCCGGCTCCAGACCTGTTGGACGCCTTCTTGCCGGCGCCGTCGAGCTCGTGCTTGCGCAGCAGGAACCCCTCGTGCGCCACGGTGTGCGCGGGCGGCGGCGGCGGCGGCGGCGCGCTGCCCTGGGCCGGGGCCGAGCGCGAGCGCCGCGGCTCCGCCGGGCCCTGCGCCGAGTCCCGGGGGCGCGGGCGGCGCCGCGGCTTCGGCCGGTCCCGGGCGCGGGGACGATCCGGGCGCGGCGTCCGCTCCGGGAGGGACTCGGGGCCCGCGGGGAGACGGGCGGGGGAGTCGCGGTCACGGGGCTGGGGACAGCAGGGGACAGTGAGAGAGCTCCAGGGGACAGCAGGGACAGTGAGGGACAGTGAGGGGACAGCGAGGGGACAGCGAGGGGACAGTGAGGGACATGGGGACGATCCGGGCGCGGCGTCCGCTCCGGCAGGGACTCGGGGCCCGCGGGGAGGCGGGCGGGGGAGTCGCGGTCACGGGGCTGGGGACAGCGAGGGACAGGGAGGGGACAGTGAGGGGACAGCAGGGACAGGGAGGGACAGTGAGGGGACAGCAGGGACAGTGAGGGGACAGCGAGGGGACAGTGAGGGACAGTGAGAGAGCTCCAGGGGACAGCAGGGACAGGGAGGGACAGTGAGGGGACAGTGAGGGACATGGGGACGATCCGGGCGCGGCGTCCGCTCCGGCAGGGACTCGGGGCCCGCGGGGAGGCGGGCGGGGGAGTCGCGGTCACGGGGCTGGGGACAGCGAGGGGACAGTGAGAGAGCTCCAGGGGACAGCGGGGACAGTGAGGGGACACTGAGGGGACAGTGAGGGGACACTCGGGGATCTCCAGGGGGACATTGAAGGGACAGTGAGGGGACATTCAGGGAGCTCCAGGGGACAGTGAGGGGACATGCGGGGATCTCCAGGGGACAGCAGGGGACAGTGAGCTGGACATGGAGGGGACACTGAGGGGACAATGGGGGGACACTCAGGGAGCTCCAGGGGTACGCTGAGGGGACAATGGGGCACCTCCAGGGGGACACGGAGGGGGCACCAAGAGGAATCCTTGGGGCCACCAAAGGGTCACCGAGGGGCCACCAAAGAGTCACCCAGGTGACCCCAAGGACTCACCGAAGCCGGCACGGGGCCACCCGCCTCCTTCTCCTGCAGCTGCTCCACGATGTCGGCCAGGGTGGCTTTGCTGCTGGAGGACATTTGGAGAGCGGGGTGGCATCACCTCAGCCCCGTCCCCTCCCCGCCGCGTCCCCGCCGCGTCCCCTCGATGTCCCCTGGCTCACCCGCCGCCCTTGCCGTCGTGCCGCGGCGCCTCCGGCTCGCTGGACTCCTGCCGCTCCAGCCGGCGCTCCCGGCGCTCCCGGCGCCGCTCCGGCCGCGCCTCGCCCGGCTCCTCCGCCTTGGCGGCCGCCGGCGGCTCCGCGGTGACGGCGGTGACGGCGGCCGGAGGTGGCTCGGTGGCCGCCGCGTCGGCGACCGGCGGCTGGACGCGGTCCAGCTTGGGCTGGAGGCGCTCCGGCCGCAGCTCGTGCCGGACGTAGGCGACGCGCGGCTCCGGCCGCCGGGGCTCGGCGGCGCCCGGGGGCTCCCCCAGGAACTTGCGGGTGAGGAGCGGCGTGGGCGGCTGCTTGTTCTGCTCGGCCTTGAGCTTCTCGATCTGCGCCGTGCGGTGGGGTGAGGATGGAGATGGAGATGGAGATGGAGATGGAGATTATGGGGATGGAGATGGAGATGGAGATGGAGATGGGATGGAGATGGGATGGAGATGGAGATGGAGATGGAGATGGGATGGAGATGGAGATGGAGATGGAGATGGGACGGAAATGGAGATGGAGATGGAGATGGAGATGGAGATGGAGATGGAGATGGAGATGGAGATGGAGATGGGATGGAGATGGAGATGGAGATGGAGATGGAGATGGAGATGGAGATGGGATGGAGATGGAGATGGAGATGGAGATGGGACGGAAATGGAGATGGAGATGGAGATGGAGATGGAGATGGAGATGGGATGGAGATGGGATGGAGATGGAGATGGAGATTATGGGGATGGAGATGGGATGGAGATTATGGGGATGGAGATGAGATGGAGATGGGATGGAGATGGAGATGGAGATGGGACGGAAATGGAAATGGAGATGGAGATGGAGATGGGGATGAGATGGAGATGGGATGGAGATGGAGATGGAGATGGAAATGGGATGGAGATGGAGATGGAGATGGAGATGGGGATGAGATGGAGATGGAGATGGAGATGGAGATGGAGATGGAGATGGAGATGGGATGGAGATGGGATGGAGATGGAGATGGAGATGGAGATGGAGATGGGATGGAGATTATGGGGATGGAGATGAGATGGAGATGGGATGGAGATGGAAATGGGATGGAGATGGAAATGGGATGGAGATGGAGATGGAGATGGAGATTATGGGGATGGAGATGGGATGGAGATGGAGATGGGACGGAAATGGAGATGGAGATGGAGATGGAGATGGAGATGGAGATGGAGATGGAGATGGAGATGGAGATGGGATGGAGATGGAGATGGAGATGGAGATGGGATGGAGATTATGGGGATGGAGATTATGGGGATGGAGATGGAGATGGAGATGGAAATGGGATGGAGATGGAGATGGTGGAGATGGGGATGGGGATGAGATGGAGATGGAGATGGACATGGGATGGAGGTGATGGACATGGAGACGGAGATAGGATGGAGATGGAGATGGAGATGATGGAGATGGGGATGAGATGGAGATGAGATGGCGGTAGCGATGATGGAGATGGAGGTGATGGAGATGGAGATTATGAAGATGGAGATGGGGATGAGATGGAGATGAGGATGGGGATGAGATGGAGATGATGGAGATGATGAAGATGGAGATGGGGATGAGATGGAGATGGTGGAGATGGGGATGGGGATGAGATGGAGATGATGGAGATGATGAAGATGGAGATGGAGATGAGATGGAGATGAGGATGGGGATGAGGATGGGGATGAGATGGAGATGATGGAGATGATGAAGATGGAGACGGGGATGAGATGGAGATGGTGGAGATGGGGATGAGATGGGGATGAGATGGAGATGATGAAGATGGAGACGGGGATGAGATGGAGATGAGATGGGGATGATAGAGATGGGGATAGAGATAGAATGGAGATGGAGATGATGGAGATCATGAAGATGGAGATGACATGGAAATGAGGATGGGGATGACATGGAGATGGCAATTGAGATGACAGATGGGGTGGAGATGGAGATGATGGAGATGGGGATGATGGAGATGGGATGGAGATGGAAATGAAGGAAATGGAGATGAGATGGAGAAAGAGATGATGGAGATGGGGATGAGATGGAGACGTGATAGAGATGGGAGGCAGATGGAGATGATGGAGATGGAGATAGAAATGATGTCAATGGAGATGATGGAGGCGAGATGGGGACAGGGATGGAGTTGGGGATGGGACGGGGATGAAGATGGAGATGGAGATGAAGAGGACAAAGCCAGGCCATGGAAACCCCAACAGAGACGGGCACGGGATGAAGACCAAGGTCAGACGAGGAGATGGTTCTGCAGAGCCCCCAGCTGTCCCACCCCGGGGATGTCCCCGCGGCGGCCGTACCGTGGTGAGGCGCCGCAGCGAGCTGAACCTCTCCTCCCAGGCGGCCGCCGCCTTGCGGAAGGCCTCGTGCCGCCGGATCAGCTGCTCCACCTCGTCCACGCTGCTGCCCAGCTCCTGGCTCTTGAGCAGCGGCTCCTGGGCCGTCAGCCACGCGTCGGCCACCACGGCCTCCTGCGCGAACTGGTGCACCTCGCGCACTGCCGGCACAGCCGGGGCCGCCGTCACCGCCGCGGGGTCACCCCAGGGCTGGGCTCACCCATCGTCCGGTGGCCCTCATCATCTGGTGTCACCCGTAGTCTGGTGTTCCCCGTAATTTCATGCTCCTCATAGTTTGGTGTTCCCCGTAATTTCGTGCTCCTCGCAGTTTGGTGTTCCCCATAATTTGGTGATCCCCATAATTTTGTGTTCCTCATAATTTGGTGTTCTCTGTAATCTGATGTTCCTCATAATTTGGTGATCCCCATAATTTAGTTTGGTGTTCCCCATAATTTGGTGATCCCCATAATTTTGTGTTCCTCATAATTTGGTGTTCTCTGTAATCTGATGTTCCTCATAATTTGGTGATCCCCATAATTTAGTTTGGTGTTCCTCGTAATTTGGTGTTCCCCGTAGTTTGGTGTTTTCCCCATAATTTCGTGTTCCCCGTAATTTCATGTTTCTCATCATTTGGTGTTCCCCATAATATCGTGTTCCTCATAATTTGGGATCCCTGTAATTTGATGTTCCTCATAATTTGGTGGTCCCCGTAATTTGATGTTCTTCATAATTTGGTATTCCCCATAGTTTAATTTGGTATTCCCCGTAATTTCATGTTCCTCATAATCATGTTCCTCATAATTTGGTGTTCCCCATAATTCGATGTTCCCCATAATTTAATCTGGTGTTCCCTGTAATTTCATATTCCTCATAGTTTGGTGTTCCCCGTAATTTAATTTGGTGTTCCTTGTAATTTGGTGTTCCCCGTAATTTCATGTTCCTCATAATTTGGTGTTCCCCATAATTTGGTGTTCCTCATAATTTGGTGTTCCCCATAATTTAATTTGGTGTTCCTCGTAATTTGGTGTTCCCCATAGTTTGGTGGTCCCCATAATGTGGTGATCCCCATAATTTGGTGCTCCCCATAATTTGGCGTTCCCTGTAATTCTGAGTTCCTCATAATTTGCTGTCTCCCATAATTTGGTGTTCCCCATAATTTAACTTGGTGTTCCCCGTAATTTCGTGTTCCTCATAATTTGGCAATGCCCGTAATTTCACGTTCCTCACAATTTGGTGTTCCCCATATTTTGGTGTTCCCCATAATCTGGTATCTTCCATAATTTGGTGGTCCCCATAATTTGATGTTCTTCCTAATTTAGTGCTCCCCGTAATCTGGTGATCCCCGTAATTTCATGTTCCTCATAGTTTGGTGTTCCCCGTAATTTCATGTTCCTCATAATTTCATGTCCCCCATAACCTGGTGTCCCCCACAACCTGCTGACTCCCACAGATTGACTCCCACGACCCAATGTCCACCCCAAGACCTGGTGTCCCCCCAACACCCAATGCCCACCCAAAACTTGGCGACCCCCATAAACTGGTGTCCTCCACAACCCAACGCCCACCCCAAGACCCGGTGTCCCCCCAGCCCTCAACACCCCCCAGAAACCTTCTGCCGTCCCCCCGGTGTCCACTCACTCTGCTGCAGCCACTCCCAGTGCTTGTCCCACTTCTCCGTCATCTCCTTCTTCTTGGCCAGCAGCTTCTCCATGTGGGATTTGATCTGCGGGGAGGGGGGACGTGGCTCGGGACACCCCGCAGGTCCCACCAGGGCCCCTCCCCGCACTGTCCACCCCCCGGGCACCTCGTCGGCCGCGGGGCTCTTGCTGAGGATGAGGGTCTTGCCCAGCTCCAGGCAGGTGGCCACGTTCTTGGCGCGCGCCTCCATCTCCGTCTTGAGGCTTTGGTGGTCGTTCATCAGCAGCTCCACTGAGGACACGTCCCTGGGGCGGGGATGGACAAGGGCGGGGATGGAGGGAGGTCCTTGGTGGCTGGCAGGGGACAATGGCATGGGGAAGGGTGGGAGGTCCTCCTGATGGACCAGGACATGGTCCTTGGAGCCATGGTGGGACAGCACATGGTCCTTGGAGCCATGGTGGGACAGCACATGGTCCTTGGGCCCATGGTGGGACAGGTTATGGTCCTTGGAGCCATGGTGGGACAGGATTTGGTCCTTTGATCCATGGTGGGACAGGTTATGGTCCTTGGAGCCATGGTGGGACAGCACATGGTCCCTCAGATGGACCAGGGCACAGGACCTTGGGATGGACCAGGACATGGTCCTTGGGTTCATGGTGGAACAGGACCCAGATCCTCAGATGGAGCAGGACATGGGATGGTTGCACCATGTGTAACCAGGACATGTCCTTGGCTCCATGGTGGACCAGGACATGGACCCTCAGATGGAGCAGGACATGGGATGGTGGCACCATGAGAGACCAGGACATGTCTTTGGGTCCATGGTGGAACAGGACATGGATCCTCAGATGGATCAGGATGTGGTCCTTGGCTCCATGGTGGGCCAGGACTTGATCCTTGGGTCCATGGTGGAACCAAGGAGCCTCACATGGACCATGATGGAACCCAGACCCTCACATGGACCAGGACGTGGTTCTTGGCTCCATGGTGGAACAGGACTTGATCCTTGGGTCCCTCAGATGGACCAGGATGTGGTCCTTGGGTCCATGGTGGAACAGGACATGGATTCTCAGATGGACCAGGACATGAGATGGTTACACCATGTGTAACCAGGACATGTCCTTGCGTCCATGATGGACCAGGACATGGATCCTCAGATGGATCAGGACATGGGATCTTGGGATGGACCAGGATGTGATCCTTAGGTCCATGGTGGAACGGGACATGGACCCTCAGACGGACCAGGACATGTTCCTGGGATCACGGAAGAACACATGGACCCTCAGATGGAGCAGGACATGGGATGGTGGCACCATGAGAGACCAGGACGTGGTCCTTGGGTCCTTGGTGGGCCAAGACTTGATCCTTGGGTCACGGAACAGGCCATGGACCCTCAGATGGACCAAGACCCAGAACCTCCTGAGCGCCACCCCTTCCCCCCTACCTGGGCTTCTCGCCGGCGCCCATCTGGTGGAGCACGCCGTCCATCCACGCCAGCAGGTCCCGGGCGGTGCCCACGAAGCGGATCTTGTCGGCCACGCTGGCCACGTGCAGCCGGCACTCCTCGCACGCCGCCAGCAGCTCCTTCCAGGCGCGCAGCACCTCCTGCTCGCGGCCCGCGATGGCCTCGGCGTTGTCGCCGGCGTAGAGCGTGCGCAGCTGCGCCGCGCCCTCCTGCAGCCGCCGCACCTGCGTCACCAGCACCTCCACGTCGTGCTCGAAGGCGCCCAGCGCCCGCTGCAGCGCGCCGGCCGAGCCCCGGCCCTCGCGCGCCGCCAGCTCCGGCAGCCGCCGCCGCTTCTCCTCGATCTGCCCCAGCAGCTCCTTGCAGTCGTTGAAGAACTTGTGCAGCTCGTGCGACGCCGCCAGCATCTGCGCGCGCGTCTCCATCAGCTCCAGCAGGTCGGCCCAGGCCTCGTTGACGCCGTCCTTCCACTCGGCGATGGTGGCGGCGTCCGCGTGGCCGTAGTCGATGAGCTCGTCCACCATCTGGTTGACGGCGGCGATGCGCTCCTGGCCCACGCTGCCCGTCTCGCTGGCGAACTCCAGGAACTTCTCCTGCAGCAGCTGAGGCGGCCCCGGGGTGGACGCGGGGTCAGGGGTGGGCAGGGCCTGGGACCACCAGGGTGGGGTGGGGTGGGGGCAGGACCTCCAGACAGGGGATGGAGGAGATGGCCAGGACCACCAGGGTGGGGTGGGGATGGTACCAGGACCACCAGGAAGGTGCCAGGACCTCCAGCCAGGGGATGGAGGGGATGGCCAGGACCACCAGGGTGGGGTGGGGATGGTACCAGGGCCACCAGGATGGGGCCAGGACCACCAGGGTGGGGTGGGGATGGTACCAGGACCACCAGGATGGGGCCAGGACCACCAGGGTGGGGTGGGGATGGTACCAGGACCACCAGGATGGGACCAGGACCTCCAGCCAGGGGATGGAGGGGATGGACAGGACCACCAGGGTGGGGTGGGGATGGTGCCAGGACCACCAGGATGGTGCCAGGACCACCAGGGTGGGGTGGGGATGGTACCAGGACCACCAGGATGGGGCCAGGACCACCAGGGTGGGGTGGGGATGGTACCAGGACCACCAGGATGGGGCCAGGACCACCAGGGTGGGGTGGGGATGGTGCCAGGACCACCAGGAAGGTGCCAGGACCACCAGGGTGGGGTGGGGATGGTACCAGGACCACCAGGAAGGTGCCAGGACAACCAGAGTGAGGTGGGGATGGTACCAGGACCACCAGGATGGGACCAGGACCTCCAGACAGGGGATGGAGGAGATGGCCAGGACCACCAGGGTGGGGTGGGGATGGTGCCAGGACCACCAGGATGGGGCCAGGACCACCAGGATGGGGCAGGGATGGTGGCAGGACCCCCAGCCAGGAGACAGAGGGGGTGGCCAGGACCAGGATGGTGCCAGGACCACCAGAAAGGTTTCAGGACCACCAGGGGACAGAGGAGATGGTCAGGACCTCTAGGAAGGTGCCAGGACCATCAGGATGGTGCCAGGACCACCAGGAAGGTGCCAGGGCCCCTGCCAGAGCTCAGCAAAGGCCCCCAGACCCCTCACGACAGCACCACGAGCCACCACCAACCTCTCCACCCCACCTCACCCACGGCACCAAAGCCACCCCACCGCAGCCGTGACCGCGTCCACCAACCCCGTCCCGCCCTCACCGTGACGTGCTCGAAGTCCTGCCCCAGCTCGGGCGAGCCGGCCACCACCTCCTTCTCGGCGATCCAGTGCTCCAGCTCGTCCACCTCGCGGTTGAGCTGGTAGAGCCAGTACTGCTGCTCCAGCTTGACCTTGCGCTCCTCCACCAGGTCCTTCAGAGACACGTACAGCCGGTCAACCTGCGACTGCCGCCTGCTGACCTGTTCGCTGCGCAAGGACACCACGGCGCCGTCAGCCCCGGTGGGTGCCCGGGGGCGCCCGGGGGTGCCCGGGGGTGGGCGGGGCGTGGGCGGGGCGTGGGCGGACCTCTGGGGGTGGCCGAGCTCGAGGAGGGCGCGGCACTGCCGGGAGAGCTGGGCGATGGTCTCCTCGTAGTTCTCGATGGTTTGCTCGGTGAGGAGATGCTTCTTGAGGAGCTGCAGGGTGCTCTGCTCGTCCTGCGTGCCGTGGGGGGCCGTGGGGTGGGGTTGGAGGCAGCCATTGATGGGACCCAACTCAACCGGTGCAACCAACCCAACCAACCCAACCAACTCAACCAACCCAACCAACCCAACCAACCCAACCCAACCCAACCCAACAGAGCCAACCCCAACCAAGCAAGGCACTCAACCCAACCCAACCAACCCAACCAACTCAACCAACTCAACAAAGCCAACCCAACCCAACAGAGCCAACCCCAACCAAGCAAGGCACTCAACCCAACCAACCCAACCACCCAAGCCAACAAAAGCCAGTGAAACCCAACTCAATCAATCAACCCAACCAACCAACCCTCCCAACCCTACCAACCAACCCAACCAGTACAACCAACCCAACCACCCAACCCAACAGAGCCAGCCCAAACCAACTCAACCAACCAACCCAACTCAACCAGTGCAGTCAACCCAACCACCCAAGCCAAGAGAGCCAACCCAACTCAACCCAACAGAGCCAACCCCAACCAAGAAAGGCGCTCAACTCAACCCCACCAACCCAACCGCCCAACCCAACAAACCCAACCAGTGCAACCAATCCAACCACCCAACCCAACAAAAGTCAGTGAAACCCAACTCAATCTATCAAACCAACCAACCCAACCCTACCAACCAACCCAACCCAACCAGGGCAACCAACTCAACCACCCAACCCAACAGAGCCAGCCCAAACCAACTCAACCACCCAACCCAACTCAACCAGTGCAGTCAACCCAACCACCCAAGCCAAGAGAGCCAACCCAAACCAAGCAAGGCACTCAACCCAACCAACCCAACTCAACCCATCCAATTCACCCAATTAAACCAACCCAATGACCAAACACAACCCAATCAACCCAACCCAACCAACTCAACCCATCCAATTCACCAATTCACCCAATCAAACCAAGCCAAGCAACTCAACCAACCCAACCCAACCACCCAATCCAAACAACCCAACCACTCAATTCACCCAATGCAAACAGCCCAACCCAACCAACCCAACCCATCAAACTCACCCAATTAAACCAACCCAACCAACCCAACCACCCAATTAAACCAATCCAATGACCAAACACAACCCAACCAACCCACCCCAACATCACCCAACCCAACCACCCAATCCAACCAACCCAACCACTCAATTCACCCAATCCAAACAGCCCAACCCAACCAACCCAACCCATAAAACTCACCCAATTAAACCAACCCAACCAACCCAACCACCCAATTAAACCAATCCAATGACCAAACACAACCCAACCAACCCGCCCCAACATCACCCAACCCAACCACCCAATCCAAACAGCCCAACACAACCAACCCAACCACCCAATTCACCCCATTAAACCAACCCAACCAACCCAAGCCATCAAACTCACCCAATCAAACCAACCCAACCCAACCCAACCAAACCCATCAAACTAACCCAACCAACCCAACCCAATCCAACCCAACCACCCAATTCACCCCATTAAACCAAGCCAACCCAACCAACCCAAGCCATCAAACTCACCCAATCAAACCAACCCAACCCAACCCAACCCAACCAAACCAAACCCATCAAACTCACCCAACCAACCCAACCCAATCCAACCCAACCACCCAATCAAACCAACCCAACCCAACCCAAACCAACCCAACCCAACCAAACCCATCAAACTCACCCAACCAACCCAACCCAATCCAACCCAACCACCCAATTAAACCAACCCAACCCAACCAACCCAACCCAATCCAATCCAATCCAACCCAACCACCCAATTAAACCAACCCAACCCATCAAACTCACCCAATCCACCCAACCCAACCCAACCCATCCAGTTTACCCAACCCATCCCGTTCACCCAACCCAACCCCCCACGCTGACCCAACCACCGACGCCGCCCGCCCCGAGCCGCACCTTTCCCTTCTCCTCGTTCATCAGCAGCAGCTCCTGCTCGCCCAGCCACGACTCCACCTCGGCCACGTCGAAGTAGTACTGCTCCAGCTGGAAGGTGGCGTCCAGCGCCTGCTGCCGCCGCTCCGTCTGCTCCTGCAGCTCGGCCCAGAGCGCGCCCAGCCGCTCCAGGAGCCCCCGCACGCCCTCGGCCTCGGGGCTCTTGATGGACGCCACGGCGGCCGCGCGCTCCAGCACCTCGTCCACGCGCGGCCGGTGCACCTGGATCTCCCGGCGCAGGTTCTGAGGGTGCCGTGGGGTGGGGTGGGATGGAGGGCTCAGCGTGAGGTGGGACCCTCCAGCTCCAGGAGCACCAGGACGGTGCAAGGTCCCACCTTGGCCCCCAAACTCCACCCAAAAATGTGAGGAGCTGCCCCAACATCTCCCCATCATCAGTTTTGGGAACCCCTCCCCAGAAGGTGAGGAGCTGCCCCAACATCTCCCCATGATCAGTTTTGGGGTCCCACCTTGCCCCCAAACCCCTCCCCAGAAGGCGAGGAACTGCCCCAACATCTCCCTGGCCCCAGGACCACCAGGATGGTGGATGGTCCCACCTTGGCCCCCAAACTCCGCCCAGAAGGTGAGGAGCAGCTCCAACATCTCCCCATGATGAATTTTGGGGTCCCACCTTGCTCCCCACCACCCCAACCCCTGGTGGTGAATTTTGGGGTCCCACCTTGGCCCCAAACCCCTCCCCAGAAGGCGAGGAACTGCCCCAACACCTCACCATGATCAATTTTGGGGTCACACCTTGGCCCCCAAACCCCTCCCCAAAGGTGAGGAACTGCCCCAACATCTCCCCGGCCCCAGGACCAGCAGGACGGTGCAAGGTCCCACCTTGGTCCCCAAACTCCACCCAAAAATGTGAGGAGCTGCCCCAACACCTGCCCATGATCAGTTTTGGGGTCCCACCTTGTTCCTCACCACGCCAACCCTTCATGATTAATTTTGGGGTCCCACCCTGCCCCCAAACCCCACCCAAGAAGGTGAGGAGCAGCTCCAACATCCCCCCATGGTCAATTTTGGGGTCCCACCTTGCCCCCAAACCCACCCTTGACCCCATAACCCCAATGAGAGGATGAGGAGCTGCCCCAACATCTCCCCACCACCCCAACCCCTCGTGGCAAATTTTGGGGTCCCACCTTGGCCCCCAAACCTCTCCCCAGAGGGTGAGGAGCTGACCCAACACCTCCCCAACATCTCGTGGTGGATTTTGGGGTCCCACCATGACCCCAGACACCACGCCGGCGCTGACCTGGTTCTTCTTGATGAACTGCTGGACGGTCTGGAGGTTGGTGCCGTGGTCCTTGAGCATGGCCAAGGGCAGGCGGTCCTGGACCCACATCTGGGACAGGGGTGGAGCTCGGTGTCATCGCTGTCCCACATCCCACCCCACCCCATCCCCATTTCTGTGTTCACCTCCGTCACATCCCCATATTCATCTCATCCTCAACCCATCTCCATCTCCATCATCTCCATCTCCATCTTCATCCCCATCTCCATCTCCATCTCATCTCCATCTCATCTCCATCCCATCTCCACCCCCATCCATCTTCATCTCCATCCCATCTCCATCTCCCCCCCATTCATCTCGAACTCCATCCCATCTCCATCCCATCTCCTCCATCTTCACCCCATCTTCATCTCCATCATCTCCATCCCAGTCCATCTTCATCTCCATCCCATCTCCACCCTCTTCATATCAAACACCACTCCATCTCCATCCCATCTCCTTCTCCATCTTCACCCCATCTTCATCTCCATCCCATCTCCATCTCCATCTCCATCTCCATCTCCATCTCCATCTCCATCTCCATCGCCACCCCATCTTCATCTCCATCCCATCTCCACCCCCATCCATCTTCATCTCCATCCCATCTCCATCTCCCCCCCCATTCATCTCAAACTCCAATCTCCTCCATCTTCACCCCATCTTCATCTCCATCATCTCCATCCCAATCCATCTTCATCTCCCTCCCATCTCCACCCTCTTCATACCAAACACCCCTCCATCTCCATCCCATCTCCTTCTCCATCTTCACCCCATCTTCATCCCCATCCCATCTCCATCTTCATCCCATCTCCACCTCTACCCCATTAATCTCAAACTCCATCCCATGTCCTTCTCCATCTTCACCCCATCTCCCCATCTTCACCCCATCTCTATCTTCATCTCCATCTCCATCCCACCTCCATCTCTATCTCATCTTCATCTCCATCCCACCTCCATCCCCATCCATCTTCATCTTCATTCCATCTCCACCCCACTCACCTAAAACTGTCCCATCTCTTTCTCCATCTTCACTCCCATCTCCGTCATCTCCATCTCCATCCTATCTCCATCTCATCTCCGTCTCCATCCCATCTCCACTCCCTTCACCTAAAACTATCCCATCTCCTTCTCCATCTCCATCCCATCTCCATCCCATCTTCATCATCTCCATCTCCATCTCATCTCCGTCTCCATCCCATCTCCACCCCCTTCACCTAAAACTATCCTATCTCCTTCTCCATCTCCATCCCATCTCCATCCCCTCTTCATCATCTCCATCTCCATCCTATCTCCATCCCATCTCCACCCCCTTCACCTAAAACTCCATCCTATCTCCATCGCATCTCCGTCTCCATCCCATCTCCACCCCACTCACCTAAAACTTCATTCCATCTCCATCATCTCCACCCTATCCCACCTCCATCTCCATCCCATCTCCATCTCCACCCCATCCCACCTCCACCTCCACCCCACGCCATACTCACCACCTCGTCCTCCAGCTCGTGGCTGACCTGGTGGACCTCCTTGGAGGCCAGCAGGATCCTGCGGCGCTCCTTGAGGGGCTCGATGAGGCGCACGATGCGCGTCCCCACCGCGCTCTGCCGCTCGCCCACGGCCTCGCGCCCGGCCGCCTGCGCCGGCAGCGCCGCCGCCTGCGCCTGCAGCTCGCCCACCTCCTGGGACCACTGCTCCACCTGCGACTCCATGGTCTGCGCGACACGGGGACACCGCACGTGGAGGCCACCAGGGCTGGGCTGGGACCGACAGCGCCCAGAGCTCCTCCCAAAAAACGTCCCGGCCCCAAAGTGTGGTGGCCTCGTAATTTGGTGTGCACCATAACGTGGCGGCACCCCCTAGAACTTGGTGCCCACCATAAGCTGGTGGCACCTCCCATAATGTGGTGTCCACTACAATCTGGTGTCCACCATAACCTGATGTCAGCCTCCATAACGTGGTATCCCTCGTAATGTGGTGTCCACCATAACGCGGTGGCACCTCCCATAACTTGGTGTCCACCATAACCTGGTGTCAACCCCATAATTTGGTGTCCCTCATAATGTGGTGCCCACCATAACCTGATGTCAGCCTCCATAACGTGGTGTCACCCCCACAATCTGGTGTCCACCATAATCAGGTGTCACCCCCAAAAATATGGTGTTTGTCATAATGTGGTGCCCACCATAACCTGGTGTCCCTCCATAGCCTGGTGTCCCAACACCACCCAAAATCCACCCAAGGTCCGGTGTCCCCCCAGGGTCTGGTATCCCCCCATGTCCAGCTGTCCCCATCCCTGCTGTCCCCATGTCCAGCTGTCCCCATCCCTGCTGTCCCCATGTCCATCTGTCCCCATCTCTGCTGTCCCCACGTCCATCTGTCCCCGTGTCCATCTGTCCCCATCCCTGCTGTCCGTCTGTCCCCACGCACCTGCAGCCGGTGGAGCTGCCGGCTGACGCTGCGCAGGTCAGAGCTGCCCATGTCCATTTGTCCCCATGTCCGTCTGTCCCCATCCCTGCTGTCTGTCTGTCCCCACGCACCTGCAGCCGGTGGAGCTGCCGGCTGACGCTGCGCAGGTCGGAGCCGCCGCCCCCGACGCTCTCGAGCTGCTCCTCGAGCCGGCCCAGCCGCGCCTCCACGTCGGCGAAGCTCCGCGCCAGGCGCTCGGCGGCCGCCGCCTCGGCCAAGCGCCGGCTCCGCGCCTGGCTGGAGCTCTCCAGCTCCTGCCAGCAGCGCCGCAGCTCCTCCAGCTGCCGCCGCACGGCCCCGCTCAGCTCCGGCTTGGCCTGCACCAGCTCCTCGCCCTCCTGCGGTGGGGACGGGCTCAGCAAGGGGGGACCCCGAAACTGATCTCCAGGGGTTGAGGGGGTGGGGAGCAAGGCGGGACCCCAGAATTCATCACAAATGGTTGGGGAGATGTTGGGAGAGCTCCTCATGTTCTATGGTGGGGTTTGGGGTGAGGTGGGACCCCAAAACTCATCACAAATGGTTGGGGAGATGTTTGGGTAAATCCTCTCCTTCCTGGGGTGGGGTTTGGGGTGAGGTGGGACCCCAAAATTCATCACAAATGGTTGGGGAGATGTTTGGGTAAATCCTCTCCTTCCTGGGGTGGGGTTGGGGTGAGGTGGGACCCCAAAATTCATCACAAATGGTTGGGGAGATGTTGGGAGAGCTCCTCATGTTCCAGGGTGGGATTTAGGGCAAGGTGGGACTCCAACATTGATCTCGAGGGGCTGGGGAGATGCTGGAGGAGCTCTTCATGTTCTATGGTGGGGTTGGGGTGAGGTGGAACCCCAAAATTCATCACAAATGGTTGGGGAGATGTTTGGGTAAATCCTTTCCTTCCTGGGGTGGGGTTGGGGTGAGGTGGGACCCCAAAATTGATCTCGAGGGGTGGGGGAGATGTTGGGGCAGCTCCTCGCCCTCCTGGGGACGGGCTTGGGGTGAGGTGGGACCCCAAAATTGATCTTGAGGGGCTGGAGAGATGCTGGAGGAGCTCTTCATGTTCTATGGTGGGGTTTGGGGTGAGGTGGGGCTCCAAAATTCATCACAAATGGTTGGGGAGATGTTTGGGTAAATCCTCTCCTTCCTGGGATGGGGTTGGGGTGAGGTGGGACCCCAAAATTCATCATGAGGGGTGGGGGAGATGTTGGGGGAGCTCCTCATGTTCTATGGTGGGGTTGGGGTGAGGTGGGACCCCAAAATTGATCTCGAGGGGCTGGGGAGATGCTGGAGGAGCTCTTCATGTTCTATGGTGGGGTTTGGGGTGAGGTGGGACCCCAAAATTCATCACAATGGTTGGGGAGATGTTGGGGCAGCTCCTCGCATTCTAGGGTGGGATTTAGGGCAAGGTGGGACTCCAACATTGATCTCAAGGGGCTGGGGAGATGCTGGAGGAGCTCTTCATGTTCTATGGTGGGGTTTGGGGTGAGGTGGGACCCCAAAATTCATCACAAATGGTTGGGGAGATGTTGGGAGAGCTCCTCGCCCTCCTGGGGACGGGCTTGGGGTGAGGTGGGACCCCAAAATTCATCACCAATGGTTGGGGAGATGTTGGGGGAGCTCCTTGCCCTCCTGGAGGTGGGCTTGGGGTGAGGTGGGACCCCAACATTGATCTCAAGGGGCTGGGGAGATGCTGGAGGAGCTCTTCATGTTCTATGGTGGGGTTGGGGTGAGGTGGGACCCCAAAATTCATCACAAATGGTTGGGGAGATGTTTGGGTAAATCCTCTCCTTCCTGGGGTGGGGTTGGGGTGAGGTGGGACCCCAAAATTCATCACAAATGGTTGGGGAGATGTTTGGGTAAATCCTCTCCTTCCTGGGGTGGGGTTGGGGTGAGGTGGGACCCCAAAATTCATCACAAATGGTTGGGGAGATGTTGGGGGAGCTCCTCGCCCTCCTGGGGACGGGCTTGGGGTGAGGTGGGACCCCAAAATTCATCATGAGGGGTGGGGGAGATGTTGGGGGAGCTCCTCATGTTCTAGGGTGGGGTTGGGGTGAGGTGGGACCCCAACATTGATCTCGAGGGGTGGGGGAGATGCTGGAGGAGCTCTTCATGTTCTATGGTGGGGTTGGGGTGAGGTGGGGCTCCAAAATTCATCACAAATGGTTGGGGAGATGTTGGGGGAGCTCCTCAACTTCTGGGGTGGGGTTGGGGTGAGGTGGGACCCCAAAATTCATCATGAGGGGTGGGGAGATGTTGGGGCAGCTCCTCGCATTCTAGGGTGGGTTTGGGGGCAAGGTGGGACCCAAAATTTATCATGAGGGGTGGGGGAGATGTTTGGGTAAATCTTCATGTTCTAGGGTGGGTTTGGGGGCAAGGTGGGACCTGAAAATTCATCTCGAGGGGCTGGGGAGACGTTGGGGCAGCTCCTCACATTCTGGGGTGCTTTGGGGTCAAGGTGGGACCCCAGAATTGATCTCGAGGGTTGGGGGGATGTTGGAGCTGCTCCTCATCTTCTCGGGTGGGGTTTAGGGCAAGGTGGGACCCCAAAATTCACCGTGAGGAGCTGGGGAGATTTTGGGGCAGCTCCTCATCTTCTCATGGGGGTTGTGGGGTCAAGGGAGGGTTTCGGAATCAAGGTGGGACCCCAAAACTCATCACGGGGGGTTGGGGTGGTGGGGAGCAAGGTGGGACCCCAAAATTGACCACGGGGGTTGGGGTGGTGGGGAGCAAGGTGGGACCCCCAAACCGATCATGGGAGATGTTGGGGCAGCTCCTCACGTCCTGGGGTGGGGTTTGGGGCGAGGTGGGACCCCAAAATTGACCACGGGGGTTGGGGTGGTGGGGAGCAAGGTGGGACCCCAAAATTGACCACGGGGGTTTGGGGTAGGGTTTGGAGCAAGGTGGGACCCCAAAATTCATCCCGGGGGTTTGGGGTGGTGGGGAGCAAGGTGGGACCCCAAAATTCATCACGAGGGGTTGGGGTGGGGTTTGGAGCAAGGTGGGACCCCAAAATTCATCACGGGGGGTTGGGGTGGGGTTTGGGGCGAGGTGGGACCCCAAAATTGACCACGGGGGTTGGGGTGGTGGGGGGGACACTGAGGGGACACCGGGGACGTTTTGGGGCGGCCACCCCGGGGAGATGGGAGGGGACAGCAAGGGGGGGGACAATGAGGGGGAGGGGACACAAAGGGGACGGTTTGGGGGTGACACGGGGGGAGGTGACACGGGGAGGGGGGGACACACAGGGGGTGACACCACGGGGGAGGTGACACGGGGTGGGGGGGACACACAGGGGGTGACACGGGGTGGGGACACACGGGGGGGGACGGGACGAGGGGGAGGTGACACAGAGCAGGTGACACGAGGAGGGGACACAGGTTGGGGACACAGGGGAGATGGCACAGGGGAGGTGACACAGAGCAGGTGACACAGGGAGGGGACATGGGGGGTGACACACAGGGGATGGCACAGGGGAGGTGACACAGAGCAGGTGACACGAGGAGGGGACATGGGGGGGACACACAGGGGAGGTGACACGGGGGGTGACACAGGGGGGTGACACACAGGGGACACCGCAGGGAGGTGACACGGGTGGGGGGGACACAGTGCAGTGACAGGGGTGGGTGACACTGCAGGGAGGGGACACACGGGGGGGACGGGACAAGGGGGAGGTGACACAGAGCAGGTGACACGAGGAGGGGACATGGGGGGGGACACACACGGGATGGCACAGGGGAGGTGGCACAGGGCAGGTGACACGAGGAGGGGACACAGGTTGGGGACACACAGGGGATGGCACAGGGGAGGTGGCACAGGGCCGGTGACACAGGGAGGGGACACCACGGGTTGGGGGGGACACGGGGGGGTGACACGGCTGGGGTGACACACGGGGGACACCGCAGGGAGGTGACACGGGTGGGGGGACACAGTGCAGTGACAGGGGTGGGTGACACTGCGGGGAGGGGACACATGGGGGGTGACACGAGTGGGGGTGACACGAGGAGGGGACACGGTGGGGCGTGACACGGGGGAGGTGACATGAGGTGGGTGACACCAGCAGGGGACACCGGGGGACACTGGGGGGGGGTGACACGAGGAGAGGACACAGAGGGAGTGACACGAGTGGGGGCGACACAAGAGGGGGTGACACGGGGAGGACCCACAGAGGGGACACCATGGGGGGGGGGGGGGACACACAGGTTGGGGACACTCGGGGGACACACGGGGGGGGTGACACGAGGAGGGGACATGGGGGGAGTGACACACGGGGGACACTGCGAGGGGGGAGGTGACACGAGGAGGGGACACGCCGGGGGGTGACAGAGGAGGGGACACGGGAGTGACACACGGGGGACACGAGTGGGGGTGACACAAGGGGGGGGGTGACACAGGTTGGGGACACTCGGGGGACACGGGTGGGGGGTGACACGGGGGAGTGACACACGGGGGGTGCCATGGGGGAGGTGACACTCGGAGGGGACACACAGGAGGGGGTGGCAGGGGTTGGGGACACTTGGGGGACACACGGGGGGGGGGAGAGACACGGGTGGGGGGTGACACAAGGAGGAGGTGACACAGGGAGGACCCACAGAGGGGACACCACGGTGGGGGGGGGGCAGAGGTGACACAAGTGTGGGTGACACACACGGGAGTGGGGGTGACACGAGCGGGGGGGACACCACGGTGGGGGGGGGGGGGGGGTGACACGGGTTGGGGACACTTGTGGGACGACACACGGGGGAGTGACACGAGTGGGGGGGACACAAGGGGGAGGTGACACGGGGGGGAGTGACACACGGAGAACACGCGAGTGGGGGGGTGACACCGGGGGAGTGACACGGGGGGAGTGACACACGGGGGGGGTGACACGAGTGGGGGTGACACACGGAGAACACGCGAGTGGGGGTGACACGGGGGGGAGTGACACACGGGAGGGGGGTGACACACGGGTGGGGACACCACGGTGGGGGGGGGGGGCAGAGGTGACACAAGTGTGGGTGACACACACGGGGGAGTGACACGAGTGGGGGGGGACACCACGGTGGGGGGGGGGTGACACGGGTTGGGGACACTTGTGGGACGACACGCGGGGGAGTGACACGAGTGGGGGGGACACGAGGGGGAGGTGACACGGGGGGAGTGACACACAGAGAACACGCGAGTGGGGGTGACACGAGTGGGGGTGACACGGGGGGGGGGGCAGAGGTGACACAAGTGTGGGTGACACACACGGGAGTGGGGGTGACACGAGTGGGGGTGACACAAGGGGGAGGTGACACACACGGGTTGGGGACCCTGGGGGGGACACACGGCGAGAGTGACACACACGGGGGGGGGGGGGGTGACACCCCTTGGTGGCCGCAGCTCCGAACGGACGCAACCAAAATTTGGGAAAGCGGGGGGGGGGGGGTGGGGGGGTGTGCGTGCAGGAGGGGGGCGGGACCCGCGCGTGGGGGGCGGGGCGTGCAGGAAAGGGGCGGGGCGTGCAGGAGAGGGGCGGGGCGTGCAGGAGAGGGGCGGGGCGTGCAGGAAGAGAGCGGGGCGTGCAGGAGGGGGGCGGGGGCGTGCAGGAAGAGGGCGGGGCGTGCAGGAGGGGGGCGGGGCGTGCAGGAAGAGAGCGGGGCGTGCAGGAGGGGGGCGGGGCGTGCAGGAAGAGGGCGGGGCGTGCAGGAGGAGGGCGGGGCGTGCAGGAGGAGGGCGGGGCGTGCAGGAGGAGGGCGGGGCGTGCAGGAAGAGGGCGGGGCGTGCAGGAAGAGAGCGGGGCGTGCAGGAGGAGGGCGGGGCGTGCAGGAGGGGGGCGGGGCGTGCAGGAGGAGGGCGGGGCGTGCAGGAGGGGGGCGGGGCGGGCAGGAAGAGGGCGGGGCGTGCAGGAGAGGGGCGGGGCGTGCAGGAAGAGGGCGGGGCGTGCAGGAGAGGGGCGGGGCGTGCAGGAAGGGGGCGGGGCGTGCAGGAAGAGGGTGGGGCGTGCAGGAAGAGGGCGGGGCGTGCAGGAGAGGGGCGGGGCGGGCAGGAAGAGGGCGGGGCGTGCAGGAGGGGGGCGGGGCGTGCAGGAGGGGGGCGGGGCGTGCAGGAGGAGGGCGGGGCGTGCAGGAGGAGGGCGGGGCGTGCAGGAGGAGGGCGGGGGCGTGCAGGAAGAGGGCGGGGCGTGCAGGAAGAGGGCGCGGCGTGCAGGAGGGGGGCGGGGCGTGCAGGAGGAGGGCGGGGGCGTGCAGGAGGGGGGGCGGGGCGTGCAGGAGGGGGGCGGGGCGTGCAGGAAGAGAGCGGGGCGTGCAGGAAGAGGGCGGGGCGTGCAGGAAGAGGGCGGGGCGTGCAGGAGGGGGGGCGGGGCGTGCAGGGGGGGGGCGGGGCAGCGCGCCAGCATCACCCACCCCCCCTCCCCACCTCCCCCCCCCCCCTCCCCCCTCCCCCCCCCCATGGAACCTTCTCGATCCTCTGGAGCCACTCGCGGTTCTGCGCCAGCTCGGCCAGGAACGCCGGGTGCTGCAGCCACGGCTTGGGGGGCGCCCGCGGGGGGGGGGTCCCGCGAGGGGTCGGCGGCCATCAGCGCCTTCTCGCGGGCCCACGCATCCAGCTGCGGGGGGAGCGCCACCGTGGGCGGGGGGGGACGGACGGGGGAGAGCGGGGACCCCCCCTTGGTGCCCCCCGGAAAATAAAAAAATAAAAAAAAAAATATATCCCACCCAAAAATGTATGTATATGTATCGGGAGGAGCTTCTTTAAAAAAAAAAAAATCAAAATATTCTCGCCCTTAAAAAATAATAAAATAATAATATTTTAGGGGTCTCCTCTTTTAGTCTTAAAAAAAAAAAAAAATCTAAATAAATTCCACCCCCTCAAAAAAAAAAAAAAAATCAAAATATTCTCGCCCTTAAAAAGATAATGTTTCAGGGGTCTCCTCTTTTAGTCTTAAAAAAAATAAAAAAAATCTAAATAAATTTCCCCCCCCCTCAAAAAAAAAAAAAAAAAATCGGGAGGAGCTTCCTGTTAAAAAAAAAAATTAAAAAAAAAATATATATCCCACCCAAAAAAAAAAAAAAAAAAAAAAATATATATATATATATATATATGTATATATATCGGGAGGAGCTTCTTCTTAAAAAAAAAAAATTATCAAAATTTTCTCGCCCTTAAAAAAAAATAATGCTTCAGGGGTCTCCTCTTTTAGTCTTAAAAAAAAAAAAAAAAATCTAAATAAGTTCCCCCCCCCTTCAAAAAAAAAAAAAAAATCGGGAGGAGCTTCCTGTTAAAAAAAAAAATTAAAAAAAAAAAAAAAAAAAATATATATATATATGTATATATATCGGGAGGAGCTTCTTCGTTAAAAAAAAAAAAAATCAAAATATTCTCGCCCTTAAAAAAAATAATGTTTCAGGGGTCTCCTCTTTTAGTCTTAAAAAAAATAAAAAAAATCTAAATAAATTCCACCCCCCCCCTCAAAAAAAAAAAAAAAAAATCGGGAGGAGCTTCCTGTTAAAAAGAAAATTAAAAAAAAAAATATATATCCCACCCAAAAAAAAAAAATATATATATATATATATATATCGGGAGGAGCTTCTTCTTTAAAAAAAAAAATCAAAATATTCTCGCCCTTTAAATAAAATAATATTTCAGGGGTCTCCTCTTTTAGTCTTTAAAAAAAATAAAAATCTAAATAAATTCCACCCCCCCCCCAAAAAAAAAAAAATCGGGAGGAGCTTTCTGTTAAAAAAGAAAAATTAAAAAAAAAAATTCCCCCCCTAAAAAATAATTCAGGGGTCTCCTCGTTTTTTCTTAGAATAAATCAAAATATTCCCCCCCCCCCACCAAAATAAGAAAATAATTCAGGGGTCTCCTCTCTTTTTCTGTTAAAAAAATCAAAATTTCCCCCCCTACCAAAAAAAAATAAATCGGGAGGAGCTTCCTCTTAAAAAAAACAAAATCAAAATATTCCCCCCCTCCCCTAAAAATAATAATTCAGGGGTCTTCTGTTTTTTCCTATTAAAAAATCAAAATATTCCCCCCCGCTAAAAAAAAATAATTCAGGGGCCTCTTTTCTCCTAAAATAATCGAAATAAATTCCCCCTCAAACAAAAAATAAATTCAGGGGCCTCCTCTTTTATTCTGAAAAAAATCTAAATAAATTCCCCCCCTCCAAATATAAATTCAAGGCTCTCCTCTTTTTTTCTTAAAATAAATCGAAATAAAATCCCCCCCCTATTAAAAAAAAAATAAATAAAATTCAGGGGCCTCTTTTCTCTTAAAATAATCTAAATAAATTCCCCCTCAAACAAAAAATAATTCAGGGGCCTCCTGTTTTTTTCTAAAAAATAATCTAAATAAATTCCCCCCCCCTCCAAAAAAAAAAAAGAAAAATCAGGCGAATTCTCTTTTTTTCTTAAAAATAACTAAATATTCCCCCCCAAAAAAAATCGGGAGTTGCTTCCCCTCTTTTTCCCCCCCAAAAAAATAAAATCAGGAGAAATCCCCACTTTTTTTTTCCTAAAAAATAAAATAAATTAGAAGCCCCCTCCTCCTGTTATAAAAAGAAAAAAAAATCAACTCCCCCCACTCTGTTTTTCCCCTTTTTTGCCCCAAAAATTGCAGAGGGGAAGGGGGAGAGGAACCCCCCAGATTTAAAAAAAAAAATTAAATAAATAAAAAAGGGGAGAGGAGCCCCCAAAAAAACCCAAAAATCGGCGAGGGGACCCCCAAAATAACCCCAAAAATAGAGAAGGAGACCCCAAAATAATCCCCCCCAAAAAATCCCAAAAATTGAGAAGGAGACCCCGAAAATAATTCCAAAAATAGAGAGGAAGACCCCAAAATAATCCCAAAAAACAAATCCCAAAAATCGGCGAGGGGACCCCTTAAAAAATCCCAAAAATAGAGAAGGAGACCCCCAAAAAATCCCAAAAATAGAGAAGGAGACCCCCAAAATAATCCCAAAAATAGAGAAGGAGACCCCCAAAAAATCCCAAAAATAGAGAAGGAGACCCCCAAAATAATCCCAAAAATAGAGAAGGAGACCCCGAAAAAATCACCCAAAAATAGAGAAGGAGACCCCCAAAATAATCCCCCAAAAATAGAGGAGACCCCAAAAAATAACCCCAAAAATAGAGAAGGAGACCCCCAAAAAAATCCCAAAAATAGAGAAGGAGACCCCCAAAATAACCCCAAAAATAGAGAAGGAGACCCCTAAAATAATCCCCCAAAAATAGAGAAGGAGACCCCCAAAATAACCCCAAAAATAGAGAAGGAGACCCCCAAAACAATCCCAAAAATAGAGAAGGAGACCCTAAAATAATCCCCCAAAAATAGAGAAGGAGACCCCGAAAAAAATCCCCCAAAAATAGAGAAGGAGACCCCCAAAATAATCCCCAAAAAATAGAGAAGGAGACCCCCAAAATAACCCCAAAAATAGAGAAGGAGACCCCCAAAATAACCCCAAAAATAGAGAAGGAGACCCCCAAAATAACCCCAAAAATAGAGAAGGAGACCCCCAAAATAATCCCCAAAACAGAGAAGGAGACCCCCAAAATAATCCCCAAAAAAACCCCAAAATAGCCGAGACCCCTCCCCCCCCTTCCCAAAATAAACGCGGAACGGGAAAGGGCGCGAGCAGCCCCTCCCCCTCCCCCTTTTCCCCCCAAAAAGCGGCGGATTCGGGGTCGGGAGGGTGGGGGGAGGGGGTGAGGATGAGGATGGAGGGGGAGGAGGGGGAGGGGGGGGGATGAAGATGGAGGAGGGAGGAGGGGGGGGGGGGGACGGAGGTGATGGAGGATGAAGGAGCGGGAGGATGAGGATGAGGATGAGGATGAGGGCGGTGGAGAGGAAGGCTCCGGAGGCTGCGGGAGGAGGCCGCGGAGGGCGAGGAGGATGAGGAGGGTGAGGCTGAAGAGGCCGCCGCGGCTCCCGGCCGTGATGCAGCAGATCCCGGGCGGAGCGGAGCGAGCGAGCGCCGGATGAGCCCGAGGAGATGCGGCCAAAAAATCCCCGCGGCGGCGGGGGAAGCGGCGACGGAGCCCGGAATGCCCCGAATCCACCCCAAAGCACCCCAAAAATCCACGCGGAATCACCCCGAAATCAACCCCCAAAGCCATCCCAAAGCCACCCCCGAGATCCCCACAAAATTCACCCAAAATACCCACAAAATTCATCCCAAATCCACCCCGAAATTCACCCCAAATTCATCCCAAATCCACCCCGAAATTCACCCCAAATTCATCCCAAATCCACCCCAAATCCATCCAAAATTCACCCCCAAAATCCCCATAAAATCCACCCCAAATCCACCCCAAAATTACCCCAAAATTCACCCCAAATCCACCCCAAAGCCATCCCAAATCCACCCCCAAGATCCCCACAAAATTCACCCAAAATACCCACAAAATTCATCCCAAATCCACCCCGAAATTCACCCTAAATTCATCCAAAATTCACCCCGAAATTAACCCCAAATTCATCCCAAATCCACCCCGAAATTCACCCCAAATCCATCCAAAATTCACCCCCAAAATCCCCATAAAATCCACCCCAAATCCACCCCAAAATTACCCCAAAATTCACGCCAAATCCACCCCCAAAGCCATCCCAAATCCACCCCCGAGATCCCCACAAAATTCACCCAAAATACCCACAAAATTCATCCCAAATCCACCCCGAAATTCACCCCAAATTCATCCCAAATCCACCCCAAATCCACCCCCAAAATCCCCATAAAATCCACCCCAAATCCACCCCAAAATTACCCCAAAATTCATCCCAAATCCACCCCAAAATTACCCCCAAAGCCATCCCAAATCCACCCCCGAGATCCCCACAAAATTCACCCCAAATACCCACAAAATTCATCCCAAATCCACCCCGAAATTCATCCCAAATCCACCCCGAAATTCACCCCAAATTCATCCCAAATCCACCCCGAAATTCACCCCAAATTCATCCCAAATCCACCCCGAAATTCACCCCAAATCCATCCAAAATTCACCCCCAAAATCCCCATAAAATCCACCCCAAATCCACCCCAAAATTACCCCAAAAATTCACGCCAAATCCACCCCAAAATCACCCCCAAAGCCATCCCAAATCCACCCCCGAGATCCCCACAAAATTCACCCCAAATACCCACAAAATTCATCCCAAATCCACCCCGAAATTCATCCCAAATCCACCCCGAAATTCACCCCCAAAATCCGCATAAAATCCACCCCAAATCCACCCCAAAATTACCCCAAAATTCACCCCAAATCCACCCCAAAATTACCCCCAAGGCCATCCCAAATATCCCCACAAAATCCACCCCAAATCCGCCCCAAAATTAACCCCAAATCCATCCAAAATTCACCCCAAAATCCACACAAAATCACCCCAAATTCACCCCAAAATCACCCCCAAAGCCATCCCAAATATCCCCACAAAACCCACCCCAAATCCACCCTAAATCACCTCAAAATTCACTCCAAATCCATCTCAAATTCACCCCAAAATTCACTCCAAATTCAACCCAAATATCCCTACAAAATCCACCCCAAATATCCCCACAAAATTCACCCCAAATCCATCCTAAATCACCCCAAAATTCACTCCAAATCCACCCCAAAATTACCCCAAATCCATCCCAAATATCCCCACAAAATCCACCCCCAAAATCCCCACAAAATCCACCCCAAATCCACCCCGAAATTCACCCCAAATCCACCTCAAAATTACCCCAAATCCACCCCAAATATCCCCACAAAATCCATCCCAAATATCCCCACAAAATTCACCCAAAATCCCCACAAAATTCACCCCAAATCCATCCCGAAATTCACCCCAAATCCATCCAAAATCCACTCTGAAATGCACCCCAAATTCACCCACAAAATCCACCCCATATCCACTCCAAGTCACCCCAAAATCCACCCCAAACACATCTCAAAACTACCCTAAAATCCACCCCAAATCCACCCTAAATCACCCCAAAATTCACCCCAAATCCACCCTAAATCGCCCTAAAATTAGCCCCAAATCCACCCCCAAAATCCCCACAAAATCCCCACAAAATTCACCCCAAATTCACCCCAAAATTACCCCAAATGCATCCCAAATATCCCCACAAAATCCACCCCAAAATCCCCAGAAAATTCATCCCAAATCCATCCCAAAATCCACTCCAAATTGACCCCAAATCCATCCCAAAAATCACCCCCAAGTCCACCCCAAATTACCCCAAAATCCACCCCCAAAAACCTCCCGAATTCCACCCAAAATCACCCCAAGTTCACCCCATATCCACCCCAAAATCGTCTCAAAACCCATCCCAAAAATCACCCCCAAATCCACCCCAAATTTGCCTCAAAATCCACCCCAAAACTATTCTAAAATCACCCCAAAATCCCCCAAAACACCCCAAAATCTGCCTCAAATCCACGCAAAATCCATCCCCAAAATCCCCCCAAATTCACCCCAAAATTCACCCCAAATCCCACCCTAAAACTGACCCCAAATCCACCCAGAATCCACCCCTAAATTCCCCAAATTCACCCCAATAATTCACCCTGAATTCACCCCAAATCCCACCCCAAAATTGACCCCAAATCCACCCCAAAATTTCCCAAATTCACCCCGAATCCACCCCGAATCCACCCCAAAATTCACCCCAAAGTCTACCCCAAAACTGACCCCAAATCCACCTCAAATCCCCCTAAATTCACCCCAAAATTCACCCCAAATCCCCCAAAATTCACCCCAAATCGCTCCAAAATCCACCCCAAAAATTCACCCCAAAATCACCCCAAAATCCATCCCAAATCCACCACAAAATCCCCCGAATTCACCCCAAATCCCACTCCAAAATTGACCCAAAATCCACCCAAAATCACCCCTAAATCCCCCAAATTCACCCCAAATCCGGCCTGAATTCACTCCAAAATCGACCCCAAATCCACCCCAAATCCACCCCCAAATCCCCCTAAATTCACCCCAAAATTCACCCCAAATCCCCCAAAATTCACCTCAAATCCACCCCAAATCACTCCAAAATCCACCCCAAAAATTCACCCCAAAATCACCCCAAAATCCCCCGAATTCACCCCAAAATCCCCCGAATTCACCCCAAATCCCACTCCAAAATTGACCCCAAATCCACCCAAAATCACCCCTAAATCCCCCAAATTCACCCCAAATCCGGCCTGAAATCACTCCAAAATCGACCCCAAATCCACCCAAAATCCACCCCAAAATCCACCCCAAATCCACCCCAAAATCCCCCTAAATTCACCCCAAAATTCACCCCAAATCCCCCAAAATTCACCTCAAATCCACCCCAAATCACTCCAAAATCCACCCCAAAATCCATCCCAAAATCACCCCAAAATCCCCCCAAAACCACCCCAAAATCCCCCGAATTCACCCCAAAATCCATCCCAAATCCACCCCAAAATCCCCCCAAAATCCCCCGAATTCACCCCAAATCCCACCCCAAAATTGACCCCAAATCCATCCCTAAACCACCCCAAAATCCCTCGAATTCACCCCAAATCTGCCCTGAATTCACTCCAAAATCGACCCCAAATCCACCCCAAAATCCACCCCAAAATCCCCCAAATTCACCCCAAATCTGTGGGCTGACAGATCTCCTGGGATGGACCACGCAGGTCCCACCCTGACCACCAGTGAAGCCTCCTGAGATGCTGAGGAACATCTTGAGGAACCCTGAGGGTCTTGGAGACCCCCAGATCCAACCCCAAATCCACGGGGGGGACAAGTCTGGGTCTCACCACCCTTTTAACTGCTGAGGATGGACCACACAAGGTCCCCACCCCACCACCACCGAAGCCTCCTGAGATGCTGAGCAGCCTCTCTGGGGTCTTGGGGACCTCCCTGGCCCAACTCTGGGGGAGATTTTTGGGGTCCCCCCACCCCAAACCCCACCGGTGACCCGAGGTGGAGCCCACATGGACCAGGAGGTGACACCAGGGGGGGCCTGACCACCCCCAGGAGAACCTGGAGGAGAACCCAGAGGAGAACCCAGAGAAGAACCCAGAGGAGAACCCGGAGGAGAACCCGGAGGAGAACCCAGAGGAGAACCCAGAGAAGAACCTGGAGGAGAACCCGGAGGAGAACCCAGAGGAGAACCCGGAGGAGAACCCAGGCCCACCATGGAGGATTTTGGGGAGGGGTCTCGGGTTTTGGGGAGGGGTCTCCTCTGACCGGGCCTGACCTCTCGGCACTCCTGGAGGAACCTCTGGAGCTCCAGGTGGTCCTGGAGGCGCCGCGTCCACTCCTGGGCCAGCTGGTGGTTGCGTTGGCTCCTGCGGGGGTGGGACCTCCCAATTAACCCCTAATTAACCCCTAATTAACCCTTAATTAACCCCTAATTAACCCCTAATTAACCCCTTAATTAACCCTTAATTAACCCCTGATTAACCCCTGAACCTCCCCTAGAGGGGAAACTGAGGCACGAGGTCCCACCTGGGGTCCACCAGCAAATCCAGCCCTGCCCTCGGTCCTGGGGGGAGTTTTGGGGTTCTGGGTCAAATTTTGGGGTTCTGGGTCAAATTTTGGGGGTTCTGGGTGGACTTTTGGGGTCCTGAGTGGTTCTGATGGGTCCTGGGTGGAGTTTGGGAGGTTCTGGGAGGAGTTTTGGGTTCCTGGGTGAAGTTTTGGGGTTCTGGGTGGAGTTCTGGGGGTTTGGGTCAAATTTTGGGTTCCTGGGTGGAGTTTTGGGGTTCTGGGTGGAGTTTTGGGGTTTTGGGTCAAATTTTGGGTTCCTGGGTGAAGTTTTGGGGTTCTGGGTGGAGTTTTGGGTTCCTGGGTGAAGTTTTGGGGTTCTGGGAGATGTTTTGGGGTCCTGGGCGGAGTTTTGGGTTCCTGGATGGAATTTTGTGGTCCAGGGTGGAGTTTTGGGGTCCTGGGAGATGTTTTGGGTTCTTGAGTAGAGTTTTGGGGGTTCTGGGTGGAGTTTTGAGGTTCTGGGTGGTTTTGATGAGTTCTGGGGGAAGTTTTGGGTTCCTGGGTAGAGTTTTGGGTTCCTGGGTGGAGTTTTGGGGTTCCAGGATGGAATTTGGGGTTCCTGGGTGAAGTTTTGGTGTCCTGGGAGATGTTTTGGGGTCCAGGGAGGAGTTTTGGTTTCCTGGATGGAATTTTGGGGGTCCTGGATGGAATTTTGTGGTCCTGGGTGGAGTTTTGTGGTCCTGGGAGATGTTTTGGGTTCTTGAGTAGAGTTTTGGGGGTTCTGGGTGGAGTTTTGAGGTTCTGGGTGGTTTTGATGAGTTCTGGGTGAAGTTTTGGGTTCCTGGGTGGAGTTTTGGGTTCCTGGGTGGAGTTTTGGGTTCCTGAGTCAAATTTTGGGTTCCTGGGTGGAGTTTTGGGGTTCCGGGATGGAATTTTGGGTTCCTGGGTGAAGTTTTGGTGTCCTGGGAGATGTTTTGGGGTCCAGGGAGGAGTTTTGGTTTCCTGGATGGAATTTTGGGGTCCTGGGTGGAATTTTGATGGATTCTGGATGGAATTTTGGGATCCTGGGAGGAGTTTTGGATCCCTGGATGGAATTTTGGGTTCCTGGACGGAGTTCTGGGGGGTTCTTGGGTGGAGTTTTGGGTTCCTGGGTGAAATGTTGTGGTCCTGGATGGAATTTTGGAGTTCTGGGTGGAGTTTTGGGTTCCTGGGTGGAGTTCTGAGGTGCTGGATGGAGTTTTGGGGTTCCCGGGAGCTCCTGGTGGGTCTCCTGGTGGCCCCACCTGTCGCGCAGCTCCTCCACGGCCTGGGCCACGCGGTCGCTGTGCAGGTGGCGCTGGCGCCGGAGGCTCTCGCCGGCCTGCAGGACCAGCTGGACCTTCTGCAGGTTCAGCTCCAGCGTGGTGGTGAAGTCCTTGTGCTTCTTCAGCGCCTTGGTCACCCCCTCCACCGTGTCGGGCAGCTCGGCGTGGGCCAGCGTGGTCTCCTGGGGGTTGGGGAGATCCGAGCTGGCCGTGGGGTGGGCACCTCAAGGCCACAGGAGATCCACCAGGGGCTGGTGGCACCCAAGTCCACCCACCAGGGCCTGGTGCCACCCAAGTCCACCCACGACCCACCAGGGGCTGGTGCCACCCAAGTCCATCACTCAAGACCTTCTACAAACCATTCCCACCACCCAAAATCTTCTTCCACCCGTCTCCACCACCCAGGACCTTCTCCCACCCATTGTCTCCATTACCCACCCACCATCTCCATCGACCAGGACCTTCTCCCACCCATGGGCCCCATCGCCCATCCACCATCTCCACCACCCCAGACCTTCTCCCAGCCCATCCCACCACCATGTCCTCCTACCAGACCTTCTCCCACCCATCACCCATCCATCACCTCCACCAACCAAGACCTTCTCCCACCCCATCCCACCACCACGTCCTCCACCCAGACCTCCCAGCCCATCCCACCACCACGTCCACCTCCCAGACCTTCTCCCAGCCCATCCCACCACCATGTCCTCCTCCCAGACCTTCTCCCACCCATCACCCATCCATCATCTCCACCAACCAAGACCTTCTCGCAGCCCATCCCATCACCATGTTCTCCACCCAGACCACCTCCCAGACCTTCTCCCATCCCATCCCACCACCACATCATCCTCCCAGACCTCTCCCACCCATCCCACCACCATGTCCTCCTACCAGACCTTCTGCCACCCAACACCCATCCATCATCTCCACCAACCAAGACCTTCTCCCACCCCATCCCACCACCATGTTCTCCTCCCAGACCTTCTCCCACCCATCCCACCACCACGTCCTCCTACCAGACCTTCTCCCCCCCATCACCCATCCATCATCTCCACCATCCAAGACCTTCTCCCAGCCCATCCCACCACCATGTCCACCTCCCAGACCTTCTCCCAGCCCATCCCACCACCCCGTTCTCCTCCCAGACCTTCTCCCATCCCATCCCACCACCACATCATCCTCCCAGACCTCTCCCAGCCCATCCCACCACCACGTCCACCTCCCAGACCTCTCCCACCCATCCCACCACCACCCCGTTCTCCTCCCAGACCTTCTCCCAGCCCATCCCACCACCATGTCCACCTCCCAGACCTTCTCCCAGCCCATCCCACCACCACCATGTCCTCCTCCCAGACCTTCTGCCACCCAACACCCATCCATCACCTCCACCAACCAAGACCTTCTCCCACCCATCCCACCACCATGTCCACCTCCCAGACCTTCTCCCAGCCCATCCCACCACCATGTCCACCTCCCAGACCTTCTCCCATCCCACCACCCCGTCCCCATGTCCACCTGGTTGTAGAGGCTGCCCTGGCACTGCTGCACGTCCCTCAGGAACAGGTGGAGGACGTGGGACTGCACCAGGAGCTCCCTCCTGGTGTCCCAGCTCTGCAGGAGCTTCCCCCAGCCCGCGTCCAACTTCTGCAGCCACTGCTGGAGGGACACGTGGGGCACGTCCACGTCCTCCAGGGCCAGCAGCTCGCTGGCCGCCTGCAGCTTGGCGTAGTCCTCCTCGCGCCCGTTGATCTCCTCCTTGAGGGCCACGTGGACGTTCAGCAGCTCCTCGGCCTCGGCCAAGCTCTCGGGGACCTCCTGCGAGCCCACGGCCGCCTGGGTCTTCACCAGCCACGCCAAGAAGTCGTCCAGGTCCTGGATGAACTGCTGGAGGCGCCCGGCCACCGTCAGCGTGTCCTCGCAGCCCCGGAAGGTCCTCTTGAGGTTGTCCCACTCGTGGCCGATCTCCTCGAAGGGCAGCAGGATCTCCAGGGCGCGCCCGGGGTGGGCCTGGGCCAGGGCCTCGCCCTCGCGCTGCAGCTCCACCAGCCGCGGCTCCAGGGCCACCAGCGCGGCCTCCATGGTGGACAGGCGGCGCTGCAGGGCCACCACCCCGCCCAGGTCGCCGCCGCCCGACTGGGTGGCCTCGATGGACCTCCTCTTGTCGCGCACCTGCGCCTTCATCTCGGCGCACTCCAGCAGGAAGTTCTGGATCTTCAGCACCGAGCTCAGCTGGCTCTTCTTGGTCTCCACCAGCTCCACCACGCGGTTCCAGCTGGAGATGGGGGCGGGAGAGGGGTGAGACCTTCCCTGAGCTGGGATGGGGCCCACCAGGACCAGGAGCAACCTTGGGATGGGGTGGGAATGGTGGCCGGGAGGGGTGGAACCCACGGGGACGTCCCACCACGGAGAACCTCAGGTTGGGGGTCACACAAAGCTGTCCCCCACCAAGGAGACCTCAAAGATGGGCTTGGACCATTGTCCTGGTGAGGTGGAACCCACGGGGACGTCCCACCACGGAGAACCTCAGGTTGGAGGTCTCCAGACAGCCCCACATGAAGGTCCCCCACCAAGGAGACCTCAAGAACCTTGAGATCATTTCAGGACCCCCAGAATGGGCTTGGACCATTGTCCTGGAGAGGTGGAACCCATGGGGACGTCCCACCACTGGAGAACCACAGGCTGGGGGTCTCCACACAGCCCCACACAAAGCCCCTCCCACCAAGGAGATCTCAAGAAGGTTGAGATCATTTCAGGACCCCCAGGATGGGCTTGGACCATTCCAACGGACACCTGGACCCCACGGGGACCTCCCACCACCGGAGAACCTCAGGTTGAGAGTCTCCAACCCCACCATGGAGACCCCAAGAAGGTCAAGGTCCACCTCGTGTCCCCCCCAGGCCCGTACCGGCTGTTGAGGTGGTCCTGGCAGGACCGGACCTCGTCCGAGCTGGGGTGGCCACCATCCACCAGCTGCTGCACCACCTGGTTGACGTCCAGGATGCGCCCCATGACGCTGTTCATCTCCTGGTCCAGGCTCTCAAACCTGGGCAGGAGGACACGGGCAGGTCCACCACGGGCACGAGGAACCTCGACCACCCAGCCCCATGGAGAACCTCAACCACCCAGCCCCATGAAGAACCTCAACCATCCAACCTCAACCACCCAACGCCATGAAGATCCTCGACCACCCAACCCCAACCACCCAACGCCATGAAGAACCTCAACCACCCAACCCCATGAAGAACCTCAACCACTCAAACCCATGGAGAACCTCAACCACCCCACCTGTGCTGCACCACCTCGACCTCATCCAGCTCCTCGGGCACCTCCATCTTCCCCAACCCCATGAAGAACCTCAACCACCCAACCCCAACCACCCAACCGCATGAGGAACCTTCGACCATCCAACCCCATGAAGAACCTCAATCATTCCACCCCATGAGGAACCTCAACCACCCAACCACCCAACCACCCAACCCCATGGAGAACCTCCACCACCCACCTGTGCTGCACCACCTCGACCTCATCCAGCTCCTCGGGCACCTCCATCTTCTCCAGCCACTGCTCCTTCTCGTCCACCCACACCTCGCAGGCGTGCACCTCGCTGAACATGCGGTAGACGGCCAGCGCGTCCTGCAGCCACTGCGTCCTCAGCACGGCCACCTCGGCCACCTCGCCGTAGAGCTGCTCCACCTCCACCACGCGGATCTGGATGTCCACGCCCTGCCGGTGGTCGGGCGCCAGCAGCGCCAGCTGCTTACGGAGGCCCACCACGGCGCCGCGGTGCTTCTCCACCTCGTCCAGCACGGCGCGGTGCTTGCGCAGCAGGGCCTGGCTGGAGTGGTCGTCGTGGCCGAAGTCGTCGCTGGACACGATGCGGTAGATGTCCTGCAGCCAGGCCACCAGGTCGTCCGTGTCGGCGCTGAACTGGAAGAAGCTCAGGGCGTCCTCCAGGCGCTGCTGGTGGAGCCCCGTGATCTCCTCCAGCTTCTTCCACCTCAGGCAGACTTCCCGCATCTTCTCCTGGATGCCCACGGAGCCGAAGGACTTCTTGGCCAGGATCTTCTCGCCTTTCTTCATGGTCTGGTGGAGCAGGGCGCGGCGGTTGCCCAGCTCGCCCAGCATGGTCTTGTGCTTGGTGGTCAAGGTGAGGACGCTGCTGAGGTCGCGGCCGCAGCTCCTGGTGGCCAGGATCTTCTCCTTCTCGCGGATCCAGGCCTCGGCCTCCTCCATCTCCTGGAAGAAGGTCCAGAGCTGGCGCGAGTCCTCCAGCTCCTTCCTGCGCTTGGCCGCCAGCTCCTGCAGCTCCTCCAGGCACGTCTGCACGTGGTGGACGCGGTTGCAGATGATCTGCGGGTCGCACGGTTGGTAGCCTGGGCCGGGAGAAGACGCTCAGGTGGTGGCAGGAGGTGGCCGAGGGTCACCAGGCACGGAGGTGTCCAAGGAAGGACCGGACACGACGCTCCGGGCGCTGGTCCTGGGCTGGACTCAAAGATCTCAGAGGGTTCTTCCAACCCCAGGGGTTCTGTGGGCACCCTTGGAGGTGGCCCACCAAGACCTTGGGATGAACATTCCAGGGTCCACCAGGACCTTGGGTTCACCATTCCATGATCTACCAAAACCTTGGGTTGACCCTTCCATGATCTACCAAAACCTTGGGTCAACCTTTTGATGGGCCACCAAGATCGTGGGTTGACCCTTCCATGATCTACCAAAACCTTGGGTCAACCTTTTGATGGGCCACCAAGATCATGGGTTGACCCTTCCATAGCCCACCAAGATCTTGAATGGCCCCTTCATGGTCCATCAAGACCTTGGCTGACCTTTCCATGGTCCATCAAGACCTTGGCTGATCCTCCCATGGTCCATCAAGACCTTGGCTGACCCTTCCATGGTCCATCAAGACCTTGGTTGACCCTTCCATGGTCCATCAAGACCTCAGCTGACCTTTCCATGGTCCATCAAGACCTCAGCTGACCCTTCCATGGTCCATCAAGACCTCGGTTGACCCTTCCATGGTCCATCAAGACCTCAGCTGAGCCTTCCATGGTCCATCAAGACCTTGGTTGACCAATCCATGGTCCATCAAGCCCATAGCTGACCTTTCCATGGTCCATCAAGCCCATAGCTGACCCTCCCACGGTCCATCAGACCTTCCCAAGGCCCACCACCTCCCCGTGCCCTGGTTGTCCACCCTGGTGGCCCCGTTACCGTCCAGCTCGGAGAACTCGAGCGCGGCGGCGTTGAGGGCCTGGACGCGCTCGGTCTGCGCCGCGATGTCGGCCTCCAGCAGCCCGTGCTTCTGCAGGAGGTCCTCAACCTCCAGCAGGTGCTTCCCCAAGTCCTTGGAGACCAGGAGAACCTGCAGAAGAACCGAACTGCGTCACCCTGAACCACCCAACCCCATGAAGAACCTCAACCATGGACCCCATGGAGAACCTCAACCACCCAACCCCATGAAGAACCTCGACCATGAACCCCATGGAGAACGTCAACCATGAACCCCATGGAGAACCTCAACCACCCAAACCCATGAAGAACCGCAACCACCCAACCCCAACCACCCAACCCCATGAAGAAGCCCAACCACCCAACCCCAACCACCCAAGCCCATGAAGAGCCCCAACCATGGACCCCATGAAGAACCTCAACCACCCAACCCCATGGAGAACCTCAACCGTCCAACCCCATGGAGAACCTCAACCATGAACCCCATGGAGAACCTCAACCACCCAACCCCATGGAGAACCTCAACCGTCCAACCCCATGGAGAACCTCAACCATGAACCCCATGAAGAACCTCAACCATGAACCCCATGAAGAACCTCAACCACGAACCCCATGGAGCCTCACAGTGCTCCTCAACCCTTCCCAGAACTCCACCGCCACGCCCCATCTCCTCCGCGGTCCCATCTCCACCTGCATCTCCTCCATCCAGTCGATCATGTAGACCATCTCCTGGAAGATCTTCTGCAGGGCCAGGTTCTGCTCGAGGCGGGCGCGGCGGGGCGCGCAGCAGCTCGGTCAGCAGCGCCCACTGCCGCAGGACGTTGTCCTTCTGCGCGCCGATGCGCCGCGCGTCGTGGTAGCCCTCGGCCTCCATCTCCAGCGCCAGCTCCACCACCACCTGGATGCGCTCCTGGTACGAGGAGATGTCGGCCTCGATGGCCTCGTGCTTCTTCATGGCCGCCTCCACCGCCGGCAGGTCGTAGCCGAAGTTGTCCTGAAGGGGGACATGGAGACGGACACGGGTGGGGTGGGGTCCTCAGCGGTCGAGGAGGAGGAGGTTCCACCAGAACTACGTGGTCAAGGAGGAGCCTGATGAGGTTCCACCAGAACTACGTGGTCAAGGAGGAGCCTGATGAGGTTCCACCAGAACTACGTGGTCAAGGAGGTTCCACCAGCCCTCCATGGTCAATGAGGTCCAACCTCCTCTCCCGGGTCAAGGAGGTTCCACCAGATCTCCGTGGTCAATGAGGAGATTGAGGAGGTCCCACCAGACCTCCATAACCAGTGAGGTCCAACCCCCTCTCTGTGGTCAATGAGGAGGTCGAGGAGGTTCCACCAGACCTCCATGGCCAAGGAGGTTCCACCAGATCTCCGTGGTCAATGAGGAGGTCGAGGAGGTCTAACCCCTCTCTGTGGTCAATGAGGAGGCCAATGAAGTCCAATCTCCTCTCTATGGTCAAGGAGGTCCCACCAGTCCATCATAATCAAGGAGGTCCCACCAGACCTCCACAACCAAGGAGGTCCAACCCCCTCTCCGTGGTCAATGAGAAGGTCGAGGAGGTTCCACCAGCCCTCCATGGTCAATGAGGAGGTCCCACCAGAACTACCTCTCCACGGTCAATGAGAAGATTGAGGAGGTCCCACCAGACCTCCATAACCAATGAGGTCCAACCCCCTCTCCGTGGTCAGTGAGGAGGTCAAGGAGGTTCCACCAGACCTCCATGGTCAATGAGGAGGCCAATGAGGTCCAACCCCCTCTCCATGGTTGAGGAGGTCCCACCAGCCCTCCCTGACCAAGGATGTCCAACCCCTCTCTCCATGGTCAATGAGGACATCGCGGAGGTTCCACCAGCCCTTCATGGTCAAGGAGGTCCCACCAGTCCAGCATAATCAAGGAGGTCCAACCCCCTCTCCATGCTCAAGGAGGAGGTCAAAGATGTCCAACCACCCCTCCCTGCTCAAGGTGGTCCCCAATGAGTTCCCACCATCCTTAATGAGGTCCCACCATCCAAAATGAGGTCCCACCATCCATAATGAGGTCCCACCATCCATAACGAGGTCCCACCATCCAAAATGAGGTCCCACCATCCAAAATGAGGTCCCACCATCCATAATGAGGTCCCACCATCCAAAATGAGGTCCCACCCTCCATAATGACTTCCCACCATCCATAATGAGGTCCCACCATCCATAATGAGGTTCCACCATCCATAACGAGGTCCCACCCTCCATAATGAGGTCCCACCAACCATAATGAGGTCCCACCATCCAAAATGAGGTCCCACCATCCATAACGAGGTCCCACCATCCAAAATGAGGTCCCACCATCCATAACGAGGTCCCACCATCCAAAATGAGGTCCCACCATCCATAACGAGGTCCCACCATCCATAACGAGGTCCCACCATCCGTAATGAGGTCCCACCATCCATAATGAGGTCCCACCATCCAAAATGAGGTCCCACCATCCATAATGAGGTCCCACCATCCAAAATGAGGTCCCACCATCCAAAATGAGGTCCCACCATCCATAACGAGGTCCCACCATCCATAACGAGGTCCCACCACCCATAATGAGGTTCCACCATCCATAATGAGGTCCCACCATCCATAATGAGGTCCCACCATCCATAATGAGGTCCCACCATCCATAACGAGGTCCCACCATCCATAATGAGGTCCCACCATCCATAATGAGGTCCCACCATCCATAACGAGGTCCCACCATCCATAATGAGGTCCCACCAACCATAATGAGGTCCCACCATCCATAATGAGTTCCCACCATCCATAACGAGGTCCCATCAACCATAATGAGGTCCCACTATCCAAAATGAGGTCCCACCATCCAAAATGAGGTCCCACCATCCATAACGAGGTCCCACCATCCAAAATGAGGTCCCACCATCCATAATGAGGTCCCACCATCCATAATGAGGTCCCACCACCCAACACGGCTCTCCTCACCCCCGCCCCACCCAGGGACTGTCCCACCCCGCGCCGAAGGTCCCCCATGACCCACCCCACCCCACCCCACCTGTGAGACCAGGCGCTGGTTCTCGTTGAGCCACGTCTCCCTCATGACGGCCTTGTGGTCGAAGCGCTGGGCCAGCAGCTCCAGCTTCTCCTGCCGGATCAGCTCGTTCCTCAGGGCCACCTCCCGCTCGTGCTCCGCCTTCTCCAGGCAGGTCCACGCCTGGTGGGAGGGGACACGGCTGCTCACGGGGCTCCCCAAGCCCTGCCAGGGTGGTGGGACTCCGTGCGCACGTCCTCACCTTGTTGATGTCCGAGATGCTCTTGCCCTCGCTGGGCACGTAGAGCTTGCGGTTGGTGGCCCGGAGCTTGCTCTGGATGGTGAAGAGCAGAACCTCGAGGTTGCCCTTCTCCTGGAACCTGCGGGGTGGCACCGGTGGGGAGGTCCCGGTCACGGCCAGCGCGGGCTGGGGCGTCACCACCGTGAGCCAGGGTCCACCACCACCAGTCTGGGTGAAGTGGGACCTCCTCATTGCCACCGTGACCCAGGTTTCACCACCACCAGTTTGGGTGAAGTGGGACCTTCTCATCACCATCACCACCATGAGGTGGGACCTCCTCACCACCGTGAGCCAGGGTCCACCACCACCAGTTTGGGTGAAGTGGGACCTTCTCATCACCACCGTGACCCAGGTTCCACCACCACCAGTTTGGGTGAAGTGGGACCTTCTCATCACCACGGTGACCCAGGTTCCACCACCACCAGTCTGGGTGAAGTGGGACCTCCTCATCACCATCACCATCACCACCATGAGGTGGGACTTCCTCACCACCGTGAGCCAGGGTCCACGGCCACCAGTCTGGGTTAAGTGGGACCTCCTCATCACCACCGTGACCCAGGTTCCACCACCACCAGTCTGGGTGAAGTGGGACCTTCTCATCACCATCACCACCATGAGGTGGGACCTCCTCGCCACCGTGCTCCAGGTTCCACCACCACCAGTCTGGGTGAAGTGGGACCTTCTCATCACCACCGTGACATGGGACATCACCACCCCCTGGACCATCCATGGCCAGTTTGGGCTGAAGTGGGACCTCCCCATGATCACCACCTTGAGGTGGAACCTCTCCACCACCACCATCACCACCACTTCCATGTCCCATTGCCACCATTTTGGGTTGACCTGCCACCTGCCCACCACCACCATGACCATGACCATGACCACCACCCCCAGGTCCCAGTGCCACCAGTTTGGGCTGAACTGGGACCTCCCCATCACCACCACCTTCAGGTGGGACCTCCCCACCATCATCCCCACCACCCCCAGGTCCCAGTGCCACCAGTTTGGGCTGAACTGTGACCTCTCCACCACCACCATGACCATGACCACCACCACCATCACCACCATCCAGGTCCCACTGCCACCAGTTTGGGTTGACCTGCGACCTGCCCACCACCACCATCACCACCACCATCACCACCACCTCCATGTCCCATCACCACCAGTTTGGGTTGACCTGCGACCTGCCCACCACCACCATCACCACCACCATCACCACCACCTCCATGTCCCATCACCACCAGTTTGGGTTGACCTGCGACCTTCCCACCACCACCATCAGGCTGAGGTCCCACCCCACCACCAGGCCAGCAGGAGGTCCTCACTTGACCGGTTTCTCCAGGGTGCAGAAGGCGGTGAAGGCCTGGAGCTGCTGCTGGACGCCGGTCAGCGAGTTGGCGAACTTCTGGTTGGAGATGATGGTGATGGTGTGGTGGATCCAGGCCAGCAGCTCGGCCGCCAGCGCCTCGTAGCGCGCCGTGATGGCCGCGATCTCCATCACCTGGTCCAGCACCTGGTGGGGTTTGGGGTGCGCTTGGAGGTCCTGCAGGAACCCCCCGAGAACCACCCGGGGCTGGAGGGGTCACACCAGGGTCCGGCCAGGCCGGGGAGGTGGGTGGACAATGGGGTGGAGAAGGGATGGAGAAGGGATGGACAAGGGATGGACAAGGGATGGACAAGGGATTGAGAAGGGATGGACAAGGGATGGACAATGGGGTGGACAGAGGGACGGACAAGGGATTGAGAAGGGATGGACAAGGGATGGACAATGGGGTGGACAATGGATGGAGAAGAAATGGACAATGGATGGACAGAGGGATGGACAGAAGGATGGAGAAGGGATGGAGAAGGGATGGACAATAGATGGACAGAGGGATGGACAAAGGGATGGACAGAGGGATGGACAAGGGATGGACAATGGGGTGGACAAGGGATTGAGAAGGGATGGAGAAGGGATGGACAATGGGGTGGACAATGGATGGAGAAGAAATGGACAATGGATGGACAGAGGGATGGACGGAAGGATGGAGAAGGGATGGACAAAGGGATGGACAGAGGGATGGAGAAGGGATTGAGAAGGGATGGACAAGGGATGGACCAAGGGATGGAGAAGGGATGGAGAAGGGATGGACAATAGATGGACAGAGGGATGGACAAAGGGATGGACAGAGGGATGGACAAGGGATGGACAATGGGGTGGACAAGGGATTGAGAAGGGATGGAGAAGGGATGGACAATGGGGTGGACAATGGATGGAGAAGAAATGGACAATGGATGGACAGAGGGATGGACGGAAGGATGGAGAAGGGATGGACAAAGGGATGGACAGAGGGATGGAGAAGGGATTGAGAAGGGATGGACAAGGGATGGACCAAGGGATGGAGAAGGGATGGAGAAGGGATGGACAATGGGGTAGACAATGGATGGAGAAGAAATGGACAATGGATGGACAGAGGGATGGACGGAAGGATGGAGAAGGGATGGACAAAGGGATGGACAGAGGGATGGACAAGGGATGGACAATGGGGTGGACAATGGGATGGGACATCCAGGGACAATGAGGTGGACCAAGGGGTGGACACCCCATGGAACTGGGGATGGACCAAGGGATGGACAGAGGGATGGACAATGGGGTGGACAAGGGGGTGGACAAAGGATGGAGAAAGGATGGACAAAGGGAGGGACAGAAGGATGGACAAGAGATGGACAGAGGGATGGAGAAGGGATGGACAGAAGGAGGGACAGAGGGATGGACAAAGGATGGACACCCGTGGCCAATGGGACGGACAATGGGGTGGCCACCCCACGGAGCTGGTCATGGAGACGCCCAGGACCTGGGTCCAGCCCCACCTTCCCGATGCGCTTCCCCTCCACCGCCAGCGCCTTCATCTTGGAGAAGTAGTGGTAGAAGGACACCACGTAGGTGATGATGGACTTCTCATCGGGGTCCTCCATGTTGACGTCTGGTGGGGGGTGGGGAGCAGAAGGTCAGGACCTCCCAAACCTCCACCCCAGGACCACCAGGGATGGTCCCACCAACGTTGGGGCTGATCCATCAACCTCACTCCCGAACAAGGCGCGCGGAGGTGGAAAACCTGGACGGTGGAGATGACCCCACCCCGCATGGCTGGACAGATGGACAGATGGACAGATGGACGGACAGGTGGACAGACGGACAGACCCCGTCCGTACCCTCGGGGTCCAGCAGCTTGCTGAGCCCCAGGTGCTGCTCGGCCGTGTTGAAGGCCTGCTGGAGGTTGTAGGTGGCGTTGGACTTGGTCAGCTTGTGGAAGTCGATGAGATCCGGCCTGGGGCGGGGTGGACACGGTCACCTCGGGACCTCCTCGCCCCCTCAGAGGTGACCCCGACGCCCGGGAGGTCCCTCCCGTGGCCACCCCGCCGGCGCTGACCGGTGCCTGTGGATGAGGGCGTTGAAGGCCAGGCCGTCCCTCCAGCTGGTGGTGAAGTTCTGGATGTTGACCTCGGGGTAGCTGCGGAGGACATCGGAGGTCACCAGGGGCCGCCAGACCTCCCGGGGAGGTCCACGCCACCACCCGAGGTCCTCACCCCGCCGTCTTCATCTGGCACCAGAGCAGCAGCGCGTCCTTGGCCGAGCGCGTCTCCCGGTTGTCCTCGGTCTTGATCTTGATCACCTGGATCTGGGGGAGGAACGGTCAGGAGACACCTGGAGCTGGAGGAGCGGCAGGAGGACCAGGGCAGGGCACGGGGAGGAGCCCGGTGGCACCTGGAAGCGCAGGATGATGGTCCAGATGAGGCCCAGGGTCAGGCGGTGGTTGCCGTCCACGATGTCGTGGGAGCCGACGTTCTCCAGGTGGACGCGCTGCTCCTTGAGGAACTGCAGGGCCTTGTCCACGTTCTCCAGGGAGTGGATGCGCATCCGGCCCCGCGTCGGCTTGGGCTGGGGGGACACGGGGGGGACATCCGGCCTGGACACGGTCCTGCCACCCCACCCCACCCCATCCCACCAGAACCGGCGCCAAACTGGGGATGGGGGGAGCTGGAGATGGTGGAGAGGTCCCAGTTCCACCCAAACTGGTCATGGTGGGAGCTGGGGGTGGTGAGAAGGTCCCAGTTCCACCCAAACTGGGGATGGTGGGAGCTGGAGATGGTGGAGAGGTCCCAGCTCATCATGGTGGTGATGGAGAGGTCCCACCTTGTGGTGATGGTGGTGGGGAGGTCCCAGTTCCACCCAAACTGGTGATGGTGGGAGCTGGGGGTGGCGGGGAGGTCCCACCTTGTGAAGGTGATGGAGAGGTCCCAGTTCCACCCAAACTGGTGATGGGGAGGTCCCACCTCATGGTGGTGGTGGAGAGGTCCCAGTTTTGGGTCCACCCAAACTGGTGATGGTGGGAGCTGGGGGTGGTGAGAAGGTCCCAGTTCCACCCAAACTGGGGATGGTGGGAGCTGGGGGTGGTGAGAAGGTCCCAGTCCCACCCAAACTGGGGATGGTGGGAGCTGGGGGTGGTGAGAAGGTCCCAGTCCCACCCAAACTGGGGATGGTGGGAGCTGGGGGTGGTGAGGAGGTCCCAGCTCACCATGGTGGTGATGGAGAGGTCCCACCTTGAGGTGGTGGTGGGGAGGTCCCAGTTCCACCCAAACCGGGGGTGCTGCTCATGGCAATGCTGATGATGATGGTGGTGATGGTGGCGGTGACGACAGTCATGGAGATGATGATGGTGATGATGATGATGATGGTGATGATGATGATGATGGTGATGATGATGATCCTCATAATCATGGTCATGGAGATGATGATGATGATGATGCCAATGCTGGTGATGATGCTGATGGTGGTGGTGATGATGATGATGCTCATGAAGCCAATGGTGCTGCTCACGGCGATGGTGACAATCACCACGATGATGATGATGATGATGATCCTCATAATGGCGGTCATGGAGATGATGATGATGATGATGCCAGTGCTGGTGATGATGATGATGGTGGTGGTGATGATGATGATGCTCATGAAGCCAATGGTGCTGCTCACGGCGATGGTGACAATCACCACGATGATGATGATGATGATGATGATGATGATGATGATCCTCATAATGACGGTCATGGAGATGATGATGATGATGATGATGCCAATGCTGGTGGTGATGATGATAACAACACTCATGATGATGCTCATGGAGAGGATGATGATGATGATGATGATGATGCCAATGCTGGTGGTGATGATGATAACAACGCTCATGATGACGCTCATGGAGATGATGATGAAGATGATGATGATGATGGCAGAGGAGAATGATGATGATGATGATGATGATGATGATGATGATGATGATGATGATGACAGTGAAGACGCCACTCATGCCGTTGATGACAATGATGATGATGAACAATGATGATGGTGCCACTCATCACAACGATGACGATGATGATGATGATGATGACGATGATGACGCCACCACTCACGGCAATGATGACAGCAGAAGATGACAACAACGATGATGATGACGACGATGATGATGACAATGATGAAGATGAAGGTGATAGAGGATGATGATGATGATGCCACCACTCATGGCAATGATGACAGTAGAGGACGATGACGATGATGATGACGATGATGACGATGATGATGACGATGATGACGATGATGACGATGACGGTGATAGAGAATGATGATGACATCACCACTCATGGAAATGCTTTCAGCAGAAGATGACAACGACGATGATGATGACAATGATGATGATGACAATGATGAAGATGAAGGTGATAGAGGATGATGATGATGATGTCACCACTCATGGCAATGCTTTCAGCAGAAGATGACAACGACGATGACGACGATGATGATGATGATGATGATGATGACGCCATTACTCACGGCAATGATGACAGCAGAAGATGACAACAACGATGATGACGATGATGACAATGATGATGATGATGAAGGTGATAGAGAATGGTGATGATGATGATGATGATGATGATGCCACCACTCATGGCAATGATGACAGTGGAGGATGATGACGATGATGATGACAACGACGACGACGAGGATGATGATGATGACACCACCACTCATGGCAATGATGACAGCAGAAGATGACGATGGTGATGATGATGATGGTGATGATGATGATGATGATGACACCACCACTCATGGCAATGATGACAGTGGAGGATGACGACAATGATGATGATGATGATGACAACGACGATGATGATGATGAAGGTGATAGGGAATGATGATGACGATGCCACCACTCATGGCAATGCTTTCAGCAGAAGATGACAACGACGATGATGATGACAATGATGATGATGACAATGATGAAGATGAAGGTGATAGAGGATGATGATGATGATGTCACCACTCATGGCAATGCTTTCAGCAGAAGATGACAACGACAACGACGACGACGATGATGATGATGATGACAATGATGATGAAGGTGATAGAGAATGGTGATGATGATGATGGTGATGATGATGATGATGATGAAGCCACCACTCATGGCAACGCTGACAGCAGAAGATGATAACAATGATGATGATGAAGGTGATAGAGAATGGTGATGATGATGATGATGATGACACCACCACTCATGGCAATGATGACAGCAGAAGATGACGATGGTGATGATGATGGTGATGATGATGATGATGACACCACCACTCATGGCAATGATGACAGTGGAGGATGACGACAATGATGATGATGATGATGATGACGATGACAACAACGACGATGATGGTGATAGAGAATGATGATGATGATGCCAGCACTCATGGCAATGCTGACAGCAGAAGATGACAACGACGACGACGACGATGATGACGATGATGATGACAATGACGATGATGAAGGTGATAGAGAATGATGATGACGATGCCACCACTCATGGCAATGATGACAGCAGAAGATGACGATGATGATGATGATGATGATGATGATGATGATGATGACACCACCACTCATGGCAATGATGACAGTGGAGGATGACGACAATGATGATGATGATGAAGGTGACAGGGAATGATGATGACGATGCCACCACTCATGGCAATGCTTTCAGCAGAAGATGACGACGACGATGATGACGATGACAATGATGATGATGATGATGATGGTGATAGAGAATGATGACACCATCACTCATGGCAATGCTTTCAGCAGAAGATGACGACGACGACGACGATGATGATGATGATGATGACAATGACGATGATGAAGGTGATAGAGAATGATGATGACGATGCCACCACTCATGGCAATGATGACAGCAGAAGATGACAATGATGATGATGATGATGATGACAATGACGATGATGACGATGACAATGACGATGATGATGATGACAACAACGACGATGATGGTGATAGAGAATGATGACGCCACCACTCATGGCAATGCTGACAGCAGAAGATGACGATGATGATGATGACAATGACAATGATGACAATGACGATGATGACGATGACAATGACGATGACAATGACGATGATGATGATGATGGTGATAGAGAATGATGACGCCATCACTCATGGCAATGCTGACAGCAGAAGATGATGACGACGACGATGATGACGATGACAATGACGATGATGATGACGATGACAACAACGACGATGAAGATGATATAGAATGATAACGATGACGCCACCACTCATGGCAATGCTGACAGCAGAAGATGACGACGACGATGATGACGATGACAATGACGATGACAATGACGATGATGACGATGATGAAGACGCCGCGCGTGTCTCCTCACCAGGGTCTCCCCCGAGAGCACCTCCAGCAGCCGCGTCAGCACGAAGCCGTCGCGCAGGTCCGAGTAGAGGTCCCCGACGCGGCAGGCGGCGCGGGCCAGGTGGGCGTTCACCCACTTGGTGAAGGTCTTCTTCTGCACCGCGTCCCGCTCGTCTGGGGGGCACCAAAGTCACCCCAAAACCACCCAAATTCACCCCAAAATCCACCCCAAATCCACCCCAAATCCACCCTGAGACCCCCATGGGACTCAGGAGCCTCCAGGTGGGCGTTCATCCACCTGGTGAAGGTCTTCTTCTGCACCATGTCCTGATCATCTGGAGGACATCAAATTCATCCTAAATCCACCCAAATCCACCCCAAAACCACCCAAATTCACCCCAAATCCACCCTGAGACCCCAAATCCATCCTGAGACCCCCATGGGACTCAGGAGCCTCCAGGTGGACGTTCATCCACCTGGTGAAGGTCTTCTTCTGCACCATGTCCTGATCATCTGGGGGACACCAAATTCACCCCAAATCCACCCAAATTCACCCCAAAACCACCCAAATTCACCCCAAATCCACACTAAATCCACCCTGAGATCCACCCAAAACCATCTTTAGACCCCAAATCCACCCTGAGACCCCCATGGGACTCAGGAGCCTCCACGTGGGCGTTCATCCACCTAATGAAGGTCTTCTTCTGCAATGGGTCCTGATCATCTGGGGGACATCGAGGTCACCCCAAAGTCACCCCAAATCCACCCAAATTCACCCCAAATCCACCCTGAGACCCCCATGGGACTCAGGAGCCTCCAGGTGGGCGTTCATCCACCTAATGAAGGTCTTCTTCTGCAGTGGGTCCTGATCATCTGGGGCACACCAAAGTCACCACAAAACCACCCCAAATCCACCCAAATTCACCCCAAAACCACCTTGAGACCCCAAATCCACCCTGAGACCCCCATGGGACTCAGGAACCTCCAGGTGAACGTTCAACCACCTGGGCAAGGTCTTCTTCTGCACCATGTCCTGATCATCTGGGGGACATCGAGGTCACCCCAAATTCACCCCAAAACCACCTTGAGACCCCAAAACCACCCTGAGATCCTCATGGGACTCAGGAGCCTCCAGGTGGACGTTCATCCACCTGGTGAAGGTCTTCTTCTGCACCGCGTCCCGCTCGTCTGGGGGGCACCAAAGTCACCCCAAATCCACCCAAATTCACCCAAATTCACCCCAAAACCACCCTGAGACCCCAAATCCACCCTGAGACCCCCATGGGACTCAGGAGCCTCCAGGTGGGCGTTCACCCACCTGGGCAAGGTCTTCTTCTGCAATGGGTCCTGATCATCTGGGCCACATCGAGGTCACCCAAAATCCACCCAAAACCACCCTGAGACCCCAAATCCACCCTGAGACCCCCATGGGACTCAGGAGCCTCCAGGTGGGCGTTCATCCACCTGGTGAAGGTCTTCTTCTGCAATGGGTCCTGATCATCTGGGGGACATCGAGGTCACCCCAAATCCACCCAAATTCACCCAAATTCACCCCAAAATCCACCCCAAATCCACCCTGAGACCCCAAATCCACCCTGAGACCCCCATGGGACTCAGGAACCTCCAGGTGGGCGTTCATCCACCTGGTGAAGGTCTTCTTCTGCAATGGGTCCTGATCATCTGGGGGACATCGAGGTCACCCCAAATCCACCCAAATCCACCCAAATTCACCCCAAAACCATCTTTAGACCCCAAAACCACCCTGAGACCCCCATGGGACTCAGGAGCCTCCAGGTGGACGTTCAACCACCTAATGAAGGTCTTCTTCTGCACCATGTCCTGATCATCTGGGGGACATCGAGGTCACCCCAAATCCACCCAAATTCACCCAAATTCACCCCAAAACCACCCTGAGACCCCAAAACCACCTTGAGACCCCAAAACCACCCTGAGACCCCCCATGGGACTCAGGAGCCTCCAGGTGGGCGTTCATCCACCTGGTGAAGGTCTTCTTCTGCACCATGTCCTGACCATCTGGGGGACATCGAGGTCACCCCAAATTCACCCCAAATTCACCCAAATTCACCCCAAAACCACCCTGAGACCCCCAAGGGACTCAGGAGCCTCCAGGTGGGCGTTCATCCACCTGGTGAAGGTCTTCTTCTGAAATGGGTCCTGATCATCTGGGGCACACCAAAGTCACCACAAATCCACCCCAAAACCACCCAAATTCACCCCAAATCCACCCTGAGACCCCAAAACCACCCTGAGACCCCAAATCCACCCTGAGACCCCCCATGGGACTCAGGAGCCTCCAGGTGGGCGTTCACCCACCTAATGAAGGTCTTCTTCTGCACCATGTCCTGATCATCTGGGGGACATCGAGGTCACCTCAAATCCACCCAAATTCACCCCAAAACCACCTTGAGACCCCAAATCCACCCTGAGACCCCCATGGGACTCAGGAGCCTCCAGGTGGGCGTTCACCCACCTGGGCAAGGTCTTCTTCTGCAATGGGTCCTGATCATCTGGGGGACATCGAGGTCACCCCAAAATTTTTCCATTTTTGGGGCTCTTCAAGGTTTTTTGGTATTTTTTTAACAGGGGGAATTTGGGAATTTTTGGGGAATATTTTGATTTTTTGAGGTTTTTTGGGGAGGGGGAATCTGGAAATTTGTGCGGAATATTTTCATTTTTTTAGGGGGTTTTGGGTTTTTTGGGAGGAATGATCTGGGAACTTTGTGAGGGGGAATATTTTGAATTTTTTGGGGTTAATCAGAATTTTTGGGGTTTTTTTGGAGGGGGAATCTGGGAATTTTTGGGGGAATATTTTGAATTTTTTGGGGTTAATCAGAATTTTTGGGGTTTTTTTGGAGGGGGAATCTGGGAATTTTCGGGGGAATATTTTGAATTTTTTGGGGGTATTCAAGGTTTTTTGGTATTTTTTTCACGTGGGAATTGTGAATTTTTGAGGGAATATTTTCATTTTTTGGGGGGATTTTTTGAGGGGGGATCTGTGAAAATTTTTAGGGAATATTTTGATTTTTGGGGGGGAATGATGCAGCAATTTTTGGGATTTTTTGAGGGCTGAATCTGTAAATTTTTTTGGGGAATATTTTGAATTTTTTGGGGGTGTTCAAAGGCTTTTTGGTATTTTTTTAATGGGAGAATCTGGGAATTTTTGGGGGAATATTTTGATTTTTTGGGGTTGTTTGGGGGGGAATAATCTGGGAATTTTTGGGGGAATATTTTGATTTTTTGGGGTTGTTTGGGGGGGAATAATCTGGGAATTTTTGGGGGAATATTTTGATTTTTTGGGGTTGTTTGGGGGGGAGAATCTGTAAATTTTTTGGGGAATATTTTGATTTTTTGGGGTTGTTTGGGGGGGATAAATCTGGGAATTTTTGGGGGAATATTTTGATTTTTTGGGGTTGTTTTGGGGGGAATTTTTGGGGGAATATTTTGATTTTTTGGGGTTGTTCGGGGGGAATAATCTGGGAATTTTTGGGGGGAATATTTTGATTTTTTGCGGTTGTTTGGGGGGGAATAATCTGGGAATTTTTGGGGGAATATTTTGATTTTTTGGGGTTGTTGGGGGGGGATAATCTGGGAATTTTTGGGGGAATATTTTGATTTTTTTGGGTTTTTTTTTTTTGTGTTTTATTTTTGGGGGAGGGGTCTCCACTCACCAGCCAAGGCCTTGATCCGGGAGCACTCGAAGATTTTGGGGTCCCCCCAGGCCCGGGGGTCCGGGGGGGGGGTCCCAGGGGCCGTTGTTGTTGTTGGGGGGAGGGGCGGCCTCCACATTGTCCAGCTCGGCCGCCATTGGGGGGGTCCCCAAAACTGGGGAGGGGTCCCCGAAATTGGGGAGGGGTCCCCGAAATTGTGGAGGGGTCCCCGAAATTGGGGAGGGGTCCCCGAAATTGTGGAGGGGTCCCCGAAATTGGGGAGGGGTCCCCGAAATTGGGGAGGGGTCCCACGGTGAGATCGGGGGGAGGCTGGAAGAGATTTGGGGGGGGGGGGGGGGTTCAGGGTTTTGAGCCCTGAGGTGAATTTGGGGGGGCTGAGACCCCCAAAATTTAATGAGACCCCTCCCCAAAATTCTCAGAGACCCCAAAATCCATTCAGGACCCCCTGGGACCCCCAAAATCCTCCCCAAGACCCCCAAAATTCAATCCTGAGACCCCCAAAATTCAATGAGACCCCAAAAATTCAATGGGACCCCTCCCCAAAATTCTCTGAGACCCCAAAATCCATTGAGACCCCCCTGAGACCCCCAAAATCCCCTCTGGGACCCCCAAAATTCAATGAGACCCCAAAATCCATTCAGGACCCCCTGAGACCCCCAAAATCCCCCCAAGACCCCCAAAATTCAATCCTGAGACCCCCAAAATCCATTCCGGACCTCCTGAGACCCCCAAAATCCCCCCAAGACCCCCAAAATCCCCCCAAGAGCCCCAAAATTCTCAGACACCCCCAAAATCCATCAAGACCCCCCCCCGAGACCCCCCAAAATTCAATGGGACCCCTCCCCAAAATCCTCTGAGACCCCAAAATCCATTGAGACCCCCCTGAGACCCCCAAAATCCCCTCTGGGATCCCCAAAATTCAATGAGACCCCAAATCCATTCAGGACCCCCTGAGACCCCCAAAATCCCCTCTGGGACCCCCAAAATTCAATCCTGAGACCCCCAAAATCCATTCCGGACCTCCTGAGACCCCAAAAATCACCCCAAGACCCCCAAAATTCAATGAGACCCCAAAATCCATCAAGACCCCCCCCGAGACCCCCCAAAATTCAATGGGACCCCCTCCCAAAAATCCTCAGAGACCCCAAAATCCATTCAGAACCCCCCTGATACCCCCAAAATTCAATCCTGAGACCCCCAAAATTCAATGAGACCCCAAAATTTCAATGGGACCCCTCCCCAAAATCCTCTGAGACCCCAAAATCCATTGAGACCCCCCTGAGACCCCCAAAATCCCCTCTGGGATCCCCAAAATTCTCTGAGACCCCCAAAATCCATTCAGGACCCCCTGATAACCCCAAAATCCCCCCAAGACCCCCAAAATTCTCAGAGACCCCAAAATCCATTCCGGACCCCCCTGAGACCCCAAAAAATCCCCCCAAGACCCCCAAAATTCTCAGAGACCCCAAAATCCATTCAGGACCCCCTGAGACCCCCAAAAATCCCCCCAAGACCCCCAAAATTCAATGAGACCCCAAAATCCATCAAGACCCCCCCCGAGACCCCCCAAAATTCAATGCGACCCCTCCCAAAAATCCTCAGAGACCCCAAAATCCATTCAGAACCCCCCTGATACCCCCAAAAATTCAATCCTGAGACCCCCAAAATTCAATGAGACCCCAAAATTTCAATGGGACCCCTCCCCAAAATCCTCTGAGACCCCAAAATCCATTGAGACCTCCCCTGAGACCCCCAAAATCCCCTCTGGGATCCCCAAAATTCTCTGAGACCCCCAAAATCCATTCAGGACCCCCTGATAACCCCAAAATCCCCCCAAGACCCCCAAAATTCAATCCTGAGACCCCCAAAATCCATTCCGGACCTCCTGAGACCCCCAAAATCCCCCCAAGACCCCCAAAATCCCCCCAAGACCCCCAAAATTCTCAGAGACCCCCAAAATCCATCAAGACCCCCCCCCGAGACCCCCCAAAATTCAATGGGACCCCCTCCCAAAAATCCTCAGCGACCCCAAAATCCATTCAGAACCCCCAAGAGACCCCCAAAATTCAATCCTGAGACCCCCAAAATTCAATGAGACCCCAAAAATTCAATGGGACCCCTCCCCAAAATCCTCAGAGACCCCAAAATCCATTGAGACCCCCCTGAGACCCCCAAAATCCCCTCTGGGATCCCCAAAATTCAATGAGACCCCCAAATCCATTCAGGACCCCCTGAGACCCCCAAAATCCCCCCAAGACCCCCAAAATTCTCAGAGACCCCAAAATCCATTGAGACCCCCCTGAGACCCCCAAAACTCCAGGACTCCCAAAATTCAATGAGACCCCCAAATCCATTCAGGACCCCCTGAGACCCCCAAAAATCCCCCCAAGACCCCCAAAATTCTCAGAGACCCCAAAATCCCCCCAGGACCCCCTGAGACCCCCAAAATCCCCCCAGGACCCCCAAAATTCAATGAGACCCCAAAATCCATTCAGGACCCCCTGATACCCCCAAAATCCCCCCAGGACCCCCCAAAATCCCCCAAATTCCCCCAATCCCTTCACAGCCCCCCCTAAAACCCCTCAAGGCCCCCGGAGCCCCCCAAAAAATCCCCAGAGCCCCAAAGCCGCACCCAAGACGTCCAAAATCCCCCCAAATCCCCTAAAATTCACCCCAAATTCAATAAAGTTCCCCCAAACGCCCTAAAATTCCCCCCAAATTTCCCAAAATCCGCCCTAAAATCCCCCTAAAAATTCCCGAAAATTCCCCCTAAATTTCCCAAAATCCGCCCTAAAATTCCCCCTAAAAATTCCCTAAAATTCCCCCTAAATTTCCCAAAATCCACCCTAAAATTCCCCCTAAAAAATCCCTAAAATTCCCCCTAAATTTCCCAAAATCCGCCCTAAAATTCCCCCTAAAAATTCCCTAAAATTCCCCCTAAATTTCCCAAAATCCCTCCTGAAATTCCCATAAAATTCCGCCAAATTTTCCCAAATTTCCCCCCAATATTCCCCTAAAATCCCCAAAAATTTTCCCCAAAATTCCCTAAATCCCCCAAAATTCCCCCGAATTTACCAAAATTTCCCCAAATCCGCCCTAAATCCCCTCAGATTACCCCGAATTTCGCCAAAATTCCCCTAAAATCCCCCCAAAAATCCCCAAAATCCCCTCAAATCCCCCCTCGAATTCTCAAAAAATCCCAAATTTCCCCTAAAATCCCTCCTAAGTCCTCTAAAATTCCCCTAAAGTCCCCTAAAATTACCAACAATTCCCTAAATCCCCTAAAATTACCCGAATTTCCCCAAAATTCCCCTAAAATCCCCCCTAAATCCCCTAAAATCCCCAAAAATTACCCCGAATTTCACCAAATTTCCCCCCCCTAAATTCCCCTAAAATCCCCTAAAATTACCCCGAATTTCCTCCAAAATCCCTCCTAAATCCCCTAAAATTCCCCTAAAATCCCCCAAAATTACCAAAAAATCCCCAAATCCCCCTAAATCCCCTCAAATTACCCCGAATTTCCCCAAAATTCCCCTAAAATCCCCCCGAATATTCCCCTAAAATCCCCAAAAATTTCTCCAAAATCCCCCCTAAATTTCCCAAGATCCCCCCTAAAATCCCCCAAAATTACCCCGAATTTCCCCAAAATTCCCCTAAAATCCATCCTAAATCCCCTAAAATTCCCTAAAATCCCCTAAAATTACCCCGAATTTCCCCAAAATCCCTCCTAAATCCCCGAAAATTCCCCTAAAATATCCCAAAATTACCAAAAATTCCCCAAATCCCCCTAAATCCCTCAAATTACCCCGAATTTCGCCAAAATTCCCCTAAAATCCCCCCTAAATCCCCTAAAATTCCCCTAAAATGCCCCCTAAATTTCCCAAAATCCCCCCTAAATCCCCTCAAATTGCCCCGAATTTCCCCAAATTTCCCTCTAAAATCCATCCTAAATCCCTCAAATCCCCTAAAATTCCCCTAAAATTCCCAACAATTCCCTAAATCCCCCAAAATTACCCCGAATTTCCCCAAAATTCCCCTAAAATCCCCCCTAAATCCCCTAAAATTCCCTAAAATCCCCCCTAAATTTCCCAAGATCCCCCCTAAATCCCCTCAAATTAGCCCGAATTTCCCCAAAATTCCCCTAAAATCCCCCCAAAATCCCCTAAAATTCCCAACTATTCCTAAATCCCCTCAAATTACCCCGAATTTCACCCAAATTCCCCTAAAATCCCCCCTAAATCCCCTAAAATTCCCCTAAAATCCCCCCTAAATCCCCTAAAATTCCCCTAAAATTACCAACAATTCCCTAAATCCCCTAAAATTACCCCGAATTTCCCCAAAATCCCCCCCAATATTCCCCTAAAATCCCCAAAAATTTCCCCAAAATCCCCCCTAAATTTCCCAAAATCCCCCCTAAAATCCCCACAAATTACCCCGAATTTCCCCAAAATTCCCCTAAAATCCCCCCTAAATCCCCTAAAATTCCCAACAATTCCCTAAATCCCCTCAAATTACCCCGAATTTTGCCAAAATTCCCCTAAAATCCCCCCAAAATCCCCTAAAATCCCCCTAAAACCCCCCCTAAATTTCCCAAAATCCCCCCTAAATCCCCTCAAATTACCCCGAATTTCCCCAAAATTCCCTCTAAAAATCCCAAAAAATCCCCCAAATCCCCCAAATCCCCTCCCCCCCCCAGGCCCGGCCCCTCCCTGCCGTGACCTTGAGTTACCCCTCCCCTCCCCCACCCCCCCCTCCCCAAATCCCCCCCAAAATCCCCAAATCCCCCCTGGACCCCTCCCCCACCCCCACCCGCAGCCCCATCACCTGCCGGGGCCGCGGGGGATTCTGGGAATTCCGGGGATGCCGGGAAGGCTGCGGGGGTGGGGGAGGGGTCTGGGCTGGGGGAGGGGTTTGGGGGGGGGGGGGGTCCCCGATTTTTGGGGATGGGGGGGGGGGGGTGGGGGAGGGGTCGCAGCCGCCGCCGCCGCTCCCGCCCGGAGCGCGCGAGGCCGCGCCAGCCCCGCCCCCACCCCCGCGCCCGGGACACGCCCCTCCCCCCCCCAAAAATCCCCCAAAAATTAACAAAAATCCCCCCAAAAATTAACAAAAATTCCCCCGAAAAATTAACAAAAATTCCCCAAAAATTCCCCAAAAATTCTCACATTTCGCAGAAAAACCCCCAAAAAATTCCAAAAAAAAACCCCCAAAAATTCCCCCAATCCCAAGAAATTATCAAAAAAATCCCCCCAAAAATCCCCAAAAAATCCCAAAAAAATCCCCCCAAAATCCAAAATTTCCCCAAAAAAATTCCCAAAAAATCCCCCAAAATCCCCCAAAAATTAACAAAAATTCCCCCCCAAAAATTAACAAAAATTCCCCAAAAATTCTCACATTTCGCAGAAAAACCCCCAAAAAATCAAAAAAAAACCCAAAAAATTCCCCCGAATCCCAAGAAATTATCAAAAAAATCCCCCAAAAAATCCCCAAAAAATCCCCAAAAAATCCCCCAAAAATCCCCCCAAAATCCAAAATTTCCCAAAAAATATTCCCAAAAAATCCCCCAAAATCCCCCAAAAATTGACAAAAATTCCCCTGAAAAATTAACAAAAATTCCCCAAAAATTCTCACATTTCGCAAAAAACCCCCAAAAAATCAAAAAATCCCCCCAAAAAATTCCCCCGAATCCCAAGAAATTATCAAAAAAATCCCCCCAAAAATCCCCAAAAAAATCCCCAAAAAATCCCCCAAAAATCCAGAATTTCCCCAAAAAAATTCCCAAAAAATCCCCAAAAATCCCCCAAAAATTGACAAAAATCCCCCCCAAAAATTAACAAAAATTCCCCAAAAATTCTCACATTTTGCAGAAAAAACCCAAAAAAATTCCAAAAAAATCCCCCCAAAAATTCCCCCAAATCCCAAGAAATTATCAAAAAAATCCCCCAAAAAATCCCCAAAAAATCCCCAAAAAATCCCCAAAAAATCCCCAAAAAAATCCCCCCAAAATCCAAAATTTCCCCCAAAAAATTCCCAAAAAATCCCCAAAAGTCCCCCAAAAATTAACAAAAATCCCCCCCAAAACTAACAAAAATTCCCCAAAAATTCTCACATTTCGCAGAAAACCCCCCAAAAAATCAAAAAAAAAACCAAAAAATTCCCCCGAATCCCAAGAAATTATCAAAAAAATCCCCCAAAAAATCCCCAAAAAATCCCCAAAAAATCCCCCCAAAATCCAAAATTTCCCCCAAAAAATTCCCAAAAAGTCCCCAAAAATCCCCCAAAAATTAACAAAAATCCCCCCCAAAAATTAACAAAAATTCCCCAAAAATTCTCACATTTCGCAGAAAAACCCCCAAAAAATTCCAAAAAAACCCACCAAAAAATTCCCCCAAATCCCAAGAAATTATCAAAAAAATCCCCCCAAATATCCCCCAAAAATCCAAAATTTCCCCAAAAAATTCCCAAAAATCCCCAAAAATCCCCCAAAAATTAACAAAAATCCCCCCCAAAAATTAACAAAAATTCCCCAAAAATTCCCCAAAAATTCTCACATTTCGCAGAAAAACCCCAAAAAATTAAAAAAAAAACCCAAAAAATTCCCCCGAATCCCAAGAAATTATCAAAAAAATCCCCCCCAAAATCCCCAAAAAATCCAAAATTTCCCCCCAAAAATCCCCAAAAAATCCCCAAAAAATCCCCCAAAAATCCAGAATTTCCCCAAAAAAATTCCCAAAATATCCCCAAAAATCCCCCAAAAATTGACAAAAATCCCCCCCAAAAATTAACAAAAATTCCCCAAAAATTCTCACATTTCGCAGAAAAACCCCCAAAAAATTCCAAAAAAAAAACACCAAAAAATTCCCCCGAATCCCAAGAAATTATAAAAAAAATCCCCCAAAAAATCCCCCAAAAATCCCCAAAAAATCCCCCAAAAATCCAAAATTTCCCCCAAAAAATTCCCAAAAAATGCCCAAAAATCCCCCAAAAATTAACAAAAATCCCCCCCAAAAATTAACAAAAATTCCCCAAAAATTCTCACATTTCGCAAAAAAACCCCAAAAAATTATCCCAGTTCCCCCATTATCCCAGTTATCCCAGTTCCCCCATTATCCCAGTTCCCCCCATTATCCCAGTTTCCAACCCATTCTCTCACTTCCCCACTATCCCAGTTATCCCAGTTTTCCCATTATCCCAGTTATTGCAGTTCCCCCCACTGTCCCAGTTATCCCAGTTCCCCATTATCCGACTCTCCCAGTTATCCCAGTTTCCCCATTACTCCACTCTCTTCATTCTCCCAGTTTTCCCATTATTCCGGTTTCCCCATAATCCCAGTTATCCCAGTTTCCCCATTGCCCCACTTCCCCCATTATCCCAGTTCCCCAGTATCCCAGTTACCCCAATTATTCCAGTTCCCCATTATCCCAGTGTTCCCATTATCCCAGTTATCCCAGTTTTCCCCCATTATCCCACTCTCTCAATTATTCCAGTTCCCCATTATCCCAGTTATCCCAGTTCCCCAGTTTCCCAGTTATCCCAGTTTTCCCATTATCCCACTCTCCCCATTATCCCAGTTATCCCAGTTTTCCATTATCCCGGTTTCCCCGCATTATCCCACTCTCCCAGTTATTCCAGTTCCCCATTATCTCAGTATCCTCATTAACCCACTCTCCTCATTATCCCAGTTATCCCAGTTCCCCCCATTATCCCAGTTTCCCTCCCCCATTATCCCAGTTTCCCACTATCCCAGTTATCCCAGTTTCCCCCCATTATCCCAGTTCCCCATTATCCCCTCTCCCAGTTATTCCAGTTCCCCATCACCCGTTATCCCAGCATTCCCGTTTTCCCAGTTCCCGCCATTTATTCCACTTCTCCTCCACTATCTCAGTTCCCCATTACCCCAGTTATTCCAGTTCCCCATTATCCCAGTTATCCCAGTTCCCCATTTTCCCAGTTCCCCCATTATCCCACTCACCCCATCATCCCGCTCTCACCATTATCCCAGTATCCCCATTATCCCATTCTCCCCAGTTATCCCAGTTTCCCCCCCATTATCCCAGTTCCCCATTATCCCACTCTCCCAGTTATTCCAGTTCCCCATTATCCCAGTTTTCCCATTATCCCACTCTCCCCACTATCCCAGTTCCCCATTATCCCAGTTCCCCATTATCCCAGTTTTCCCACTCTCCCCATTATCCCAGTTATCCCAGTTTTCCCCCATTATCCCACTCTCCCAGTTATTCCAGTTCCCCATTATCTCAGTATCCTCATTAACCCACTCTCCTCATTATCCCAGTTATCCCAGTTCCCCCCCCTTATCCCACTTCCCCATTATCCCGGTTATCCCAGTTCTCCCCAGTTATCCCAGTTCTCCCCATTATCCCAGTTCTCCCCAGTTATCCCAGTTCTCCCCATTATCCCAATTCCCCATTTTCAGAGTATCGCCATCATCCCACTCTCCCAGTTATCCCAGTTTCCCCAGTATCCCATTCTCCCCATTATCACAGTTTCCCCCCATTATCCCAGTTATCCCAGTTCCCCCCATTATCCCGGTTTCCCCATAATCCCAGTTATTGCAGTTCCCCCCACTGTCCCAGTTAGCCCAGTTTCCCCATTACTCCACTCTCCCCATTATCCCAGTTCCCCCCATTATCCCGGTTTCCCCATAATCCCAGTTATCCCAGTTCCCCCATTATCCCATTCTCCCCAGTTATCCCAGTTCTCCCCATTATCCCAGTATCCTCATTAACCCCCTCTTCTCATTATCCCAATTATCCCAGTTTCCCCATTATCCCAGTTCCCCCCCATTATCCCACTTCCCCATAATCCCAGTTATCCCAGTTCTCCCCATTATCCCAGTTCCCCTTTATCCCAGTTATCCCAGTTCCACACTCTCCCAGTTATCCCAGTCCCCCATTATCCGTTATCCTAGTTCCACACTATTCCAGTTATCCCAGTTATCCCAGTTCTCCATCATCCCACTCTCCCCATTATCCCAGTTCCCCCATTATCCCAGTTCTTCCATTATCCCACTCTCCCAGTAATTCCAGTTCCCCATTATCCCAGTTCCCCATTATCCCAGTTCCCCATTATCCCAGTATCCCCATTATCCCATTCTCCCCAGTTATCCCAGTTTCCCCCCATTATCCCAGTTCCCCATTATCCCCCTCTCCCAGTTATTCCAGTTCCCCATCATCCCAGTTATCCCAACATCCCCGTTTTCCCAGTTCCCGCCATTTATTCCACTTTCCCTCCACTATCCCAGTTCCCCATTACCCCAGTTATCCCAGTTCCACACTATCCCAGTTATCCCAGTTCCCCATCATCCCACTCTCCCCATCATCCCACTCTCCCAGTTATCCCAGTTATCCCCGTTGTCCCAATTTCCCCCATTATCCCAGTTCCCCTCACTATCCCACCTTCCCAGTTATCCCAGTCCCCTCATTATCCCAGTTTCCCCCCATTATCCCAATTCCCCATTATCCCAGTTACTCTCCCTGTTATCCCAGAATTCCCATTATCCCAGTTTCCCCCCATCATCCCACTCTCCCAGTTCCCCCCATTATCCCAGTTCCCCATTATCCCAGTTCCCCATTATCCCAGTTATCCCAGTTCTCCACAATGCCTGACAGACTGGGATCCTATGCACTGGGATAGCCCAGACTGGGATAGCCCAGACTGGGATAAACTGGTCTGGGATTATATGGAACTGGGATCCTATGGAACTGGGATAAACGGGACTGGGATCATATGGAACTGGGATCCTATGGAACTGGGATAAACTGGACTGGGATTATATGGAACTGGGATCCTATGGAACTGGGATAAACTGGACTGGGATTATATGGAACTGGGATCCTATGGAACTGGGATAAACTGGACTGGGATTATATGGAACTGGGATCCTATGGAACTGGGATAAACTGGACTGGGATTATATGGAACTGGGATCCTATGGAACTGGGATAAACTGGACTGGGATTATATGGAACTGGGATCCTATGGAACTGGGATAAACTGGACTGGGGTTATATGGAACTGGGATCCTATAGAACTGGGATAAACGGGACTGGGATTATATGGAACTGGGATCCTATGGAACTGGGATAAACTGGACTGGGATTATAGGGAACTGGGATCCTATCGACTGGGATAAACTGGACTGGGATTATATGGAACTGGGATCCTATGGAACTGGGATAAACTGGACTGGGATTATATGGAATTGGGATCCTATGGAACTGGGATAAACTGGACTGGGATTATATGGAACTGGGATCCTATGGAACTGGGATAAACTGGACTGGGATTATATGGAACTGGGATCCTATGGAACTGGGATAAACTGGACTGGGATTATATGGAACTGGGATCCTATGGAACTGGGATAAACGGGACTGGGATTATATGGAACTGGGATCATATGGACTGGGATAAACTGGACTGGGATCATATGGAACTGGGATCATATGGACTGGGATAAACTGGACTGGGATTATATGGAACTGGGATCCTATGGAACTGGGATAAACTGGACTGGGATTATATGGAACTGGGATCCTATGGAACTGGGATAAACTGGACTGGGATTATATGGAACTGGGATCCTATCGACTGGGATAAATTGGTCTGGGATTATATGGAACTGGGATCCTATGGAACTGGGATAAACTGGACTGGGATTATATGGAACTGGGATCCTATGGAACTGGGATAAATTGGTCTGGGATTATATGGAACTGGGATCCTATGGAACTGGGATAAACTGGACTGGGATTATATGGAACTGGGATCCTATGGAACTGGGATAAACTGGACTGGGATTATATGGAACTGGGATCCTATGGAACTGGGATAAACTGGACTGGGATTATATGGAACTGGGATTATATGGAACTGGGATGCTATGGACTGGTATAAACTGGACCGGGATAGCCTGGACTGGGGTCCTATGGAAAGGGATAAACTGGACTGGGATAAAATGGAATGGTACCAAACAGGGACTGGGAGTGTATGAACTGGAACCCCGTGAATTGGGATCCTATGGAATGGGATCGGGATCCTACAGACTGGGATAACCTGGACTGGGATCCTACAGACTGGCCCCATACGGATCCGGGCCATACACACTGGGATGAACTGGTCTGAGATTCTATGGACGGGGATCCCACTAAACTGGGATGGAATGGACCGGGACTGGAAAAACAGGCACGGCATGGAGGGGGAGGGATAACGGAGACCGAGAAGGGCTGGAAAAAAGACGAGTAGGAGGAGGGGTTAGGGAGGATCAGGAGGAGGAGGAGGGATAAAAGGGGAGCGATGAAGAAGGAGAAGGAGGGAGGGTCAGGGAGGAGGAGGAGGGAGGGAAAGAAAGGGAGGGAAAGGGAGGGAGAAAGGACAAGGAGGTGGGGTAAGAGACGAGGAGGACTAGGGATGGAAGAGGAGAGGGATGTGCGGTAAGGGAGAAGGAGGAGGAGAGGGATGGAAGAGGAGGAGCGGGAGGAAGAGGAAGAGGAGGGACAAAGGCGGATCAAGGCTGAGCGGACGGATCCACGGTCTGGAGCCTACCTGAATTCACGGCCCCCACCTGTGGGATCATCGCCCCCCGCATCGCGCCGGTGAGCAGGGAGGGGAATCCCAGCCCCGATATCCCGGGGGTTCCCTGGGTTGGGTTTCTGGGGGGATGTTTGGAGAATGAAGAAGTCCAAGGCTGAGCGGAAAAGGCCCCTCGGGGGGACATCGGGGGGTGGCGGTGCCGTCCTGCCGGGGACGGCCTGGGGGGATGTCGTTGCCCTCGGCTGTGGCACGGAGGCAAATCCCATGGTGTCCTTGTCCTTCCTCCCCCAGAGCAGGAGCTGAGCATGGAGAGCAGGGAGGACAAATGCCCGCGGCAGGAGCTGGTGGAAGAGGCCGTTTTGAGCGGCTGCACGGCGCAGGAAGGCAACGGGGAGGAAAAGGCGCGGAGATGCCGCACGAGGAGGGGCTGCAAACGCAGCCGGCGGGGATGTGAGGGGGAAAGAGCCGGCCTGGGCCGGGAAGGCGGCCGGAGATGGAGCCAGAGCTCGGAGCTGGTGCTCCGTGAGCAGCTCCGTGATGGGGAGAAGCCCCACACGTGCGGGGAGTGTGGGAAGAGCTTCAGGAGCAGCTCCAGCATGAGCAAGCACCAAAGGATCCACAGTGGGGAGAAGCCCTACGAGTGTGGGGAGTGTGGGAAGAGCTTCAGGTGGAACTGCGACCTGATCAGCCACAAGAGGAGCCACACTGGGGAGAGACCCTTTGAGTGTGCGGAGTGTGGGAAGAGCTTCAGGTGGAACTGCGACTTGATCAACCACCAGAGGAGCCACACTGGGGAACGGCCCTATATCTGTAGGGAGTGCGGGCAGACCTTCACCCGGAGCTGCCACCTAATCCAGCATCAGGTGATCCACACCGGGGAACGGGCCTTCGAGTGTTCCGTGTGTGGGAAGAGGTTTCAGACCAGCTTCTCTCTCCTCCGTCACTTTCAGTGTCACACAGACGAGAGGCCATTCCAATGCCCTGAGTGCGGGAAGGAATTCAGGCACAATTGCACCCTCATCAAACACCGGCGCACCCACACTGGGGAGAAACCCTACGAGTGTCCCCAGTGTGGGAAGAGCTTCTCACAGAGCTCTAATTTGACCCGACACCAACGAAGGCACCAGTGAAGGAAGACCCACGCGTGCCCCGAGTGTGGGCAGAGCTTCATGCGCTGCTCAACCACACGGATGTGGATTGGTATGGGATGGCTGAGCATGATGTATTTGACAGCAAATAAAACTCTGGGACTTACAACTTTCTCTCCCGTTCTTGTTCACTCCGTAGCAGTTCTGTTTGCAGAGTGCCGCCTCCCAGAGCGTCCCCTCACAGTTGCCGCCCTTGGCCTGAGCCCGCCCCTTTCCCCTCACGGTTCCCGCCCTTTCCCCGCCCCCTTTCCCCTCACGGTTCCAGCCGGTTCGGGGAGAGGAGCAGGGCTGGGGGAGATGGAAGAGGAGGGATGAAGGCGGAGAGAGAGCAGCGATGGAAGGAGGCGAAGGACGAGGGGTTAGGGAGCAGGAGGAGGAGAAGGGATGGAAGGGGCGGGATGGAATGGGAGAAGGAGGCGGAGATAAGGCTGAGGAGCGGGAGGAGGAGCAGGGACAAAGGCGGATCAAGGCTGAGCGGGCGGATCCACGCGGTCGACCAGCCGGGATTCGCAGCCCCCACCTGTGGGATCATCGCCCCCCGCATCGCGCCGGTGAGCAGGGAGGGGGAGCCCGGCCCGGATATCCCGGGGGGTCCCTGGGTTGGGTTTTTGGGGGGATGTTTGGAGAATGAAGAAGTCCAAGGCTGAGCGGAAAAGGCCCCTCGGGGGTCATCGGGGGGTGGCGGTGCCGTCCTGCCGGGGACGGCCTGGGGGGATGTCGTTGTCCTCGGCTGTGGCACGGAGGCAAATCCCACGGTGTCCTTGTCCTTCCTCCCCCAGAGCAGGAGCTGAGCATGGAGAGCAGGGAGGACAAATGCCCGCGGCAGGAGCTGGTGGAAGAGGCCGTTTTGAGCGGCTGCACGGCGCAGGAAGGCAACGGGGAGGAAAAGGCGCGGAGATGCCGCACGATGAGGGGCTGCAAACGCAGCCGGCGGGGATGTGAGGGGGAAAGAGCCGGCCTGGGCCGGGAAGGCGGCCGGAGATGGAGCCAGAGCTCGGAGCTGGTGCTCCGTGAGCAGCTCCGTGATGGGGAGAAGCCCCACACGTGCGGGGAGTGTGGGAAGAGCTTCAGGTGGAACAGCGACCTGATCAGGCACCAGAGGACCCACAGTGGGGAGAAGCCCTACGAGTGTGGGGAGTGTGGGAAGAGCTTCACAGAGAGCTACAGCCTGACCAGGCACCAGAGGATCCACACTGGGGAGAAACCCTACAAGTGTTCCAAGTGTGGGAAGGCGTTTAAGACCAGCTGCAGTCTCATCGAGCACTTTCAGAGTCACAGAGAGGAGAGACCCTTCCAATGCCCCGACTGTGGGAAGGGATTCAAGTGCAACTCCACCCTCATCACCCACCGGCGCATCCACACTGGGGAGAGGCCCTACAAGTGTCCCCAGTGTGGGAAGAGCTTCTCCAGATGCTCTAACTTGACCCAACACCAACGGAGGCGCCACTAAGGGAAGCCCTGCGAGAGCCCCGAGTGCGGGCAGAGCTTCGTGCGCTGCTCCAGCTCCATCCCCCACTGGAGGAGGCACTGTGGGCACAGCCCTGGTCCCTCACATTCCCTGTTATCCATGTTTGGAACACATCCTGCTGTTTGTCCTTTTAATTTCACCTTAATTTTTTTTCTCTTCTCCACCTCTTTGCATTCCAAAAGCCAAGATAGATGTATTTGTCAACTCAAAACCGCTCAAATCCCGGTAAAAAAAAAGCTCAATCTTACGCCAAGAGGGCGCAAAACTTCTTCAAAACAACTAAATCCCGCACCGGACTCACTCGATTCCACACCCACCAGAGTGAGATAAAAATAGAAGAAGATTCGGAGAAGTACGATCCCAATTTGGAGAGTGGGATCGGGATTGTGTGGGGAAGGGTGTGTGAGATGTATTTAACAGCAAATAAAACTTTCAGATTTACTGATTTTTCTCCCGTTCTTGTTCACTCCGTAGCAGTTCTGTTCGCAGAGTGCCGCCTCCCAGAGCGTCCCCTCACAGTTGCCGCCCTTGGCCTGAGCCCGCCCCTTTCCCCTCACGGTTCCCGCCCTTTCCCTGCCCCCTTTCCCCTCACGGTTCCCGCCCTTTCCCTGCCCCCTTTCCCCTCACGGTTCCCGCCCTTTCCCTGCCCCCTTTCCCCTCACGGTTCCAGCCGGTTTGGGGAGAGGAGCAGGGCTGGGGGAGATGGAAGGGGAGGGATGAAGGCGGAGAGCGAGCAGCGATGGAAGGAGGCGTAGGAGGTGGGGTTAGGGAGCAGGAGGAGGAGAAGGGATGGAAGGGGCGGGATGGAAGAGGAGAAGGAGGCGGAGATAACGTCGAGGAGCAGGAGGGGGGATGGAAGAGGAGGAGGGGGAGGAAGAGGAAGAGGAGGGAGACAGACGGATCAATGCTGAGCTGATGGCGGCGAACGGCCGAGCCCTGCCTGAATTTGCAGCCCCCACTTGTGGGATCATCGCCCCCCGCCCCATCGAGCCGCTCACCATGGAGGGGGACCCAAGGGGACCCCAGTATCATCGCAGTGTCCATGAGAGCGATCAGAATCTGCCCTGTGAAGGCAGTGTGATCTCAGAATGATGCCAGTACAAACTCACTACAATCCCAGTGTCATCCCAGTGTGGTGCCACTACAGAACCAGTACAGCCCCAGTCACTCCCAGTACGATCCCAGCGCAGCCCAGTCCCTGGCAGTGCTGCCACTGCTGGGATGCCCCAGCCCTGTGTGCGTTCCCCCCTGGCGGATGTGCCGAGAGGAGCCCCAAGGGCTGGCAGTGGCCAGGCAGGGTCCCCAGCAAGGCCCAGTTTGGATGGGCAGCCCCCAGTTTGCCCAGTTTGCCTCTCCTTTGGCCCGGGCCGGGTTCACCCCTCCGGCAGCGGCTGGGAGCAGCCGAGAGCCCCGCGCTGCCCATCCCGACCTGTCCCGGCTCCATCCGCGCTCCTGCCACGGCCTGCGAGGGCTGCGGGAACGGGGCACGGAGAGCGCGGCTGCTGCGGGGGGAGGAGGAGGAGGGAGGGAAGGGCAGGGATGGAAGGGGAGGAGGAGGCGGGGTCGGGGGAGGAGCAGAGGGGGATTTGAAGGAAGAGGAGGAGCGGGAGGAAGAGGAAGAGGAGGGACAAAGGCGGATCAAGGCTGAGCGTTCGGATCCACGCGGTCGACCGTGCCTGAATTCGCAGCCCCCACCTGTGGGATCATCGCCCCCCGCATCGCGCCGGTGAGCAGGGAGGGGAGCCCGGCCCGGATATCCCGGGGGGTCCCTGGGTTGGGTTTCTGGGGGGATGTTTGGAGAATGAAGAAGTCCAAGGCTGAGCGGAAAAGGCCCCTCGGGGGACATCGGGGGGTGGCGGTGCCGTCCTGCCGGGGACGGCCTGGGGGGATCTCGTTGCCCTCGGCTGTGGCACGGAGGCAAATCCCACGGTGTCCTTGTCCTTCCTCCCCCAGAGCAGGAGCTGAGCATGGAGAGCAGGGAGGACAAATGCCCGCGGCAGGAGCTGGTGGAAGAGGCCGTTTTGAGCGGCTGCACGGCGCAGGAAGGCAACGGGGAGGAAAAGGCGCGGAGATGCCGCACGAGGAGGGGCTGCAAACGCAGCCGGCGGGGATGTGAGGGGGAAAGAGCCGGCCTGGGCCGGGAAGGCGGCCGGAGATGGAGGCAGAGCTCGGAGCTGGTGCTCCGTGAGCAGCTCCGTGATGGGGAGAAGCCCCACACGTGCGGGGAGTGTGGGAAGAGCTTCAGGAGCAGCTCCAGCATGAGCAAGCACCAAAGGATCCACAGTGGGGAGAAGCCCTACGAGTGTGGGGAGTGTGGGAAGAGCTTCAGGTGGAACTTCCAACTGATCGAGCACATGAGGATTCACACTGGAGAGAGGCCCTATGAGTGTGAAGAGTGTGGGAAGGGCTTCAGCCAGCGCGCCGATCTGATCAGGCACCAGAGGACCCACACTGGGGAGAAGCCCTACGAGTGTGGGGAATGTGGGAAGAGCTTCAGGCAGCGCAGCAATCTCATCATACACCAGAAAACCCACACTGGAGAGAGGCCCTTCGAGTGTTCCAAGTGTGGGAAGAGGTTTTTGACCAGATCCGATCTGTTCCGCCACTATCTGAGTCACACAGAGGAGAAGCCCTTCCAATGCCCCGATTGTGGGAAGGGATTCAGGGGGAACTCCCACCTCATCACCCACCGGCGCATCCACACTGGGGAGAGGCCCTACGAGTGTGATAAATGCAGGAAGAGGTGTCGGTCCAGCTCTGATCTCGTCCTGCACTATCGGATTCACTCAGAGGAGAGACCCTTCCGCTGCCCCGACTGTGGGAAGGGATTCAAGCACAACTCCACCCTCATCACCCACCGGCGCATCCACACAGGGGAGAGGCCCTACGAGTGTCCCCAGTGTGGGAAGAGCTTCTCACAGAGGTCTAACTTGAACCAACACCAAAGGACGCACCGGTGAGGGAAGCCCTGCGAGTGCCCCGAGTGCGGGAAGAGCTTCGTGCGCTGCTCCAGCTCCCTCCCCCACTGGAGGAGGCACTGTGGGCACAGCCCTGGTCACTCACATTCCCTGTGATCCATGTTGGGAACACACCTGGCTGCTTCTACTTTTGGTTTCTCCTTAATTTCTTTCACTTGTCAATCTCTTTGCATTACAAAAGCCAATTTAGTTACATCTGTCACATCAAAACGACTGAGCTCCCAGTAAAAAAAGCTCAGTCTTACCCTAAAAGTGCGCAAACCTACCTCAAAAAACCTCAATCCCACATCAGACTGATATAATTCCACACCCACCAGAGTGAGATAGAGGTGGAAGAAGATTGGGAGAAGTTCGATCCCAATTTTGAGCGGTGGGATGGGGATAGTGTGGGGCTGGTCGTGTGGGATGCATTTGATACCAAATTAAACTCTCAGACTTACAGATTTCTCTCCCGTTCATGTTCAGTCCGTTGCAGTTCTGTTCGCAGAGTGCCGCCTCCCAGAGCGTCCCCTCACAGTTGCCGCCCTTGGCCTGAGCCCGCCCCTTTCCCCTCACGGTTCCCGCCCTTTCCCTGCCCCCTTTCCCCTCACGGTTCCCGCCCTTTCCCTGCCCCCTTTCCCCTCACGGTTCCCGCGCCATAGGGAACGGAGGAGGAGGAGGACGGAGGGAGGAAGAGCCCGAGCAGCTGCCACAGCAGAAGAGGAGAGGGAGCCTCTCGTGCCCCAGGCGCTCCCTGAAAGTGCCACAGCCCCAGAAGCATCGCCCCACATCCCGCAGGTTCCTGGGGATTGGTAGCTCGGCCCAAATATCCCGGGGATGCCTGCGTTTGGGGTTTGTTTCGGTGGGATGTTTGCAGCTGGCAGGGCTCCAAAGCCGAGCCGCAAATGGCCCTTGGGGGGACATCCGGGGTCTGCAGTGGCTGCTCCCAGTATGAGCCCAGTTGCTCCCCCGTGTGCTTCCAGTTTCCTGGGCAATCCCAGTAATAGCCTGGTCATTCCCAGTATGGGCCTGTGCACTCCCAGTATCATCCTGGTCACTTGCCCTGCCTCCCTGTCTGATCCCAGTCACTCCCAGACGAGGTCAGTCCCTCCCACTGCTTCCCCATGATGATGCAATTTTCTCCCAGCATGGTCCCAGTTGCTCCCAGTTCCTCCCACTTTCATCCAGTGTGTTCTTCATTCTCCCAATTGTGCCTAGCATAGTCCTAGGCACTCCCAGTATGATCCCAGTCTCTCCCACTTGCCCCCAGCGTGTTCCCAGTTCCCCCAACACCTTCCCAGTCAGGCCCAGTTTGGTGCCAATCACCACCTGCATGGTCTCCCACCCTCCCAGTACATCCCAGTTGCCCTGAACATTCTGGCAGTCATTGCCAGGCACTCCCAGTCACCTCAGCGTGGTTCACTTGCCCCCAGTTTTACCCCAGTTGCTCCCAGTTCCTCTAATGAAGTCCCCAGTTGGCTCCCAGCATGGGCCTGGTAGCTCCCAGTACCCCCAGTCAGGGTCCAGTCACAGCCACTCTAATCCCAGTATGATTGTAGCCACTCCCAGTATGACCCCAGTATCATCGCAGTGTCCATGAGAGCGATCAGAATCTGCCCTGGGAAGGCAGTGTGATCTCAGAATGATGTCAGTACAAACTCACTACAATCCCAGTGTCATCCCAGTGTGGTGTCAGTACAGCACCAGTACAGCCCCAGTCAGTCCCAGTACGATCCCAGCGCAGCCCAGTCCCTGGCAGTGCTGCCACTGCTGGGATGCCCCAGCCCTGTGTGCGTTCCCCCCTGGCGGATGTGCCGAGAGGAGCCCCAAGGGCTGGCAGTGGCCAGGCAGGGTCCCCAGCAAGGCCCAGTTTGGATGTGCAGCCCCCAGTTTGCCCAGTTTGCCTCTCCTTTGGCCCCGGCCGGGTTCACCCCTCCGGCAGCGGCTGCGAGCAGCCGAGAGCCCCGCGCTGCCCATCCCGACCTGTCCCGGCTCCATCCGCGCTCCTGCCACGGCCTGCGAGGGCTGCGGGAACGGGGCACGGAGAGTGCGGCTGCTGCTGGGGGAGGAGGAGGAGGCAGGGAAGGGCAGGGCTGAAAGGGGAGGAGGCGGGGTCGGGGGAGGAGCAGAGGGGGGTTGGAATGAAGAGGAGGAGCGGGAGGAAGAGGAAGAGGAGGGACAAAGGCGGATCAAGGCTGAGCGGACGGATCCACGCGGTCGACCCTGCCTGAATTCGCAGCCCCCACCTGTGGGATCATCGCCCCCCGCCCCATCGCGCCGGTGAGCAGGGAGGGGAGCCCGGCCCGGATATCCCGGGGGGTCCCTGGGTTGGGTTTCTGGGGGGATATTTGGAGAATGAAGAAGTCCAAGGCTGAGCGGAAAAGGCCCCTCGGGGGGACATCGGGGGGTGGCGGTGCCGTCCTGCCGGGGACGGCCTGGGGGGATCTCGTTGCCCTCGGCTGTGGCACGGAGGCAAATCCCACGGTGTCCTTGTCCTTCCTCCCCCAGAGCAGGAGCTGAGCATGGAGAGCAGGGAGGACAAATGCCCGCGGCAGGAGCTGGTGGAAGAGGCCGTTTTGAGCGGCTGCACGGCGCAGGAAGGCAACGGGGAGGAAAAGGCGCGGAGATGCCGCACGAGGAGGGGCTGCAAACGCAGCCGGCGGGGATGTGAGGGGGAAAGAGCCGGCCTGGGCCGGGAAGGCGGCGGGAGATGGAGGCAGAGCTCGGAGCTGGTGCTCCGTGAGCAGCTCCGTGATGGGGAGAAGCCCCACAGGTGTGGGGAGTGTGGGAAGAGCTTCAGCCAGCGCAACAATATGATCAGGCACCAGAGGACACATTGTGGAGATGGGCCTCTTAAGTGTGGGGAGTGTGGGAAGGGCTTCAGGAGAAAATGCAACCTGATCCAGCACCAGAGGTCCCACATTGGGGAGAAGCGCCACGAGTGTGGGGAGTGTGGGCAGAGCTTCCAATGGAGGTCAGACCTGATCAGCCACCAGAGGATCCACACTGGGGAACGGCCCTACAAGTGTGGGGAATGTGGGAAGAGCTGCAGGAGGAACTCCGATCTGATAAAGCACCACAGGACCCACACTGGGGAACGGCCCTATGAGTGTGGGGAGTGTGGCAAGAGTTTCAGCTGTAGGTCGGGCCTTATCAGGCACCAGAGGATCCACACTGGGGAACGGCCCTATGTGTGTGGGGAGTGTGGGAAGAGCTTCAGGCAGCGCTCCAATCTCATCACGCACCAGAGGACACACACTGGGGAGAAACCCTACGAGTGTGGGGAGTGTGGGAAGAGCTTCAGCCAGCACTCCAATCTCATTGAGCACCAGAGGACCCACACTGGGGACAGGGCCTACGAGTGTGACAAATGCAGGAAGAGGTTTCAGAGCAGATCGCGTCTTGTCAAGCACTATTGGAGTCACAGAGAAGATAAACCCTTCCAATGCCCCGACTGTGGGAAGGGATTCAGGCAGAACTCCCACCTCATCACCCACCAGCGCATCCACACAGGGGAGAAACCCTACGAGTGTGATAAATGCAGGAAGAGGTTTCCGGACAGCTTCTCCCTCCTCCGTCACTTTCTTATTCACACAGATGAAAGGCCATTCCAATGCCCTGAGTGCGGGAAGGAATTCAGGCACAACTTCACCCTCATCAGACACCGGCGCATCCACACAGGGGAGACGCCCTACGAGTCTCCCTAGTGTGGGAAGAGCTTCCCCAGCAGCTCTGACTTGTCCAAACACCAACATAGGCACCACTAAGGGAAGCCCTGCGAGAGCCCCGAGTGTGGGCAGAGCTTCGTGCGCTGCTCCAGCTCCATCCCCCACTGGAGGAGGCACTGTGGGCACAGCCCTGGTCCCTCACATTCCCTGTTATCCATGTTTGGAACACATCCTGCTGTTTCTCCTTTTAATTTCACCTTAATTTTTTTCTCTTCTCCATCTCTTTGTGCTCCAAAAGCCAAGATAGATGTATTTGTCAACTCTAAACCGCTCAAATCCCGCTAAAAAAAGCTCAATCTTACGCCAAAAGGGCGCAAACCTTCTTCAAAACAACTAAATCCCGCACCGGACTCACTCGATTCCACACCCACCAGAGTGAGATAGAAATAGAAGAAGATTCGGAGAAGTACGATCCCAATTTGGAGAGTGGGGTGGGGATTGTGCGGGGCTGGGTGTGTGAGATGTATTTAACAGCAAATACAACTTTCAGACTTACTGATTTCTCTCCGTTTACGTCCACTCCGTGGCAGTTCTGTTTGCAGAGCGCCGCCCCCCAGAGCGTCCCCTCACAGTTGCCGCCCTTGGCCTGAGCCCGCCCCTTTGCCCTCACGGTTCCCGCCCTTTCCCTGCCCCCTTTCCCCTCACGGTTCCCGCCCTTTCCCTGCCCCCTTTCCCCTCACGGTTCCGCCCTTTCCCTGGCCCCTTTCCCCTCACGGTTCCCGCCCTTTCCCTGCCCCTTTCCCCTCACGGTTCCAGCCGGTTTGGGGAGAGGAGCAGGGCTGGGGGAGATGGAAGGGGAGGGATGAAGGCGGAGAGCGAGCAGCGATGGAAGGAGGAGAAGGAGGTGGGGTTAGGGAGCAGGAGGAGGAGAAGGGATGGAAGGGGCGGGATGGAAGAGGAGAAGGAGGCGGAGATAACGCCGAGGAGCGGGAGGGGGGATGGAAGAGGAGGAGCGGGTGGAAGAGGAAGAGGAGGGACAAAGGGGAATCAAGGCTGAGCGGACGGATCCACGCGGTCGACCAGCCTGAATTTGCAGCCCCCACCTGTGGGATCATCGCCCCCCGCATCGCGCCGGTGAGCAGGGAGGGGAATCCCAGCCCCGATATCCCGGGGGTTCCCTGGGTTGGGTTTCTGGGGGGATGTTTGGAGAATGAAGAAGTCCAAGGCTGAGCGGAAAAGGCCCCTCGGGGGACATCGGGGGGTGGCGGTGCCGTCCTGCCGGGGACGGCCTGGGGGGATCTCGTTGCCCTCGGCTGTGGCACGGAGACAAATCCCATGGTGTCCTTGTCCTTCCTCCCCCAGAGCAGGAGCTGAGCATGGAGAGCAGGGAGGACAAATGCCCGCGGCAGGAGCTGGTGGAAGAGGCCGTTTTGAGCGGCTGCACGGCGCAGGAAGGCAACGGGGAGGAAAAGGCGCGGAGATGCCGCACGAGGAGGGGCTGCAAACGCAGCCGGCGGGGATGTGAGGGGGAAAGAGCCGGCCTGGGCCGGGAAGGCGGCCGGAGATGGAGGCAGAGCTCGGAGCTGGTGCTCCGTGAGCAGCTCCGTGATGGGGAGAAGCCCCACACGTGCGGGGAGTGTGGGAAGAGCTTCAGGTGGAACTCTCAACTGATCGAGCACCAGAGGATCCACACTGGGGAGAAGCCCTACGAGTGTGGGGAGTGTGGGAAGAGCTTCAGCAAGAGCTCCATCCTGATCAGGCACCAGAGGACCCACACTGGGGAGAAGCCCTATGTGTGTGGGGAGTGTGGGAAGAGCTTCAGCCAGCGCAACAATATGATCAAGCACCAGAGGACACATTGTGGAGATGGCCCCCTTGAGTGTGGGGAGTGTGGGAAGAGCTTCAGTAGGAAATGCAACCTGCTCCAGCACCAGAGGTCCCACATTGGGGAGAAGCGCCCCGAGTGTGGGGAGTGTGGGCAGAGCTTCCGATGGAGGTCGGAGCTGATCCGGCACCAGAGGATCCACACTGGGGAACGGCCCTACGAGTGTGGGGAATGTGGGAAGAGCTTCATGAAGAGCTCCCACCTGATCCTGCACCAGAGGATCCATACTGGGGAAAAGCCTTTCGAGTGTTCTGTGTGTGGGATGCGCTTCAGCCACAGCTCCCACCGGAACAAGCACCAGAGGAGCCACACAGGGGAGAGGCCCTTCGAGTGTGACAAATGCAGGAAGAGGTTTCGGACCAGCTCTCATCTCCTCCAGCACTACTGGATTCACAGAGAGGAGAGACCCTTCCAATGCCCTGAGTGTGGGATGGGATTCAGGCAGAAGTCCCACCTCATCACCCACCAGCGCATCCACACTGGGGAGAAGCCCTACGAGTGTGATAAATGCAGAAAGAGGTATCGGACCAGCTCTCAGCTCCTCGAGCACTATCGGATTCACTCAGAGGAGAGGCCCTTCCGCTGCCCCGACTGTGGGAAGGGATTCAAGTACAACTCCATCCTCGTCACCCACCGGCGCATCCACACCGGGGAGAGGCCCTACGAGTGTCCCCAGTGTGGGAAGAGCTTCTCACAGAGGCCTCACTTGACCCAACACCAACGGAGGCACCGGTGAGGGAAGCCCAGCGAGTGCCCCGAGTGCGGGCAGAGCTTCGTGCGCTGCTCCAGCTCCATCCCCCACTGGAGGAGGCACTTTTGGCACAGCCCTCGTCACTCACATTCCCTGTGATCCATGTTGGGAACACACCTGGAAGCTTCTAATTTTGGTTTGGCCTTAATGTTTCTCCCTTCTCCATCTGTTTGCACTCCAAAATCCACGAGGGTTGGATCTGTCACCTGAAAACCACTCAAATCCCACTGAAAACAGCTCAATCTTACCCCAAAACCGCACAATCGCACCTCAAAAAAATTCAATGTCATAGAAAACTCACTCAATTCCTCAGCCACGTGAGTAAGATTGGGCTGGCAGGAGACTGGGAGAAGCTTGATCTTAATTAGGGTGGTAAGATGGGGATGTTATGTTTGCCCAATTATCCCATCTTTAAAAAAAACCAAACAACATCAAAAGCAGTAACAATTTTAATGAAATAATTAAGATGAAAAATATAAATTTGGATACAATATAATTCGATTAGAATAAGGGACAATTTGGTTCCAATAATAGCGCGTAAGCAAAAACAACCGCGGGGTACGGAGGGCAGGGTTCAGTGACCCGTGCCACCTCACGTACGAGCTTGCCAAGCGAAAGTCACCCCTTACATGCCCTGTGTCAATGCCATCTCCTCCCATTTTCGGTTCGTCACTTTTCTGTCTCCGCCTTCATCGCCACCTTTGCCACGCATGCGCCACCACTGGGTTTGGTGGTCGCACAAGTCTCTGGGGGTTGTCGCTGATGAAGGCCCTGTAGTCTTCTTCGTTGTCCTTTCATTCACCTTTGGGTTACACATGCGCACCAAGCCAGTACAATGTAAGCCACGAATAAAGTATCACTGCATCTACATATCAAAGCAATAAGTCCCTTATAATTAGCATTTTCTTGGACCCAACCGGGTTCTTGGTCATTTTTAGCAGCTGTATCTTCAGCTTCTTCCCTGTGGTCCTTGAGAACATCTGCTGAGAAGGGGAGGTGGGTGGAGCCCCTCCTTTCCCTCTCTTCTTTGGCATTACAACTTTTAACTATTAACTGTTTTATTATTCTCAAATATTAATTACTGTATCAATATTGATTACTGTTTCAATTTTTATCAGCACGAATCATACCTATTTATCACAGGGGGAAAAAGGGCGGGAATTGTGAGGGGAGAAGAAACGTGAGGGGGGAAAACGGCAGGAAACATGAGGGGAAAAGGGTGGAAAATGTGAGGGGAAAAGAGAGAGAAATGTGAGGGGAACAAAGAGGGAAATGTAAGGGAAAAAGCAGAGGGAAATGTGAGGGGAAAAACAGTAGGAATCATGAGGGGGGAAAAGGGCAGGAAATGTGAGGGGAGAAAAAAGGGCGGGAATCATGAGGGGAGAAATGTGAGGGGGACAAAGAAAGAAATGTAAGGAAAAAAAAAGAGGGAAATATGAGGGGAAAAAGAGCGGGAATCATGAGGGGAAAAAGGGCAGGAAATGTGAGGGGAAAAGGGTGGAAAACATGAGGGGAAAAGAGAGAAATGTGAGGGGGAAAAGGGCAGGAAATGTGAGGGGAAAAGGGTGGAAAATGCGAGGGGAAAAGAGAGAGAAATATGAGGGGAACAAAGGGAAATGTAAGGGAAAAAGCAGAGGGAAATGTGAGGGGAAAAACAGTAGGAATCATGAGGGGGGAAAGGGCAGGAAATGTGAGGGGAGAAAAGATAGAAATGTGAGGGGGGGAAAAAGGGCGGGAATCGTGAGGGGAGAAATGTGAGGGGGGGAAAAAGGGCAGGAAATGTGAGGGGAACAAAGAAGGAAATGTAAGAGAAAAAAAAGAGGGAAATATGAGGGGAAAAAGAGCGGGAATCATGAGGGGAAAAGAGAAAGAAATGTGAGGGGAAAAGGGTGGAAAACATGAGGGGAAAAGAGAAAGAAATGTGAGGGGAACAAAGAAGGAAATGTAAGGGAAAAAGCAGAGGGAAATGTGAGGGGAAAAACAGTAGGAATCATGAGGGGGGGAAAAGGGCAGGAAATGTGAGGGGAGAAAAGATAGAAATGTGAGGGGGGAAAAAAGGGCGGGAATCATGAGGGGAGAAATGTGAGGGGGAAAAGGGCGGGAAACATGAGGGGAAAAGAGAAAGAAATGTGAGGGGAGCAAAGAAAGAAATGTAAGGGGAAAAAAAAGGGAAATATGAGGGGAAAAAGAGTGGGAATCATGAGGGGAAAAAGGGCAGGAAATGTGAGGGGAAAAGGGTGGAAAACATGAGGGGAAAAGAGAGAAATGTGAGGGGGAAAAGGGCAGGAAATGTGAGGGGAAAAGAGAGAAATGTGAGGGGAACAAAGAGGGAAATGTAAGGGAAAAAGCAGAGGGAAATGTGAGGGGAAAAACAGTAGGAATCATGAGGGGGGAAAAGGGCAGGAAATGTGAGGGGAGAAAAGATAGAAATGTGAGGGGGGGGAAAAAAGGGCGGGAATCATGAGGGGAGAAATGTGAGGGGGACAAAGAAATGTAAGGGGAAAAAAAAGAGGGAAATATGAGGGGAAAAAGAGCGGGAATCATGAGGGGAAAAAGGGCAGGAAATGTGAGGGGAAAAGGGTGGAAAACATGAGGGGAAAAGAGAGAAATGTGAGGGGGAAAGGGGCTGGAAATGTGAGGGGAAAAGGGTGGAAAATGCGAGGGGAAAAGAGAGAAATATGAGGGGAACAAAGGGAAATGTAAGGGAAAAAGCAGAGGGAAATGTGAGGGGAAAAACAGTAGGAATCATGAGGGGGGAAAAGGGCAGGAAATGTGGGGGGAGAAAAGATAGAAATGTGAGGGGGGAAAAAGGGCGGGAATCATGAGGGGAGAAATGTGAGGGGGAAAAGAGAAAGAAATGTGAGGGGAACAAAGAGGGAAATGTAAGGGAAAAAGCAGAGGGAAATGTGAGGGGAAAAACAGTAGGAATCGTGAGGGGGGAAAAGGGCAGGAAATGTGGGGGGAGAAAAGGTAGAAATGTGAGGGGGGAAAAAGGGCGGGAATCGTGAGGGGAGAAATGTGAGGGGGAAAAGGGTGGGAAACATGAGGGGAAAAGAGAAAGAAATGTGAGGGGAGCAAAGAAAGAAATGTAAGGGAAAAAAAAAAGGGAAATATGAGGGGAAAAAGAGCGGGAATCATGAGGGGAAAAAGGGGAGAAATGTGAGGGGAGAAAAGATAGAAATGTGAGGGGGGAAAAAGGGCGGGAATCATGACGGGAGAAATGTGAGGGGGAAAAGGGCGGGAAACATGAGGGGAAAAGAGAAAGAAATGTGAGGGGAGCAAAGAAAGAAATGTAAGGGGAAAAAAAAAGAGGGAAATATGAGGGGAAAAAGAGCGGGAATCATGAGGGGAAAAAGGGCAGGAAATGTGAGGGGAAAAGGGTGGAAAACATGAGGGGAAAAGAGAGAAATGTGAGGGGGGAAAGGGCAGGAAATGTGAGGGGAAAAGGGTGGAAAATGTGAGGGGAAAAGAGAGAGAAATGTGAGGGGAACAAAGAGGGAAATGTAAGGGAAAAAGCAGAGGGAAATGTGAGGGGAAAAACAGTAGGAATCATGAGGGGGGAAAGGGCAGGAAATGTGAGGGGAGAAAAGATAGAAATGTGAGGGGGGAAAAAAGGGCGGGAATCATGAGGGGAGAAATGTGAGGGGGAAAGAGAAAGAAATGTGAGGGGAACAAAGAAAGAAATGTAAGGGAAAAAGAAAAAGAGGGAAATATGAGGGGAAAAAGAGCAGGAATCATGAGGGGGAAAAGGGCAGGAAATGTGAGGGGAAAAGGGTGGAAAACATGAGGGGAAAAGAGAAATGTGAGGGGGAAAAGGGCAGGAAATGTGAGGGGAGAAAAGATAGAAATGTGAGGGGGGAAAAAAGGGCGGGGAATCATGAGGGGAGAAATGTGAGGGGGAAAAGGGCAGGAAATGTGAGGGGAAAAGAGAAAGAATTGTGAGGGGAGCAAAGAAAGAAATGTAAGGGGAAAAAAAAAGAGGGAAATATGAGGGGGAAAAGAGCGGGAATCATGAGGGGAAAAAGGGCAGGAAATGTGAGGGGAAAAGGGTGGAAAACATGAGGGAAAAGAGAGAAATGTGAGGGGGGAAAGGGCAGGAAATGTGCAGGGGAAAAGGGTGGAAAACGCGAGGGGAAAAGGGCAGGAATGTTCTCCCAGAAATATTCCACAGCATTATCCCCCAGAAATTATTTTACAGAATAATTCTCAGATTATTTCCATGCCCAGGATGGCCTCCTGCTCGATTTGAGCTGCTTGTGAGCTGTGATCAGGCCCTGGGGTGGGGCCGAGTTAATGAAACCACACAGAATTAATTCCACAGAATTAATTCCTCAGAGTTCCACAGAACCATCGCTCAGAATTATTGATCAGATTCATTCCTCGGAATTATCACGCAGAATTACTGCTCCGATTTATTGCTCAGAATTATCACGCAGAGTTGTTTGGCGGAATTGTTCAAAGAATTATTGCTCAAATTTATTGGTCAGATTTATTCTTCAGATTTATTGCTTAGATTTATTGGTCAGATTTATTGCTTAGATTTATTCCTCAGGTTTATTCTTCAGAATTATTGCTCAGGATTGTTCCTCATAATTAATTCCACGGAATTGTTCCACAGAATTGTTCTGCAGAATTACTGCTCAGATTTATTCCTCAGAATTATTGCTCAGAATTAATTCCACAGAATTAATTGCACAGATTTATTCCACAGAATTATTCCTCAGAATTATTGCTCAGAATTAATTCCTCTGATTTATTCCTCAGAATTAATTCCCACAGAATGATAATTCCACAGAATGATAATTCCACAGAATATTTTCTCAGAATTAATCCAGAGAATTAATTCCGCAGAATTAATTTCTCAGAATTAATTCCACAGATTCATTCCACAGAATTGTTCCTCGGATTTATTCCTCAGCAATGAATTCCACAGATTTATTCCTCGGAATATTTTCTCAGAATTAATTCCACAGAATTATTCCAGAGAATTAATTCCACAGAATTATCCCACTGAATTAATTCCACAGATTTATTCCACAGAATAATTCCACGGGATTAATTAATTGCACAGAATAATTCCACGGAATTAATTCCACAGATTTATTCCGCAGAATAATTCCACAGGATTAATTAATTCACAGAATAATTCCAGAGAATTAATTCCACAGAATTATCCTACTGAATTAATTTCACAGATTTATTCCACAGAATAATTCCACAGGATTAATTAATTCCACAGAATAATTCCACAGAATAATTCCTCAGATTTATTCCACAATAATTCCACAAAAATGCACCAGTGTCCCCTTTGCCAAGCTCTGATGTCCCCTCGGTGTCCCCAATGTCCCCCGGTGTCACCTCAGTGTCCCCAAGAAACTCCTCTGTGCCCAAATCTCCTTGGCTTGTCCCTGAGTGTGCCCAAAGTGCCACCAAGGTGTCCCCAAGGTGCCACCACCCCTCCACGTGTCCCCGTGGTGCCACCACGTGTCCCCAAGGTGTCCCTAAAGTGTCCCCAAAGTGCCACCACACATGTCCCCATGGTGCCACCACGTGCCCCCAAAGTGCCACCAGGTGTCCCCAAGGTGTCCCCAAGGTGCCACCACCTCCTCCAGGTGTCCCCGTGGTGCCACCCACGTGACCCCAAGGTGTCCCTAAAGTGTCCCCAAGGTGCCACCACCCCCCCGTGGTGTCCCCAAGGTGCCACCAAGTGCCCAAGGTGCCACCATGGGTCTGGGGGTGTCCCCAAGGTGTCACCACCGCTCTGGGGGTGTGGCCAAAGGTCTGGAGGTGTCCCCAAGGTGCCACCATCCCCTCCACGTGTCCCCAAAGTGCCACCACGGCTCTGGGGGTGTCCCCCTGGTGCCACCACGTGACCCCAAGGTGTCCCTAAAGTGTCCCCGTGGTGTCCCCAAGGTGCCACCACCCCCCGTGGTGTCCCCCAAGGTGCCACCAAGTGTCCCCAAGGTGCCACCATGGGTCTGGGGGTGTCCCCAAGGTGTCACCACCGCTCTGGGGGTGTCCCCAAAGGTCTGGAGGTGTCCCCACGGTGTCCCCAAGGTGCCACCACGTGTCCCCAAGGTGTCCCCAAAGGTGCCACCATCCCCTCCACGTGTCCCCAAAGTGCCGCCACGGCTCTGGGGGTGTCCCCCTGGTGCCACCACGTGACCCCAAGGTGTCCCTAAAGTGTCCCCGTGGTGTCCCCAAGGTGCCACCATGGGTCTGGGGGGTGTCCCCACAGCTCTGGGGGTGTCCCCAAGGTGTCACCACCGCTCTGGGGGTGTCCCCAAAGGTCTGGAGGTGTCCCCAAGGTGTCCCCAAAGGTGCCACAACGTGTCCCCAAGGTGTCCCCAAAGGTGCCACCATCCCCTCCACGTGTCCCCAAAGTGCCGCCACGGCTCTGGGGGTGTCCCCCTGGTGCCACCACGTGTCCCCTCCCCGCTGTCCCCACCCGGGGCAGAGTCCAGGCCGGGCGGTGCCACCTGCGCCAGGTGCGTCCCCAATGTCCCCAATGTCCCCAACCCCCCCCACACTGTCCCTTATCAATTCCTTATCAACATCCGGATCGGATGGGGCCGGAAGTGGGGAGGGGCCCCTCGGGGCTATAAAGGGACCCTGGTGCCACTTTGGTCACCGTTGTCGCCTGGTTGTCACCTGGTTGTCACCTGGTTGTCACCTGGTTGTCACCGTTGTCGCCTCGCTGCCACCATGGCGTTCCTGCCCCCACCCGGTCACCAGGCCTGCTACAACCCGGTGGGTACCCCCAAAACCGGGGAGGGGGGCGCCCCGAAAATGGGGCTGGGGGCGTCTGTGGGACATTGGGGGTCCTTGGGAGGGACAATTTGGGGACATTGACACCCCAAAAATTGCGGTGAGGGGACGTTTGGGGTCCCTGTCACCATCCCAGTGACATTTTGGGGTCCCTGTCACCCCAAAAATTGGGGAGGGGGCGCCCCGAAATGGGGCTGGGGGGGGTCTGTGGGACATTTGGGGGGTCCCTGTCACCCTGGAGGGGACATTTGGGGACCCCCTGACCCCCAATTGGGGACATTTGGGGACCCCCTGACCCCCAATTGGGGACATTTTGGGGGTCCCTGTCACCCTGGTGGGGACATTTGGGGACCCCCTGACCCCCAATTGGGGACATTTGGGGTCCCTGTCACCTGGTGGGGACATTTGGGGACATTGACACCCCAAAAATTGGGGAGGGGGCGCCCCAAAAATGGGGCTAGGCGGGGTCTATGGGACATTTGGGGGTCTTTGGGAGGGACAATTTGGGGACATTGACACCGTGTTGGGGACATTTGGGGACGCCCTGACCTCGTATTGAGGACATTTTGGGGGGTCCCTGTCACCATTTGGGGTCCCTGTCCCCATTTGGGGTCCCTGTCCCTATTTTGGGGGTCCCTGTCCCCATTTTGGGGGGGTCTCTGTCCCCATTTTGGGGGTCCCTGTCCCCATTTCGGGGTCCCTGTCCCCATTTTGGGGGTCCCTGTCCCCATTTTGGGGTCCCTGTCCCCATTTTGGGGTCCCTGTCCCCATTTTGGGGGTCCCTGTCCCCATTCTGGGGGTCCCTGTCCCCATTTCGGGGGCCCTGTCCCCATTTTGGGGGGGTCCCTGTCCCCATTTTGGGGGTCCCTGTCCCCATTGGGGGTCCCTGTCCCCATTTTGGGGGTCCCTGTCCCCATTTCGGGGTCCCTGTCCCCATTTTGGGGGTCCCTGTCCCCATTTTGGGGGGTCCCTGTCCCCACTGTCCCCCCCTGACCCCCCGTTCCCGTGCCGCCCCAGCCCCTGTCCCCATTCTGGGGGTCCCTGTCCCCATTTTGGGGTCCCTGTCCCCCCCGTGCCCCCTGACCCCCGTTCCGGTGCCCCCCAGCCCCTGTCCCCATTTCGGGGTCCCTGTCCCCATTTCGGGGGTCTCTGTCCCCATTTGGGGTCCCTGTCCCCATTTGGGGTCCCTGTCCCCGCCGTGCCCCCTGACCCCCGTTCCGGTGCCCCCCCCCAGCCCCTGCCCTACGTGGCGCCGGTGCCCGGGGGGCTCTGGCCGGGCATGGCCGTGAGCGTGCAGGGCGCGGTGAGAGCGCAGGCGGAGCGGTAACGCCGGGGAATGGGGGAATGGGGGGAATGGGGGGACTGGGATAAACTGGGATACACTGGGATAAACTGGGAGGGACTGGGGGGGACTGGGAGGGGATTGGGAGGGGATTGGGGGGGACTGGGGGGGACTGGGAGGGACTGGGAGGGACTGGGGGGGGCTGGGGGGGACTGGGAGGGGATTGGGATGGACTGGGAGGGACTGGGGGGGGCTGGGATGGACTGGGGGGGATTGGGGGGGGATTGGGAGGGATTGGGGGGCACTGGGAGGGATTGGGGGGGATTGGGGGGGGACTGGGGGGGCTGGGGGGGACTGGGAGGGGATTGGGGGGGACTGGGGGGGACTGGGAGGGACTGGGGGGGGATTGGGGGGGACTGGGAGGGGAATGAGGGGGACTGGGGGGGACTGGGAGGGGCTGGGGGGGGATTGGGAGGGATTAGGGGGGACTGGGACGGACTGGGGGGAACGGGAGGGGATTGGGGGGGACTGGGAGGGATTGGGGGGGACTGGGGGGGACTGGGAGGGGACTGGGAGGGGACTGGGAGGGATTGGGGGGGATTGGGGGGGGACTGGGGGGGGATTGGGGGGGATTGGGGGGCACTGGGAGGGACTGGGAGGGACTGGGAGGGGATTGGGATGGACTGGGGGGGACTGGGAGGGGATTGGGGGGGACTGGGGGGGACTGGGAGGGACTGGGAGGGACTGGGAGGGACTGGGAGGGGATTGGAGGGGATTGGGGGGGATTGGGGGGGACTGGGGGGGGACTGGGGGGGACTGGGAGGGGATTGGGAGCAACTGGGACAAACTGGGAGGGACTGGGGGGCACTGGGAGCGACTGGGACAAACTGGGAGGGACTGGAGGGCACTGGGAGGGGATTGGGAGGGACTGGGGGGGACTGGGAGGGTATTGGGGGGGCTACTGGGAGCATTGGGGGATCCTGGGAGGGGATTTTGGGACATTTGGGGGGGATTTGGGGCACTGGGAGGGCACCGGGAGGGGATTGGGGGGGCACAGGGATAAACTGGGAGGGACTGGGAGGGACTGGGAGGGACTGGGGGGGGACTGGATGACATTGGGTGACATTGGGTGACACTGGGTGACAGTGGGGTGACAGTGGGGTGACACTGAGGTGACACAGGTGACACTCCTGTCCTCAGGTTCAGGCGTACCTGGCTGGGGTGGGGGTGCCGGGGGGACATTGGGTGACACTGAGGTGACACTGGGGTGACACAGGAGACCTGGCTGTCCTCAGGTTCAGGCTTACCTGGCTGGGGTGACACTGAGGTGACGCTGAGGTGACACTGAGGTGACGCTGAGGTGACACTGAGGTGACACAGGTGGCACTGAGGTGACGCTGAGGTGACACAGGAGACCTGGCTGTCCTCAGGTTCAGGCTTGCCTGGTTGGGGTGACACTGAGGTGACGCTGAGGTGACACAGGTGACACTGAGGTGACACAGGTGACACTGAGGTGACACTGGGGTGACACAGGTGACGCTGAGGTGACACAGGTGACGCACAGGTGACACTGAGGTGACACAAGTGACACTGAGGTGACACTGAGGTGACACAGGTGACACTGAGGTGACACAGGTGACACTGAGGTGACGCTGAGGTGACACAGGTGACGCTGAGGTGACACAGGTGACACACAGGTGACGCTGAGGTGACACAGGTGACACTGAGGTGACACAGGTGACACACAGGTGCCCCTCCTGTCCCCAGGTTCCGCGTTAACCTGGCCATGGGTCCCCAATGAGGACGCAGAACATCAATGCCCGATTTGGGGCTGGGGTCTCGGGGGGCCATTGGGTGACACTGTGTGACCCCAGGTGACACTGAGGTGACACAGGTGACACTGAGGTGACACAGGTGACGCACAGGTGCCCCTCCTGTCCCCAGGTTCCGCGTTAACCTGGCCATGGGCACCCTGGAGGACGCCGACGTCGCCCTGCACGTCAATCCCCGATTTGGGTCGGGGGTCTCGGTGTTCAACAGCTGCCGCGGGGGGAGCTGGGGGGAGGAGCTGAGCCGGGACCTGTCCCCCCTGCACCGGGGCAGAGCCTTCGAGATGGTCATCAGTGTCACCGCCCAGGGATACCGGGTATGGGCGGGGGGTCCCGGGGGTCCTGAGGGGGCATTTGGGGTCCTGAGGGGGCATTTGGGGTCCTTGGGGGGGATTTGGGGGGTTTTGGGGGGATTTGGGGGCTTTGGGGACCCTTCGAGATGGTCATCAGTGTCACCGTCGAGGGATACCGGGTATGGGCGGGGGTCCCGGGGGTCCTGAGGGGGAGATCTGGGGGGGTTTGGGGTCCTTAGGAACGGATTTGGGGTATCCAAGGGGGGATTTGAGGTCCTTAGGAGGGGATTTGGGGTCCTTGGGGGGGGGTTTGGGGTCCTAAGGGGGGGATTTGGGGTCCTTAAGGGGAGATCTGGGGGGGTTTGGGGTCCTGAGGGGGCATTTGGGGTCCTTAGGGGGGGATTTGGGGGGGTTTGAGGGGATTTGGGATCCTTAGGAACGGATTTGGGGTGTCCAAGGGGGGATTTGGGGTCCTTAGGAGGGGATTTGGGGTGTCCAAGGGAGGATTTGGGGACCGTAGGAGGGGATTTGGGGTGGTTTGAGGGGATTTGGGATCCTTAGGAACGGATTTGGGGTGTCCAAGGGGGGATTTGGGGCGTCCTAGGGGGGATTTGGGGTATCCAAGGGGGGATTTGGGGTCCTTAGGGGGGGATCTGGGGGGATTTGGGGTCCTTAAAGGGATGGGGAGACCCTTCGAGATGATCATCAGTGTCGCCCCCGAGGGCTACCGGGTATGGGCGGGGGTCCGGGGGGATTTGGGGGGGTCCTTGGGATCCTTAAGAGGGAATTTGGGGTCCTTGGGAGGGAGTTTGGGGGTTCCTTGGGGGAGTTTGGGGTCACTGGGGGGAGATTTGGGGGGATTTGGGGCATGGGGGAGCCTTTGAGATGGTCATCAGTGGGATTCCGGTTATGGGGAGGGGGCTTTTAGGGGATTTGGGGTCCTTAGGAACGGATTTGGGGTGTCCAAGGGGGGATTTGGGATCCCTAGGAGGGGATTTGGGGTGTCCAAGGGGGGATTTGGGGTCCTTAGGAGGGGATTTGGGGTGTCCAAGGGGGGATTTGGGGTGTCCAAGGGGGGATTTGGGGTCCTTAGGGGGGGATTTGGGATCCTTAGGAACGGATTTGGGGTGTCCAAGGGGGGATTTGGGGCGTCCTAGGGGGGATTTGGGGTATCCAAGGACGGATTTGGGGTCCTTTAGGAGGGGATTTAGGGTGGTTTGAGGGGATTTGAGATCCTTAGGAACGGATTTGGGGTGTCCTAGGGGGGATTTGGGGTGTCCAAGGGGGGATTTGGGGTCCTTAGGAGGGGATTTGGGGTGTCCAAGGGGGGATTTGGGGTCCTTAGGAGGGGATTTGGGGTGTCCAAGGACGGATTTGGGGTCCTTAGGAGGGGATTTGGGGTGGTTTGAGGGGATTTGAGATCCTTAGGAACGGATTTGGGGTGTCCAAGGGGGGATTTGGGGCGGTCCTAGGGGGGATTTGGGGTGTCCAAGGAGGGATTTGGGGTCCTTAGGAGGGGATTTGGGGTGGTTTGAGGGGATTTGAGATCCTTAGGAACGGATTTGGGGTGTCCAAGGGGGGATTTGGGGTCCTTAGGAGGGGATTTGGGGTATCCAAGGGGGGGATTTGGGGTCCTTAGGGGGGATTTGGGGTGTCCAAGGGGGGATTTGGGGTCCTTAGGGGTGGATCTGGGGGTTCTTCGGATCCTTAGGAAGGGATTTGGGGTGTCCTAGGGCAATTTGGGGGGTCCCTGGGGGGATTTGGGGTGTCCTGGGGGGGGGTTTGATGACCTAAGGAGGGGATTTGGGGTCATTGGAGGGAGATTTGGGGTCCTTAGGGGGGGGATTTGGGGTCATTGGAGGGAGATTTGGGGGTGCCCAAGGGGAGATTTGGGGGTGCCCCGGGTGTATTTGGGATTTCTGGGTGGGTGTTTTGGGGTGTCCCGGGGGTATTTTGGGATTTCTGGGTGAATATTTTGGAATTCCTGGGGGTGTATTTGGGGTATTTTGGGGTTCCAAGGGTACTTTGGGGTGTCCCAGGTGTATTTTGGGGTGTCCCAGGTGTATTTTGGGGTGTCCCGGGTGTATTTTGGGGTCCCCGATCCCCGTTTTTCTCCCGTTTTTCCCCCCCAGATCCTGGTGAACGGAACCTTCTACCAGGAGTTCCCTCACCGGCTGCCCCCGGAGAACGTGAAGGCTCTGAGCGTGGCCGGGGACCTGGAGCTGCTCTCGGCCTCGGTGCTGGGCGGAGGGGTGAGACCTGAACCCCAAAAACGCCCTGAACCCCAAAATCTGCACCCCAAAAATGATCCCGGACCCCACAAATGCCCCCTGAACCCAAAAAACGGCCCCAAAAACCAACCCAGGAGCCCAAAAAATGCCCCCAAAACACACCTGGAGCTGCTCTCGGCCTCGGTGCTGGGCGGAGGGGTGAGACCCCAAAAACGCCCTGAACCCCAAAATCTGCACCCCAAAAATGATCCCGGACCCCAAAAATGACCCCTGAACCCAAAAAACGGCCCCAAAAACCAACCCAGGACCCCAAAAAACGGCCCCAAAACAAACCTGGAGCTGCTCTCGGCCTCGGTGCTGGGCGGAGGGGTGAGACCTGAACCCCAAAAACGCCCTGAACCCCAAAATCTGCACCTCAAAAATGATCCCGGACCCCAAAAACCAACCCAGGACCCCAAAAAACGGCCCCAAAAACCAACCCAGGACCCCAAAAAACGGCCCCAAAACACACCTGGAGCTGCTCTCGGCCTCGGTGCTGGGCGGAGGGGTGAGACCTGAACCCCAAAAAACGCACCCCAAGAATCAGCCCTGAACCCCAAAACTGACCCTGACCCCAAAAACAAGACAGGACCCCAAAAAACGGCCCCAAAAACCAACCCAGGACCCCAAAAAACGCCCCCAAAACACACCTGGAACCCCCCCTTACCTGGAGCTGCTCTCGGCCTCGGTGCTGGGCGGAGGGGTGAGACCTGAACCCCAAAAACGCCCTGAACCCCAAAATCTGCACCCCAAAAATGATCCCGGACCCCAAAAATGACCCTGACCCCAAAAACCAACCCAGGACCCCAAAAAACGGCCCCAAAAACCAACCCAGGACCCCAAAAAACGCCCCCAAAACAAACCTGGAGCTGCTCTCGGCCTCGGTGCTGGGCGGAGGGGTGAGACCCCAAAAACGCCCTGAACCCCAAAATCTGCCCCCCAAAAATGACCCTGGGACCCCAAAACAACCCCGACCCCAAAATTCCCCCCCTAGACCCCAAACCCGAGCCCTGCACCCCAAATTTCCCGTCTGACCCCCCCTCTTCCCCTGCAGGGCGCGTGTCCCCCGGGCGGCCCGGTGAGTCTGGGGGTCCCCAAATGAATTTTTGGGGGTCCCCGGGTGGATTTTAGGGGGTCCCCAGATGGATTTAGGGGATCCCCAGGTGGGTTTGGGAGTCCCCAGGCGAATGTTGGGGATCCCCAGGTGGATTTTAGGGGGTCCCAGATGGATTTTGGGGATCCCCAGGTGAATTTGAAGTTTCCCAGGTGATTTTTGGGGGTCCCCAGATGGATTTAGGGGGGTCCCCAGGTGATTTTTTGAGCATTTCCAGGTGGATTTTGAGGCGTCCCAGATGGATTTCGGGGATCCCCAGGTGAATTTTGAGTTTCCCAGGTGATTTTTGGGGGTCCCCAGGTGAATTTGAAGTTTCCCAGGTGAATTTTGGGGGTCCCCAGGTGAATTTGAAGTTTCCCAGGTGAATTTTGGGGGTCCCCAGGTGGATTTTGAGTTTCCCAGGCAAATTTTGGGGGTCCCCAGGTGAATTTGAAGTTTCCCAGGTGAATTTTGGGGGTCCCCAGATGGATTTTGGGGGTCCCCAGGTGAATTTTGAGTTTCCCAGGTGATTTTTGGGCGTCCCCAAATGGATTTAGGGGGGTCCCCAGGTGATTTTTTGAGGATTTCCAGGTGAATTTTGGGGGTCCCCAGATGGATTTTGGGGGTCCCCAGATGATTTTGGGGGTCCCCAGATGGATTTTAGGGGTCCCCTGACCTCTGTTTGCCCCCCAGGTCAACCCCGGCTGCCCCGGCTGTGACCTGCCGGTAAGTGGGGAGGGGTCCCCCCAAAAATTCACCAGAACCCCAAAATTCCCCCCTCACCCATCAGGGGGGTCCCCCAAGTGCGACCCCCCCCCTCACTGACCCCAAATTGTCCCCCACAGGTGATGGGGCAGCCCCCCATCCTCTACCCGGTGAGTTTGGGGCGGATTTGGGGGTCCTGGGGGGGTTTTGGGGGGGTTTGGGGTGGCTCAAGGTGGGATTTGGGGGTCCTGGGGGGATTTGGGGTGGCTCAAGGTGGGATTTGGGGGTCCTGGGGGGGTTTTGGGGGTGATTTGGGGGGTTTGGGGGGGCTCAAGGGGGAAGGTCGGGTGGTTTAAGAGGGGATTTGGGGATCCCAGGGGGTTTTGGGGTGGTTTAAGGGGGGATTTGGGGAGTTTGGGGTGGCTCAAGGTGGGATTTGGGGGTCCTGGGGGTTTTGGGGTGATTTGGGGTGGCTCAAGGTGGGATTTGGGGGTCCTGGGGGGGTTTTGGGGTGATTTGTGGGGTTTTGGGGTGGCTCAAGGGGGAAGGTGGGGTGGTTTAAGGGGGGATTTGGGGGTCCCAGGGGGTTTTGGGGTGGTTTAAGGGGGGATTTGGGGAGTTTGGGGGTGGCTCAAGGTGGGATTTCGGGGTCCCAGAAGATTTTGGGGTGATTTGTGGGGTTTTGGGGTGACTCAGGGAGGGATTTGGGCCTTTTGGGGTGCCTTAAGGGGGGATTT
>JAKDEW010000698.1:0-149313 GCA_021963965.1 Artemisiospiza belli | reverse complement strand
CCAAAACTAAGCTCACAGATGTTGCAAAAGCAGGGGAAAAAGTCAAGGAGGAAGACACAACTTAGGGGGCAAGATATGAGGGACATGGCATGAATACTTAAAATAATAAAAAAAAAAAAATATAAAAAATCTTTCCCAAAGTCAAAGCCATCAAAATGCAGGCAGGCCATACGCCACCAAGGGCAGGCACATGCAGCAAAGCTTGCCAAAATTGATCCCCACTGAAGGCCAAAACAGAAAAGAAGGACCGACAAACACGCTGGAAAGGAGTCAACATCAAAGGAATTGCAATTGGAGGAGAAAAAAAGAAAATTTGGGAAATTTAAGGACTCTAAGAAAATGGCCTGGGTTTATATCAGGTGCAGTGCAAAGGACAAAAAGGTGCCAAAACGAAGCTCACAGATGTTGCAAAAGCAGACGAAAAAGTCAAGGAGGAAGACACAACTTAGGGGGCAAGATATGAGGGACATGGCATGAATACTTATAATAATAAAAAAAAAAAAAATAAAAAATCTTTCCCAAAGTCAAAGCCATCAAAATGCAGGCAGGCCATACGCCACCAAGGGCAGGCACATGCAGCAAAGCTTGCCAAAATTGATCCCCACTGAAGGCCTAAACAGAAAAGAAGGACTTACAAACACGCTGGAATGGAGACACCATCAAAGGAATTGCTATTGGAGGAGAAAATTGAAAATTTGAAAATTTAGTGACTCTAAGAAAATGGCCTGGGTTTATATCAGGTGCAGTGCAAAGGACCAAAAGGTGCCAAAACTAAGCTCACAGATGTTGCAAAAGCAGGGGAAAAAGTCAAGGAGGAAGACACAACTTAGGGGGCAAGATATGAGGGACATGGCATGAATAATTAAAATAAAAAAAAAAAAAAAGGAAAAAATCTATCCCAAAGTCAAAGCCATCAAAATGCAGGCAGGCCATACGCCAACAAGGGCAGGCACATGCAGCAAAGCTTGCCAAAATTGATCCCCACTGAAGGCCAAAACAGAAAAGAAGGACTTACAAACACGCTGGAATGGAGACAGCATCAAAGGAATTGCAATTGGAGGAGAAAAAAAGAAAATTTGGGAAATTGAGTGACTCTAAGAAAATGGTTTGGGTTTATATCAGGTGCAGTGCAAAGGACCAAAAGATGCCAAAACTAAGCTCACAGATGTTGCAAAAGCAGGGGAAAAAGTCAAGGAGGAAGACACAACTTAGGGGGCAAGATTTGAGGGACATGGCATGAACACTTCAGAAAACAACCAAAAAAAGAAAAAAATCTTTCCCAAAGTCAAAGCCATCAAAAGGCATGGCCTGCCATCAAGTGCAGGGACATGCACCAAAGATTCCTCCATTGGTCCCCATTGAAATCGCAAGATTCCTTTTCCCTTCCGGAAAGGAAATTTCATTTCCTTTCGGGAAGGGAAAAGGAATCTTGCGGATCCCAAAAGAAAGGCTTACAAACACTCTGGAAAGGAGATAGGTTGAAATGAAATGCAATTAAAAAAAGCAGAAAATCGGGAATTTTAGTCTCTTCAGAAAATAGGCTGTGAGGAAATCAGCTGCATTGCATAGGACCAAAAGATGCCAAAACTAAGCTCACAGATGTTGCAAAAGCAGGGGAAAAAGTCAAGGAGGAAGACACAACTTAGGGGGCAAGATAGTAGGGACATGGCATGAATAGTTAAAAGAAAAAAAAAAAGAAAAAGAAAAAATCTTTCCCAAAGTCAAAGCCATCAAAATGCAGGCAGGCCATACGCCAGCAAGTGCAGGCACATGCAGCAAAGCTTGCCAAAATTGATCCCCACTGAAGGCCAAAACAGAAAAGAAGGACCGACAAACACGCTGGAATGGAGACAACTTTAAAGGAATTGCAATTGGAGGAGAAAAAAAGAAAATCTGGGAAATTTAGTGACTCTAAGAAAATGGCCTGGGTTTATATCAGGTGCAGTGCAAAGGACCGAAAGATGCCAAAACTAAGCTCACAGATGTTGCAAAAGCAGGGGAAAAAGTCAAGGAGGAAGACACAACTTAGGGGGCAAGATGTGAGGGACAAGGCATGAATACTTAAAATAATAAAAAAAAAAAAAAAATAAAAAGCCTTTCCCTAAGTCAAAGCCATCAAAATGCAGGCAGGCCATACGCCAGCAAGTGCAGGCACATGCAGCAAAGCTTGCCAAAATTGATCCCCACTGAAGGCCAAAACAGAAAAGAAGGACCTACAAACACGCTGGAATGGAGACAGCATCAAAGGAATTGCAATTGGAGGAGAAAAAAAAAAAAATGGGAAATTTAGTGACTCTAAGAAAATGGCCTAGGTTTATATCAGGTGCAGTGCAAAGGACCAAAAGATGCAAAAACTAAGCTCACAGAAGTTGCAAAAGCAGGGGAAAAAGTAAAGGAGGAAGACACAACTTAGGGGGAAAAATGTGAGGGACATGGCATGAATACTTAAAATGATAAAAAAAAAAAAAAAGAAAAAATCTTTCCCAAAGTCAAAGCCATCAAAATGCAGGCAGGCCATACGCCACCAAGGGCAGGCACATGCAGCAAAGCTTGCCAAAATTGATCCCCACTGAAGGCCAAAACAGAAAAGAAGGACCGACAAACACGCGGGAAAGGAGTCAACATCAAAGGAATTGCAATTGGAGGAGAAAAAAAGAAAATTTGGGAAATGTAGTGACTCTAAGAAAATGGCCTGGGGTTTTATCAGGTGCAGTGCAAAGGACCAAAAGATGCCAAAACTAAGCTCACAGATGTTGCAAAAGGAGAAGAAAAAGTCAAGGAGGAAGACAGAACTTAGGGGGCAAGATGTGAGGGACATGGCATGAATACTTAAAATAATAAAAAAAAAAAAATTAATAAAAAATCTTTCCCAAAGTCAAAGCCATCAAAATGCAGGCAGGCCATACGCCACCAAGGGCAGGCACATGCAGCAAAGCTTGCCAAAATTGATCCCCACTGAAGGCCAAAACAGAAAAGAAGGACTTACAAACACGCTGGAATGGAGTCAACATGAAAGGAATTGCAATTGGAGGAGAAAAAAAGAAAATTTGGGAAATTTAGTGACTCTAAGAAAATGGCCAGGGTTTATATCAGGTGCAGTGCAAAGGACCAAAAGGTGCCAAAACGAAGCTCACAGATGTTGCAAAAGCAGACGAAAAAGTCAAGGAGGAAGACACAACTTATGGAGCAAGATATGAGGGACATGGCATGAATACTTAAAATAAAAAAAAAAAAAAAAGAAAAAATCTATCCCAAAGTCAAAGCCATCAAAATGCAGGCAGGCCATACGCCAACAAGGGCAGGCACATGCAGCAAAGCTTGCCAAAATTGATCCCCACTGAAGGCCAAAACAGTAAAGAAGGACTTACAAAAACGCTGGAAAGGAGTCACCATCAAAGGAATTGCAATTGGAGGAGAAAAAAAGAAAATTTGGGAAATTTAGTGACTCTAAGAAAATGGCCTGGGTTTATATCATGTGCAGTGCAAAGGACCAAAGATGCCAAAACTAAGCTCACAGATGTTGCAAAAGCAGGGGAAAAAGTCAAGGAGGAAGACAGAACTTAGGGGGCAAGATATGAGGGACATGGCATGAACACTTCAGAAAACAACCAAAAAAAGAAAAAAATCTTTCCCAAAGTCAAAGCCATCAAAAGGCATGGCCTGCCATCAAGTGCAGGGACATGCACCAAAGATTCCTCTATTGGTCCCCATTGAAATCGCAAGATTCCTTTTCCCTTCCCGAAAGGAAATTTCATTTCCTTTCGGGAAGGGAAAAGGAATCTTGCGGATCCCAAAAGAAAGGCTTACAAACACTCTGGAAAGGAGATAGGTTGAAATGAAATGCAATTAAAAAAAGCAGAAAATTGAGAATTTTAGTCTCTTCAAAAAATAGGCTGTGAGGAAAAGAGCTGCATTGCATAGGACCAAAGATGCCAAAACTAAGCTCACAGATGTTGCAAAAGCAGGGGAAATAGTCAAGGAGGAAGACACAACTTAGGGGGCAAGATATGAGGGACATGGCATGAATACTTAAAATAATAAAAAAAAAAAGAAAAAATCTTTCCCAAAGTCAAAGCCATCAAAATGCAGGCAGGCCATACGCCACCAAGTGCAGGCACATGCAGCAAAGCTTGCCAAAATTGATCCCCACTGAAGGCCAAAAGAGAAAAGAAGGACCGACAAACACGCTGGAATGGAGACAACATCAAAGGAATTGCAATTGGAGGAGAAAAAAAGAAAATTTGGGAAATTGAGTGACTCTAAGAAAATGGTTTGGGTTTATATCAGGTGCAGTGCAAAGGACCAAAAGATGCCAAAACGAAGCTCACAGATGTTGCAAAAGCAGGGGAAAAAGTCAAGGAGGAAGACACAACTTAGGGGGCAAGATATGAGGGACATGGCATGAATACTTATAATAATAAAAAAAAAAAAAAATAAAAAATCTTTCCCAAAGTCAAAGCCATCAAAATGCAGGCAGGCCATACGCCACCAAGGGCAGGCACATGCAGCAAAGCTTGCCAAAATTGATCCCCACTGAAGGCCAAAACAGAAAAGAAGGACTTACAAAAACGCTGGAATGGAGACACCATCAAAGAATTGCAATTGGAGGAGAAAATTGAAAATTTGGGAAATTTAGTGACTCTAAGAAAATGGCCTGGGTTTATATCAGGTGCAGTGCAAAGGACCCAAAGGTGCCAAAACTAAGCTCACAGATGTTGCAAAAGCAGGGGAAAAAGTCAAGGAGGAAGACAGAACTTAGGGGGCAAGATGTGAGGGACATGGCATGAATACTTAAAATAATAAAAAAAAAAAAAAGAAAAAATCTTTCCCAAAGTCAAAGCCATCAAAATGCAGGCAGGCCATACGCCAGCAAGGGCAGGCACATGCAGCAAAGCTTGCCAAAATTGATCCCCACTGAAGGCCAAAACAGAAAATAAGGACCGACAAACACGCTGGAAAGGAGTCAACATCAAAGGAATTGCAATTGGAGGAGAAAAAAAGAAAATTTGGGAAATTTAGTGACTCTAAGAAAATGGCCAGGGTTTATATCAGGTGCAGTGCAAAGGACCAAAAGGTGCCAAAACGAAGCTCACAGATATTGCAAAAGGAGACGAAAAAGTCAAGGAGGAAGACACAAGTTATGGAGCAAGATATGAGGGACATGGCATGAATACTTAAAGTAAAAAAAAAAAAAAAGAAGAAAAAATCTTTCCCAAAGTCAAAGCCATCAAAATGCAGGCAGGCCATACGCCAACAAGGGCAGGCACATGCAGCAAAGCTTGCCAAAATTGATCCCCACTGAAGGCCAAAACAGAAAAGAAGGACCGACAAACACGCGGGAAAGGAGTCAACATCAAAGGAATTGCAATTGGAGGAGAAAAAAAGAAAATTTGGGAAATGTAGTGACTCTAAGAAAATGGCCTGGGGTTTTATCAGGTGCAGTGCAAAGGACCAAAAGATGCCAAAACTAAGCTCACAGATGTTGCAAAAGGAGAAGAAAAAGTCAAGGAGGAAGACACAACTTAGGGGGCAAGATGTGAGGGACATGGCATGAATACTTAAAATAATAAAAAAAAAAAAATTAATAAAAAATCTTTCCCAAAGTCAAAGCCATCAAAATGCAGGCAGGCCATACGCCACCAAGGGCAGGCACATGCAGCAAAGCTTGCCAAAATTGATCCCCACTGAAGGCCAAAACAGAAAAGAAGGACTTACAAACACGCTGGAATGGAGTCAACATGAAAGGAATTGCAATTGGAGGAGAAAAAAAGAAAATTTGGGAAATTTAGTGACTCTAAGAAAATGGCCAGGGTTTATATCAGGTGCAGTGCAAAGGACCAAAAGGTGCCAAAACGAAGCTCACAGATGTTGCAAAAGCAGACGAAAAAGTCAAGGAGGAAGACACAACTTATGGAGCAAGATATGAGGGACATGGCATGAATACTTAAAATAAAAAAAAAAAAAAAAAGAAAAAATCTATCCCAAAGTCAAAGCCATCAAAATGCAGGCAGGCCATACGCCAACAAGGGCAGGCACATGCAGCAAAGCTTGCCAAAATTGATCCCCACTGAAGGCCAAAACAGTAAAGAAGGACTTACAAAAACGCTGGAAAGGAGTCACCATCAAAGGAATTGCAATTGGAGGAGAAAAAAAGAAAATTTGGGAAATTTAGTGACTCTAAGAAAATGGCCTGGGTTTATATCATGTGCAGTGCAAAGGACCAAAGATGCCAAAACTAAGCTCACAGATGTTGCAAAAGCAGGGGAAAAAGTCAAGGAGGAAGACAGAACTTAGGGGGCAAGATATGAGGGACATGGCATGAACACTTCAGAAAACAACCAAAAAAAGAAAAAAATCTTTCCCAAAGTCAAAGCCATCAAAAGGCATGGCCTGCCATCAAGTGCAGGGACATGCACCAAAGATTCCTCTATTGGTCCCCATTGAAATCGCAAGATTCCTTTTCCCTTCCCGAAAGGAAATTTCATTTCCTTTCGGGAAGGGAAAAGGAATCTTGCGGATCCCAAAAGAAAGGCTTACAAACACTCTGGAAAGGAGATAGGTTGAAATGAAATGCAATTAAAAAAAGCAGAAAATTGAGAATTTTAGTCTCTTCAAAAAATAGGCTGTGAGGAAAAGAGCTGCATTGCATAGGACCAAAGATGCCAAAACTAAGCTCACAGATGTTGCAAAAGCAGGGGAAATAGTCAAGGAGGAAGACACAACTTAGGGGGCAAGATATGAGGGACATGGCATGAATACTTAAAATAATAAAAAAAAAAAAGAAAAAATCTTTCCCAAAGTCAAAGCCATCAAAATGCAGGCAGGCCATACGCCACCAAGGGCAGGCACATGCAGCAAAGCTTGCCAAAATTGATCCCCACTGAAGGCCAAAAGAGAAAAGAAGGACCGACAAACACGCTGGAATGGAGACAACATCAAAGGAATTGCAATTGGAGGAGAAAAAAAGAAAATTTGGGAAATTGAGTGACTCTAAGAAAATGGTTTGGGTTTATATCAGGTGCAGTGCAAAGGACCAAAAGATGCCAAAACGAAGCTCACAGATGTTGCAAAAGCAGGGGAAAAAGTCAAGGAGGAAGACACAACTTAGGGGGCAAGATATGAGGGACATGGCATGAATACTTATAATAATAAAAAAAAAAAAAATAAAAAATCTTTCCCAAAGTCAAAGCCATCAAAATGCAGGCAGGCCATACGCCACCAAGGGCAGGCACATGCAGCAAAGCTTGCCAAAATTGATCCCCACTGAAGGCCAAAACAGAAAAGAAGGACTTACAAAAACGCTGGAATGGAGACACCATCAAAGAATTGCAATTGGAGGAGAAAATTGAAAATTTGGGAAATTTAGTGACTCTAAGAAAATGGCCTGGGTTTATATCAGGTGCAGTGCAAAGGACCCAAAGGTGCCAAAACTAAGCTCACAGATGTTGCAAAAGCAGGGGAAAAAGTCAAGGAGGAAGACAGAACTTAGGGGGCAAGATGTGAGGGACATGGCATGAATACTTAAAATAATAAAAAAAAAAAAAAGAAAAAATCTTTCCCAAAGTCAAAGCCATCAAAATGCAGGCAGGCCATACGCCAGCAAGGGCAGGCACATGCAGCAAAGCTTGCCAAAATTGATCCCCACTGAAGGCCAAAACAGAAAATAAGGACCGACAAACACGCTGGAAAGGAGTCAACATCAAAGGAATTGCAATTGGAGGAGAAAAAAAGAAAATTTGGGAAATTTAGTGACTCTAAGAAAATGGCCAGGGTTTATATCAGGTGCAGTGCAAAGGACCAAAAGGTGCCAAAACGAAGCTCACAGATGTTGCAAAAGGAGACGAAAAAGTCAAGGAGGAAGACACAAGTTATGGAGCAAGATATGAGGGACATGGCATGAATACTTAAAGTAAAAAAAAAAAAAAAGAAGAAAAAATCTTTCCCAAAGTCAAAGCCATCAAAATGCAGGCAGGCCATACGCCAACAAGGGCAGGCACATGCAGCAAAGCTTGCCAAAATTGATCCCCACTGAAGGCCAAAACAGTAAAGAAGGACTTACAAAAACGCTGGAAAGGAGTCACCATCAAAGGAATTGCAATTGGAGGAGAAAAAAAGAAAATTTGGGAAATTTAGTGACTCTAAGAAAATGGCCTGGGTTTATATCATGTGCAGTGCAAAGGACCAAAGATGCCAAAACTAAGCTCACAGATGTTGCAAAAGCAGGGGAAAAAGTCAAGGAGGAAGACAGAACTTAGGGGGCAAGATATGAGGGACATGGCATGAACACTTCAGAAAACAACCAAAAAAAGAAAAAATCTTTCCCAAAGTCAAAGCCATCAAAAGGCATGGCCTGCCATCAAGTGCAGGGACATGCACCAAAGATTCCTCTATTGGTCCCCATTGAAATCGCAAGATTCCTTTTCCCTTCCGGAAAGGAAATTTCATTTCCTTTCGGGAAGGGAAAAGGAATCTTGCGGATCCCAAAAGAAAGGCTTACAAACACTCTGGAGAGGAGATAGTTTGAAATGAAATGCAATTAAAAAAAGCAGAAAATTGTGAATTTTAGTCTCTTCAAAAAATAGGCTGTGAGGAAAAGAGCTGCGTTGCATAGGACCAAAGATGCAAAAACTAAGCTCACAGATGTTGCAAAAGCAGGGGAAAAAGTCAAGGAGGAAGACACAACTTAGGGGGCAAGATGTGAGGGACAAGGCATGAATACTTAAAATAATAAAAAAAAAAAAAAAATAAAAAGCCTTTCCCTAAGTCAAAGCCATCAAAATGCAGGCAGGCCATACGCCAGCAAGTGCAGGCACATGCAGCAAAGCTTGCCAAAATTGATCCCCACTGAAGGCCAAAACAGAAAAGAAGAACTTACAAACACGCTGGAATGGAGACAGCATCAAAGGAATTGCAATTGGAGGAGAAAAAAAAAAAAAATGGGAAATTTAGTGACTCTAAGAAAATGGCCTAGGTTTATATCAGGTGCAGTGCAAAGGACTAAAAGATGCAAAAACTAAGCTCACAGAAGTTGCAAAAGCAGGGGAAAAAGTAAAGGAGGAAGACACAACTTAGGGGGAAAAATGTGAGGGACATGGCATGAATACTTAAAATGATAAAAAAAAAAAAAAAGAAAAAATCTTTCCCAAAGTCAAAGCCATCAAAATGCAGGCAGGCCATACGCCACCAAGGGCAGGCACATGCAGCAAAGCTTGCCAAAATTGATCCCCACTGAAGGCCAAAACAGAAAAGAAGGACCGACAAACACGCGGGAAAGGAGTCAACATCAAAGGAATTGCAATTGGAGGAGAAAAAAAGAAAATTTGGGAAATGTAGTGACTCTAAGAAAATGGCCTGGGGTTTTATCAGGTGCAGTGCAAAGGACCAAAAGATGCCAAAACTAAGCTCACAGATGTTGCAAAAGGAGAAGAAAAAGTCAAGGAGGAAGACACAACTTAGGGGGCAAGATGTGAGGGACATGGCATGAATACTTAAAATAATAAAAAAAAAAAAATTAATAAAAAATCTTTCCCAAAGTCAAAGCCATCAAAATGCAGGCAGGCCATACGCCACCAAGGGCAGGCACATGCAGCAAAGCTTGCCAAAATTGATCCCCACTGAAGGCCAAAACAGAAAAGAAGGACTTACAAACACGCTGGAATGGAGTCAACATGAAAGGAATTGCAATTGGAGGAGAAAAAAAGAAAATTTGGGAAATTTAGTGACTCTAAGAAAATGGGCCAGGGTTTATATCAGGTGCAGTGCAAAGGACCAAAAGGTGCCAAAACGAAGCTCACAGATGTTGCAAAAGCAGACGAAAAAGTCAAGGAGGAAGACACAACTTATGGAGCAAGATATGAGGGACATGGCATGAATACTTAAAACAAAAAAAAAAAAAAAAAAAGAAAAAATCTATCCCAAAGTCAAAGCCATCAAAATGCAGGCAGGCCATACGCCAACAAGGGCAGGCACATGCAGCAAAGCTTGCCAAAATTGATCCCCACTGAAGGCCAAAACAGTAAAGAAGGACTTACAAAAACGCTGGAAAGGAGTCACCATCAAAGGAATTGCAATTGGAGGAGAAAAAAAGAAAATTTGGGAAATTTAGTGACTCTAAGAAAATGGCCTGGGTTTATATCATGTGCAGTGCAAAGGACCAAAGATGCCAAAACTAAGCTCACAGATGTTGCAAAAGCAGGGGAAAAAGTCAAGGAGGAAGACAGAACTTAGGGGGCAAGATATGAGGGACATGGCATGAACACTTCAGAAAACAACCAAAAAAAGAAAAAAATCTTTCCCAAAGTCAAAGCCATCAAAAGGCATGGCCTGCCATCAAGTGCAGGGACATGCACCAAAGATTCCTCTATTGGTCCCCATTGAAATCGCAAGATTCCTTTTCCCTTCCCGAAAGGAAATTTCATTTCCTTTCGGGAAGGGAAAAGGAATCTTGCGGATCCCAAAAGAAAGGCTTACAAACACTCTGGAAAGGAGATAGGTTGAAATGAAATGCAATTAAAAAAAGCAGAAAATTGAGAATTTTAGTCTCTTCAAAAAATAGGCTGTGAGGAAAAGAGCTGCATTGCATAGGACCAAAGATGCCAAAACTAAGCTCACAGATGTTGCAAAAGCAGGGGAAATAGTCAAGGAGGAAGACACAACTTAGGGGGCAAGATATGAGGGACATGGCATGAATAATTAAAATAATAAAAAAAAAAAAGAAAAAATCTTTCCCAAAGTCAAAGCCATCAAAATGCAGGCAGGCCATACGCCAGCAAGGGCAGGCACATGCAGCAAAGCTTGCCAAAATTGATCCCCACTGAAGGCCAAAACAGAAAACAAGGACCGACAAACACGCTGGAAAGGAGTCAACATCAAAGGAATTGCAATTGGAGGAGAAAAAAAGAAAATTTGGGAAATTTAGTGACTCTAAGAAAATGGCCTGGGTTTATATCAGGTGCAGTGCAAAGGACCAAAAGATGCCAAAACGAAGCTCACAGATGTTGCAAAAGCAGGGGAAAAAGTCAAGGAGGAAGACAGAACTTAGGGGGCAAGATGTGAGGGACATGGCATGAATACTTAAAATAAAAAAAAAAAAAAAGAAGAAAAAATCTTTCCCAAAGTCAAAGCCATCAAAATGCAGGCAGGCCATACGCCAACAAGGGCAGGCACATGCAGCAAAGCTTGCCAAAATTGATCCCCACTGAAGGCCAAAACAGTAAAGAAGGACTTACAAAAACGCTGGAAAGGAGTCACCATCAAAGGAATTGCAATTGGAGGAGAAAAAAAGAAAATTTGGGAAATTTAGTGACTCTAAGAAAATGGCCTGGGTTTATATCATGTGCAGTGCAAAGGACCAAAGATGCCAAAACTAAGCTCACAGATGTTGCAAAAGCAGGGGAAAAAGTCAAGGAGGAAGACAGAACTTAGGGGGCAAGATATGAGGGACATGGCATGAACACTTCAGAAAACAACCAAAAAAAGAAAAAATCTTTCCCAAAGTCAAAGCCATCAAAAGGCATGGCCTGCCATCAAGTGCAGGGACATGCACCAAAGATTCCTCTATTGGTCCCCATTGAAATCGCAAGATTCCTTTTCCCTTCCGGAAAGGAAATTTCATTTCCTTTCGGGAAGGGAAAAGGAATCTTGCGGATCCCAAAAGAAAGGCTTACAAACACTCTGGAGAGGAGATAGTTTGAAATGAAATGCAATTAAAAAAAGCAGAAAATTGTGAATTTTAGTCTCTTCAAAAAATAGGCTGTGAGGAAAAGAGCTGCGTTGCATAGGACCAAAGATGCAAAAACTAAGCTCACAGATGTTGCAAAAGCAGGGGAAAAAGTCAAGGAGGAAGACACAACTTAGGGGGCAAGATGTGAGGGACAAGGCATGAATACTTAAAATAATAAAAAAAAAAAAAAAATAAAAAGCCTTTCCCTAAGTCAAAGCCATCAAAATGCAGGCAGGCCATACGCCAGCAAGTGCAGGCACATGCAGCAAAGCTTGCCAAAATTGATCCCCACTGAAGGCCAAAACAGAAAAGAAGAACTTACAAACACGCTGGAATGGAGACAGCATCAAAGGAATTGCAATTGGAGGAGAAAAAAAAAAAAATGGGAAATTTAGTGACTCTAAGAAAATGGCCTAGGTTTATATCAGGTGCAGTGCAAAGGACCAAAAGATGCAAAAACTAAGCTCACAGAAGTTGCAAAAGCAGGGGAAAAAGTAAAGGAGGAAGAACCAACTTAGGGGGAAAAATGTGAGGGACATGGCATGAATACTTAAAATGATAAAAAAAAAAAAAAAGAAAAAATCTTTCCCAAAGTCAAAGCCATCAAAATGCAGGCAGGCCATACGCCACCAAGGGCAGGCACATGCAGCAAAGCTTGCCAAAATTGATCCCCACTGAAGGCCAAAACAGAAAAGAAGGACCGACAAACACGCGGGAAAGGAGTCAACATCAAAGGAATTGCAATTGGAGGAGAAAAAAAGAAAATTTGGGAAATGTAGTGACTCTAAGAAAATGGCCTGGGGTTTTATCAGGTGCAGTGCAAAGGACCAAAAGATGCCAAAACTAAGCTCACAGATGTTGCAAAAGGAGAAGAAAAAGTCAAGGAGGAAGACACAACTTAGGGGGCAAGATGTGAGGGACATGGCATGAATACTTAAAATAATAAAAAAAAAAAAATTAATAAAAAATCTTTCCCAAAGTCAAAGCCATCAAAATGCAGGCAGGCCATACGCCACCAAGGGCAGGCACATGCAGCAAAGCTTGCCAAAATTGATCCCCACTGAAGGCCAAAACAGAAAAGAAGGACTTACAAACACGCTGGAATGGAGTCAACATGAAAGGAATTGCAATTGGAGGAGAAAAAAAGAAAATTTGGGAAATTTAGTGACTCTAAGAAAATGGCCAGGGTTTATATCAGGTGCAGTGCAAAGGACCAAAAGGTGCCAAAACGAAGCTCACAGATGTTGCAAAAGCAGACGAAAAAGTCAAGGAGGAAGACACAACTTATGGAGCAAGATATGAGGGACATGGCATGAATACTTAAAACAAAAAAAAAAAAAAAAAGAAAAAATCTATCCCAAAGTCAAAGCCATCAAAATGCAGGCAGGCCATACGCCAACAAGGGCAGGCACATGCAGCAAAGCTTGCCAAAATTGATCCCCACTGAAGGCCAAAACAGTAAAGAAGGACTTACAAAAACGCTGGAAAGGAGTCACCATCAAAGGAATTGCAATTGGAGGAGAAAAAAAGAAAATTTGGGAAATTTAGTGACTCTAAGAAAATGGCCTGGGTTTATATCATGTGCAGTGCAAAGGACCAAAGATGCCAAAACTAAGCTCACAGATGTTGCAAAAGCAGGGGAAAAAGTCAAGGAGGAAGACAGAACTTAGGGGGCAAGATATGAGGGACATGGCATGAACACTTCAGAAAACAACCAAAAAAAGAAAAAAATCTTTCCCAAAGTCAAAGCCATCAAAAGGCATGGCCTGCCATCAAGTGCAGGGACATGCACCAAAGATTCCTCTATTGGTCCCCATTGAAATCGCAAGATTCCTTTTCCCTTCCCGAAAGGAAATTTCATTTCCTTTCGGGAAGGGAAAAGGAATCTTGCGGATCCCAAAAGAAAGGCTTACAAACACTCTGGAAAGGAGATAGGTTGAAATGAAATGCAATTAAAAAAAGCAGAAAATTGAGAATTTTAGTCTCTTCAAAAAATAGGCTGTGAGGAAAAGAGCTGCATTGCATAGGACCAAAGATGCCAAAACTAAGCTCACAGATGTTGCAAAAGCAGGGGAAATAGTCAAGGAGGAAGACACAACTTAGGGGGCAAGAATATGAGGGACATGGCATGAATACTTAAAATAATAAAAAAAAAAAAGAAAAAATCTTTCCCAAAGTCAAAGCCATCAAAATGCAGGCAGGCCATACGCCACCAAGTGCAGGCACATGCAGCAAAGCTTGCCAAAATTGATCCCCACTGAAGGCCAAAAGAGAAAAGAAGGACCGACAAACACGCTGGAATGGAGACAACATCAAAGGAATTGCAATTGGAGGAGAAAAAAAGAAAATTTGGGAAATTGAGTGACTCTAAGAAAATGGCCTGGGTTTATATCAGGTGCAGTGCAAAGGACCAAAAGATGCCAAAACGAAGCTCACAGATGTTGCAAAAGCAGGGGAAAAAGTCAAGGAGGAAGACACAACTTAGGGGGCAAGATGTGAGGGACATGGCATGAATACTTATAATAATAAAAAAAAAAAAATAAAAAATCTTTCCCAAAGTCAAAAGCCATCAAAATGCAGGCAGGCCATACGCCAGCAAGGGCAGGCACATGCAGCAAAGCTTGCCAAAATTGATCCCCACTGAAGGCCTAAACAGAAAAGAAGGACTTACAAACATGCTGGAATGGAGACACCATCAAAGGAATTGCTATTGGAGGAGAAAATTGAAAATTTGAAAATTTAGTGACTCTAAGAAAATGGCCTGGGTTTATATCAGGTGCAGTGCAAAGGACCAAAAGGTGCCAAAACTAAGCTCACAGATGTTGCAAAAGCAGGGGAAAAAGTCAAGGAGGAAGACACAACTTAGGGGGCAAGATATGAGGGACATGGCATGAATAATTAAAATAAAAAAAAAAAAAAAGGAAAAAATCTTTCCCAAAGTCAAAGCCATCAAAATGCAGGCAGGCCATACGCCAACAAGGGCAGGCACATGCAGCAAAGCTTGCCAAAATTGATCCCCACTGAAGGCCAAAACAGAAAAGAAGGACTTACAAACACGCTGGAATGGAGACAGCATCAAAGGAATTGCAATTGGAGGAGAAAAAAAGAAAATTTGGGAAATTTAGTGACTCTAAGAAAATGGACTGGGGTTTTATCAGGTGCAGTGCAAAGGACCAAAAGATGCCAAAACTAAGCTCACAGATGTTGCAAAAGCAGGGGAAAAAGTCAAGGAGGAAGACACAACTTAGGGGGCAAGATTTGAGGGACATGGCATGAACACTTCAGAAAACAACCAAAAAAAGAAAAAAATCTTTCCCAAAGTCAAAGCCATCAAAAGGCATGGCCTGCCATCAAGTGCAGGGACATGCACCAAAGATTCCTCCATTGGTCCCCATTGAAATCGCAAGATTCCTTTTCCCTTCCGGAAAGGAAATTTCATTTCCTTTCGGGAAGGGAAAAGGAATCTTGCGGATCCCAAAAGAAAGGCTTACAAACACTCTGGAAAGGAGATAGGTTGAAATGAAATGCAATTAAAAAAAGCAGAAAATCGGGAATTTTAGTCTCTTCAGAAAATAGGCTGTGAGGAAATCAGCTGCATTGCATAGGACCAAAAGATGCCAAAACTAAGCTCACAGATGTTGCAAAAGCAGGGGAAAAAAGTCAAGGAGGAAGACACAACTTAGGGGGCAAGATATGAGGGACATGGCATGAATACTTAAAATAATAAAAAAAAAAAAGAAAAAATCTTTCCCAAAGTCAAAGCCATCAAAATGCAGGCAGGCCATACGCCACCAAGTGCAGGCACATGCAGCAAAGCTTGCCAAAATTGATCCCCACTGAAGGCCAAAACAGAAAAGAAGGACTTACAAACACGCTGGAATGGAGACAACATCAAAGGAATTGCAATTGGAGGAGAAAAAAAGAAAATTTGGGAAATTTAGTGACTCTAAGAAAATGGCCTGGGTTTATATCAGGTGCAGTGCAAAGGACCAAAAGGTGCCAAAACGAAGCTCACAGATGTTGCAAAAGCAGGGGAAAAAGTCAAGGAGGAAGACAGAACTTAGGGGGCAAGATGTGAGGGACATGGCATGAATACTTAAAAGAAAAAAAAAAAAAAAAAGAAAAAATCTTTCCCAAAGTCAAAGCCATCAAAATGCAGGCAGGCCATACGCCAACAAGGGCAGGCACATGCAGCAAAGCTTGCCAAAATTGATCCCCACTGAAGGCCAAAACAGTAAAGAAGGACTTACAAAAACGCTGGAAAGGAGTCACCATCAAAGGAATTGCAATTGGAGGAGAAAAAAAGAAAATTTGGGAAATTTAGTGACTCTAAGAAAATGGCCTGGGTTTATATCATGTGCAGTGCAAAGGACCAAAGATGCCAAAACTAAGCTCACAGATGTTGCAAAAGCAGGGGAAAAAGTCAAGGAGGAAGACAGAACTTAGGGGGCAAGATATGAGGGACATGGCATGAACACTTCAGAAAACAACCAAAAAAAGAAAAAAATCTTTCCCCAAAGTCAAAGCCATCAAAAGGCATGGCCTGCCATCAAGTGCAGGGACATGCACCAAAGATTCCTCTATTGGTCCCCATTGAAATCGCAAGATTCCTTTTCCCTTCCCGAAAGGAAATTTCATTTCCTTTCGGGAAGGGAAAAGGAATCTTGCGGATCCCAAAAGAAAGGCTTACAAACACTCTGGAAAGGAGATAGGTTGAAATGAAATGCAATTAAAAAAAGCAGAAAATTGAGAATTTTAGTCTCTTCAAAAAATAGGCTGTGAGGAAAAGAGCTGCATTGCATAGGACCAAAGATGCCAAAACTAAGCTCACAGATGTTGCAAAAGCAGGGGAAATAGTCAAGGAGGAAGACACAACTTAGGGGGCAAGATATGAGGGACATGGCATGAATACTTAAAATAATAAAAAAAAAAAAGAAAAAATCTTTCCAAAAGTCAAAGCCATCAAAATGCAGGCAGGCCATACGCCACCAAGTGCAGGCACATGCAGCAAAGCTTGCCAAAATTGATCCCCACTGAAGGCCAAAAGAGAAAAGAAGGACCGACAAACACGCTGGAAAGGAGGTCAACATGAAAGGAATTGCAATTGGAGGAGAAAAAAAGAAAATTTGGGAAATTTAGTGACTCTAAGAAAATGGCCAGGGTTTATATCAGGTGCAGTGCAAAGGACCAAAAGGTGCCAAAACGAAGCTCACAGATGTTGCAAAAGCAGACGAAAAAGTCAAGGAGGAAGACACAACTTATGGAGCAAGATATGAGGGACATGGCATGAATACTTAAAATAAAAAAAAAAAAAAAAAGAAAAAATCTATCCCAAAGTCAAAGCCATCAAAATGCAGGCAGGCCATACGCCAACAAGGGCAGGCACATGCAGCAAAGCTTGCCAAAATTGATCCCCACTGAAGGCCAAAACAGTAAAGAAGGACTTACAAAAACGCTGGAAAGGAGTCACCATCAAAGGAATTGCAATTGGAGGAGAAAAAAAGAAAATTTGGGAAATTTAGTGACTCTAAGAAAATGGCCTGGGTTTATATCATGTGCAGTGCAAAGGACCAAAGATGCCAAAACTAAGCTCACAGATGTTGCAAAAGCAGGGGAAAAAGTCAAGGAGGAAGACAGAACTTAGGGGGCAAGATATGAGGGACATGGCATGAACACTTCAGAAAACAACCAAAAAAAGAAAAAAATCTTTCCCAAAGTCAAAGCCATCAAAAGGCATGGCCTGCCATCAAGTGCAGGGACATGCACCAAAGATTCCTCTATTGGTCCCCATTGAAATCGCAAGATTCCTTTTCCCTTCCCGAAAGGAAATTTCATTTCCTTTCGGGAAGGGAAAAGGAATCTTGCGGATCCCAAAAGAAAGGCTTACAAACACTCTGGAAAGGAGATAGGTTGAAATGAAATGCAATTAAAAAAAGCAGAAAATTGAGAATTTTAGTCTCTTCAAAAAATAGGCTGTGAGGAAAAGAGCTGCATTGCATAGGACCAAAGATGCCAAAACTAAGCTCACAGATGTTGCAAAAGCAGGGGAAATAGTCAAGGAGGAAGACACAACTTAGGGGGCAAGATATGAGGGACATGGCATGAATACTTAAAATAATAAAAAAAAAAAAGAAAAAATCTTTCCCAAAGTCAAAGCCATCAAAATGCAGGCAGGCCATACGCCACCAAGTGCAGGCACATGCAGCAAAGCTTGCCAAAATTGATCCCCACTGAAGGCCAAAAGAGAAAAGAAGGACCGACAAACACGCTGGAATGGAGACAACATCAAAGGAATTGCAATTGGAGGAGAAAAAAAGAAAATTTGGGAAATTGAGTGACTCTAAGAAAATGGCCTGGGTTTATATCAGGTGCAGTGCAAAGGACCAAAAGATGCCAAAACGAAGCTCACAGATGTTGCAAAAGCAGGGGAAAAAGTCAAGGAGGAAGACACAACTTAGGGGGCAAGATATGAGGGACATGGCATGAATACTTATAATAATAAAAAAAAAAAAAATAAAAAATCTTTCCCAAAGTCAAAGCCATCAAAATGCAGGCAGGCCATACGCCACCAAGGGCAGGCACATGCAGCAAAGCTTGCCAAAATTGATCCCCACTGAAGGCCAAAACAGAAAAGAAGGACTTACAAACACGCTGGAATGGAGACACCATCAAAGAATTGCAATTGGAGGAGAAAATTGAAAATTTGGGAAATTTAGTGACTCTAAGAAAATGGCCTGGGTTTATATCAGGTGCAGTGCAAAGGACCAAAAGGTGCCAAAACTAAGCTCACAGATGTTGCAAAAGCAGGGGAAAAAGTCAAGGAGGAAGACAGAACTTAGGGGGCAAGATGTGAGGGACATGGCATGAATACTTAAAATAATAAAAAAAAAAAAAAGAAAAATCTTTCCCAAAGTCAAAGCCATCAAAATGCAGGCAGGCCATACGCCAGCAAGGGCAGGCACATGCAGCAAAGCTTGCCAAAATTGATCCCCACTGAAGGCCAAAACAGAAAAGAAGGACCGACAAACACGCTGGAAAGGAGTCAACATCAAAGGAATTGCAATTGGAGGAGAAAAAAAGAAAATTTGGGAAATTTAGTGACTCTAAGAAAATGGCCAGGGGTTATATCAGGTGCAGTGCAAAGGACCAAAAGGTGCCAAAACGAAGCTCACAGATGTTGCAAAAGGAGACGAAAAAGTCAAGGAGGAAGACACAAGTTATGGAGCAAGATATGAGGGACATGGCATGAATACTTAAAATAAAAAAAAAAAAAAAAAAGAAAAATCTTTCCCAAAGTCAAAGCCATCAAAATGCAGGCAGGCCATACGCCAACAAGGGCAGGCACATGCAGCAAAGCTTGCCAAAATTGATCCCCACTGAAGGCCAAAACAGTAAAGAAGGACTTACAAAAACGCTGGAAAGGAGTCACCATCAAAGGAATTGCAATTGGAGGAGAAAAAAAGAAAATTTGGGAAATTTAGTGACTCTAAGAAAATGGCTGGGTTTATATCATGTGCAGTGCAAAGGACCAAAGATGCCAAAACTAAGCTCACAGATGTTGCAAAAGCAGGGGAAAAAGTCAAGGAGGAAGACAGAACTTAGGGGGCAAGATATGAGGGACATGGCATGAACACTTCAGAAAACAACCAAAAAAAGAAAAAATCTTTCCCAAAGTCAAAGCCATCAAAAGGCATGGCCTGCCATCAAGTGCAGGGACATGCACCAAAGATTCCTCTATTGGTCCCCATTGAAATCGCAAGATTCCTTTTCCCTTCCGGAAAGGAAATTTCATTTCCTTTCGGGAAGGGAAAAGGAATCTTGCGGATCCCAAAAGAAAGGCTTACAAACACTCTGGAGAGGAGATAGTTTGAAATGAAATGCAATTAAAAAAAGCAGAAAATTGTGAATTTTAGTCTCTTCAAAAAATAGGCTGTGAGGAAAAGAGCTGCGTTGCATAGGACCAAAGATGCAAAAACTAAGCTCACAGATGTTGCAAAAGCAGGGGAAAAAGTCAAGGAGGAAGACACAACTTAGGGGGCAAGATAGTAGGGACATGGCATGAATAGTTAAAAGAAAAAAAAAAAAGAAAAAGAAAAAATCTTTCCCAAAGTCAAAGCCATCAAAATGCAGGCAGGCCATACGCCAGCAAGTGCAGGCACATGCAGCAAAGCTTGCCAAAATTGATCCCCACTGAAGGCCAAAACAGAAAAGAAGGACCGACAAACACGCTGGAATGGAGACAACATTAAAGGAATTGCAATTGGAGGAGAAAAAAAGAAAATCTGGGAAATTTAGTGACTCTAAGAAAATGGCCTGGGTTTATATCAGGTGCAGTGCAAAGGACCGAAAGATGCCAAAACTAAGCTCACAGATGTTGCAAAAGCAGGGGAAAAAGTAAAGGAGGAAGACACAACTTAGGGGGCAAGATGTGAGGGACAAGGCATGAATACTTAAAATAATAAAAAAAAAAAAAAAATAAAAAGCCTTTCCCTAAGTCAAAGCCATCAAAATGCAGGCAGGCCATACGCCAGCAAGTGCAGGCACATGCAGCAAAGCTTGCCAAAATTGATCCCCACTGAAGGCCAAAACAGAAAAGAAGAACTTACAAACACGCTGGAATGGAGACAGCATCAAAGGAATTGCAATTGGAGGAGAAAAAAAAAAAAATGGGAAATTTAGTGACTCTAAGAAAATGGCCTAGGTTTATATCAGGTGCAGTGCAAAGGACCAAAAGATGCAAAAACTAAGCTCACAGAAGTTGCAAAAGCAGGGGAAAAAGTAAAGGAGGAAGACACAACTTAGGGGGAAAAATGTGAGGGACATGGCATGAATACTTAAAATGATAAAAAAAAAAAAAAAGAAAAAATCTTTCCCAAAGTCAAAGCCATCAAAATGCAGGCAGGCCATACGCCACCAAGGGCAGGCACATGCAGCAAAGCTTGCCAAAATTGATCCCCACTGAAGGCCAAAACAGAAAAGAAGGACCGACAAACACGCGGGAAAGGAGTCAACATCAAAGGAATTGCAATTGGAGGAGAAAAAAAGAAAATTTGGGAAATGTAGTGACTCTAAGAAAATGGCCTGGGGTTTTATCAGGTGCAGTGCAAAGGACCAAAAGATGCCAAAACTAAGCTCACAGATGTTGCAAAAGGAGAAGAAAAAGTCAAGGAGGAAGACACAACTTAGGGGGCAAGATGTGAGGGACATGGCATGAATACTTAAAATAATAAAAAAAAAAAAATTAATAAAAAATCTTTCCCAAAGTCAAAGCCATCAAAATGCAGGCAGGCCATACGCCACCAAGGGCAGGCACATGCAGCAAAGCTTGCCAAAATTGATCCCCACTGAAGGCCAAAACAGAAAAGAAGGACTTACAAACACGCTGGAATGGAGTCAACATGAAAGGAATTGCAATTGGAGGAGAAAAAAAGAAAATTTGGGAAATTTAGTGACTCTAAGAAAATGGCCAGGGTTTATATCAGGTGCAGTGCAAAGGACCAAAAGGTGCCAAAACGAAGCTCACAGATGTTGCAAAAGCAGACGAAAAAGTCAAGGAGGAAGACACAACTTATGGAGCAAGATATGAGGGACATGGCATGAATACTTAAAATAAAAAAAAAAAAAAAAAGAAAAAATCTATCCCAAAGTCAAAGCCATCAAAATGCAGGCAGGCCATACGCCAACAAGGGCAGGCACATGCAGCAAAGCTTGCCAAAATTGATCCCCACTGAAGGCCAAAACAGTAAAGAAGGACTTACAAAAACGCTGGAAAGGAGTCACCATCAAAGGAATTGCAATTGGAGGAGAAAAAAAGAAAATTTGGGAAATTTAGTGACTCTAAGAAAATGGCCTGGGTTTATATCATGTGCAGTGCAAAGGACTAAAGATGCCAAAACTAAGCTCACAGATGTTGCAAAAGCAGGGGAAAAAGTCAAGGAGGAAGACAGAACTTAGGGGGCAAGATATGAGGGACATGGCATGAACACTTCAGAAAACAACCAAAAAAAGAAAAAAATCTTTCCCAAAGTCAAAGCCATCAAAAGGCATGGCCTGCCATCAAGTGCAGGGACATGCACCAAAGATTCCTCTATTGGTCCCCATTGAAATCGCAAGATTCCTTTTCCCTTCCCGAAAGGAAATTTCATTTCCTTTCGGGAAGGGAAAAGGAATCTTGCGGATCCCAAAAGAAAGGCTTACAAACACTCTGGAAAGGAGATAGGTTGAAATGAAATGCAATTAAAAAAAGCAGAAAATTGAGAATTTTAGTCTCTTCAAAAAATAGGCTGTGAGGAAAAGAGCTGCATTGCATAGGACCAAAGATGCCAAAACTAAGCTCACAGATGTTGCAAAAGCAGGGGAAATAGTCAAGGAGGAAGACACAACTTAGGGGGCAAGATATGAGGGACATGGCATGAATACTTAAAATAATAAAAAAAAAAAAGAAAAAATCTTTCCCAAAGTCAAAGCCATCAAAATGCAGGCAGGCCATACGCCACCAAGTGCAGGCACATGCAGCAAAGCTTGCCAAAATTGATCCCCACTGAAGGCCAAAAGAGAAAAGAAGGACCGACAAACACGCTGGAATGGAGACAACATCAAAGGAATTGCAATTGGAGGAGAAAAAAAGAAAATTTGGGAAATTTAGTGACTCTAAGAAAATGGCCTGGGTTTATATCAGGTGCAGTGCAAAGGACCAAAAGATGCCAAAACGAAGCTCACAGATGTTGCAAAAGCAGGGGAAAAAGTCAAGGAGGAAGACACAACTTAGGGGGCAAGATATGAGGGACATGGCATGAATACTTATAATAATAAAAAAAAAAAAAATAAAAAATCTTTCCCAAAGTCAAAGCCATCAAAATGCAGGCAGGCCATACGCCACCAAGGGCAGGCACATGCAGCAAAGCTTGCCAAAATTGATCCCCACTGAAGGCCAAAACAGAAAAGAAGGACTTACAAACACGCTGGAATGGAGACACCATCAAAGAATTGCAATTGGAGGAGAAAATTGAAAATTTGGGAAATTTAGTGACTCTAAGAAAATGGCCTGGGTTTATATCAGGTGCAGTGCAATGGACCAAAAGGTGCCAAAACTAAGCTCACAGATGTTGCAAAAGCAGGGGAAAAAGTCAAGGAGGAAGACAGAACTTAGGGGGCAAGATGTGAGGGACATGGCATGAATACTTAAAATAATAAAAAAAAAAAAAAGAAAAAATCTTTCCCAAAGTCAAAGCCATCAAAATGCAGGCAGGCCATACGCCAGCAAGGGCAGGCACATGCAGCAAAGCTTGCCAAAATTGATCCCCACTGAAGGCCAAAACAGAAAATAAGGACCGACAAACACGCTGGAAAGGAGTCAACATCAAAGGAATTGCAATTGGAGGAGAAAAAAAGAAAATTTGGGAAATTTAGTGACTCTAAGAAAATGGCCAGGGTTTATATCAGGTGCAGTGCAAAGGACCAAAAGGTGCCAAAACGAAGCTCACAGATGTTGCAAAAGGAGACGAAAAAGTCAAGGAGGAAGACACAAGTTATGGAGCAAGATATGAGGGACATGGCATGAATACTTAAAATAAAAAAAAAAAAAAAGAAGAAAAAATCTTTCCCAAAGTCAAAGCCATCAAAATGCAGGCAGGCCATACGCCAACAAGGGCAGGCACATGCAGCAAAGCTTGCCAAAATTGATCCCCACTGAAGGCCAAAACAGTAAAGAAGGACTTACAAAAACGCTGGAAAGGAGTCACCATCAAAGGAATTGCAATTGGAGGAGAAAAAAAGAAAATTTGGGAAATTTAGTGACTCTAAGAAAATGGCCTGGGTTTATATCATGTGCAGTGCAAAGGACCAAAAGATGCCAAAACTAAGCTCACAGATGTTGCAAAAGCAGGGGAAAAAGTCAAGGAGGAAGACAGAACTTAGGGGGCAAGATATGAGGGACATGGCATGAACACTTCAGAAAACAACCAAAAAAAGAAAAAATCTTTCCCAAAGTCAAAGCCATCAAAAGGCATGGCCTGCCATCAAGTGCAGGGACATGCACCAAAGATTCCTCTATTGGTCCCCATTGAAATCGCAAGATTCCTTTTCCCTTCCGGAAAGGAAATTTCATTTCCTTTCGGGAAGGGAAAAGGAATCTTGCGGATCCCAAAAGAAAGGCTTACAAACACTCTGGAGAGGAGATAGTTTGAAATGAAATGCAATTAAAAAAAGCAGAAAATTGTGAATTTTAGTCTCTTCAAAAAATAGGCTGTGAGGAAAAGAGCTGCGTTGCATAGGACCAAAGATGCAAAAACTAAGCTCACAGATGTTGCAAAAGCAGGGGAAAAAGTCAAGGAGGAAGACACAACTTAGGGGGCAAGATAGTAGGGACATGGCATGAATAGTTAAAAGAAAAAAAAAAAGAAAAAGAAAAAATCTTTCCCAAAGTCAAAGCCATCAAAATGCAGGCAGGCCATAAGCCAGCAAGTGCAGGCACATGCAGCAAAGCTTGCCAAAATTGATCCCCACTGAAGGCCAAAACAGAAAAGAAGGACCGACAAACACGCTGGAATGGAGACAACATTAAAGGAATTGCAATTGGAGGAGAAAAAAAGAAAATCTGGGAAATTTAGTGACTCTAAGAAAATGGCCTGGGTTTATATCAGGTGCAGTGCAAAGGACCGAAAGATGCCAAAACTAAGCTCACAGATGTTGCAAAAGCAGGGGAAAAAGTCAAGGAGGAAGACACAACTTAGGGGGCAAGATGTGAGGGACATGGCATGAATACCTAAAATAATAAAAAAAAAAAAAAAATAAAAAGCCTTTCCCTAAGTCAAAGCCATCAAAATGCAGGCAGGCCATACGCCAGCAAGTGCAGGCACATGCAGCAAAGCTTGCCAAAATTGATCCCCACTGAAGGCCAAAACAGAAAAGAAGAACTTACAAACACGCTGGAATGGAGACAGCATCAAAGGAATTGCAATTGGAGGAGAAAAAAAAAAATTGGGAAATTTAGTGACTCTAAGATAATGGCCTGGGTTTTATCAGGTGCAGTGCAAAGGACCAAAAGGTGCCAAAACTAAGCTCACAGATGTTGCAAAAGCAGGGGAAAAAGTCAAGGAGGAAGACAGAACTTGGGGGCAAGATGTGAGGGACGTGGCATGAATACTTAAAATAATAAAAAAAAAAGAAAAAATCTTTCCCAAAGTCAAAGCCATCAAAATGCAGGCAGGCCATACGCCACCAAGGGCAGGCACATGCAGCAAAGCTTGCCAAAATTGATCCCCACTGAAGGCCAAAACAGAAAAGAAGGACTTACAAACACGCTGGAATGGAGACACCATCAAAGGAATTGCAATTGGAGGAGAAAAAAAGAAAATTTGGGAAATTTAGTGACTCTAAGAAAATGGCCTGGGGTTTTATCAGGTGCAGTGCAAAGGACCAAAAGATGCCAAAACTAAGCTCACAGATGTTGCAAAAGCAGGGGAAAAAGTCAAGGAGGAAGACACAACTTAGGGGGCAAGATATGAGGGACATGGCATGAACACTTCAGAAAACAACCAAAAAAAGAAAAAAATCTTTCCCAAAGTCAAAGCCATCAAAAGGCATGGCCTGCCATCAAGTGCAGGGACATGCACCAAAGATTCCTCTCTTGGTCCCCATTGAAATCGCAAGATTCCTTTTCCCTTCCCGAAAGGAAATTTCATTTCCTTTCGGGAAGGGAAAAGGAATCTTGCGAATCCCAAAAGAAAGGCTTACAAACACTCTGGAAAGGAGATAGGTTCAAATGAAATGCAATTGAAAAAAGCAGAAAATTGGGAATTTTAGTCTCTTCAAAAAAAAGGCTGTGAGGAAATAGCTGCATTGCAAAGGACCAAAAGGTGCCAAAACTAAGCTCACAGATGTTGCAAAAGCAGGGGAAAAAGTCAAGGAGGAAGACACAACTTAGGGGGCAAGATGTGAGGGACATGGCATGAATACTTAAAATAATAAAAAAAAAAAAAAAAAAAAAAAATCTTTCCCAAAGTCAAAGCCATCAAAATGCAGGCAGGCCATACGCCAGCAAGTGCAGGCACATGCAGCAAAGCTTGCCAAAATTGATCCCCACTGAAGGCCAAAACAGGAAAGAAGGACTTACAAACACGCTGGAATGGAGACACCATCAAAGGAATTGCAATTGGAGGAGAAAAAAAGAAAATTTGGGAAATTTATTGACTCTTAGAAAGTGGCCTGGGTGTTAGCAGGTGCAGTGCAAAGGACCAAAAGATGCCAAAACGAAGCTCACAGATGTTGCAAAAGCAGAGGAAAAAGTCAAGGAGGAAGACACAACATAGGGAGCAAGATATGAGGGACATGGCAGGAATACTTAAATCAAAAAAAAAAGAAAAAGAAAAAATCTTTCCCAAAGTCAAAGCCATCAAAATGCAGGCAGGCCATACGCCACCAAGGGCAGGCACATGCAGCAAAGCTTGCCAAAATTGATCCCCACTGAAGGCCAAAACAGAAAAGAAGGACTTACAAACACGCTGGAATGGAGACACCATCAAAGGAATTGCAATTGGAGGAGAAAAAAAGAAAATTTAGGAAATTTAGTGACTCTAAGATAATGGCCTGGGTTTTTATCAGGTGCAGTGCAAAGGACCAAAAGATGCCAAAACTAAGCTCACAGATGTTGCAAAAGCAGGGGAAAAAGTCAAGGAGGAAGACACAACTTAGGGGGCAAGTTGTGAGGGACATGGCATGAATACTTAAAATAATAAAAAAAAAAAAAAAAAAAAAAAAGTCTTTCCCTAAGTCAAAGCCATCAAAATGCAGGCAGGCCATACGCCAGCAAGTGCAGGCACATGCAGCAAAGCTTTCCAAAATTGATCCCCACTGAAGGCCAAAACAGAAATGAAGAACTTACAAACACGCCGGAATGGAGACACCATCAAAGGAATTGCAATTGGAGGAGAAAAAAAAAAAAAATGGGAAATTTAGTGACTCTAAGAAAATGGCCTAGGTTTATATCAGGTGCAGTGCAAAGGACCAAAAGATGCCAAAACTAAGCTCACAGATGTTGCAAAAGCAGGGGAAAAAGTCAAGGAGGAAGACACAACTTAGGGGGCAAGATGTGAGGGACATGGCATGAATACTTAAAAAGATAAAAATAAAAAAAAAAGAAGAAATCTTTCCCAAAGTCAAAGCCATCAAAATGCAGGCAGGCCATACGCCAGCAAGGGCAGGCACATGCAGCAAAGCTTGCCAAAATTGATCCCCACTGAAGGCCAAAACAGAAAAGAAGGACCGACAAACACGCGGGAAAGGAGTCAACATCAAAGGAATTGCAATTGGAGGAGAAAAAAAGAAAATTTGGGAAATGTAGTGACTCTAAGAAAATGGCCTGGGGTTTTATCAGGTGCAGTGCAAAGGACCAAAAGATGCCAAAACTAAGCTCACAGATGTTGCAAAAGCAGAAGAAAAAGTCAAGGAGGAAGACACAACTTAGGGAGCAAGATATGAGGGACATGGCATGAATAGTTAAAAGAAAAAAAAAAAGAAAAAGAAAAAATCTTTCCCAAAGTCAAAGCCATCAAAATGCAGGCAGGCCATACGCCAGCAAGTGCAGGCACATGCAGCAAAGCTTGCCAAAATTGATCCCCACTGAAGGCCAAAACAGAAAAGAAGGACCTACAAACACGCTGGAATGGAGACAGCATCAAAGGAATTGCAATTGGAGGAGAAAAAAAGAAAATTTGGGAAATTTAATGACTCTAAGAAAGTGGCCTGGGGTTTTAGCAGGTGCAGTGCAAAGGACCAAAAGATGCCAAAACTAAGCTCACAGATGTTGCAAAAGCAGGGGAAAAAGTCAATGAGGAAGACACAACTTAGGGGGCAAGATGTGAGGGACATGGCATGAATACTTAAAATAATAAAAAAAAAAAAATAAATAAAAAATCTTTCCCAAAGTCAAAGCCATCAAAATGCAGGCAGGCCATACGCCACCAAGGGCAGGCACATGCAGCAAAGCTTGCCAAAATTGATCCCCACTGAAGGCCAAAACAGAAAAGAAGGACTTACAAACACGCTGGAATGGAGACAACATCAAAGGAATTGCAATTGGAGGAGAAAAAAAGAAAATTTGGGAAATTTAGTGACTCTAAGAAAATGGCCTGGGGTTTTATCAGGTGCAGTGCAAAGGACCAAAAGATGCCAAAACTAAGCTCACAGATGTTGCAAAAGCAGGGGAAAAAGTCAAGGAGGAAGACACAACTTAGGGGGCAAGATATGAGGGACATGGCATGAATACTTAAAATAATAAAAAAAAAAAAAAAAAAAAAAGTCTTTCCCTAAGTCAAAGCCATCAAAATGCAGGCAGGCCATACGCCAGCAAGTGCAGGCACATGCAGCAAAGCTTGCCAAAATTGATCCCCACTGAAGGCCAAAACAGAAATGAAGAACTTACAAACACGCTGGAATGGAGACAGCATCAAAGGAATTGCAATTTAGAGGAGAAAAAAAAAAAAATGGGAAATATAGTGACTCTAAGAAAATGGCCTAGGTTTATATCAGGTGCAGTGCAAAGGACCAAAAGATGCCAAAACTAAGCTCACAGATGTTGCAAAAGCAGGGGAAAAAGTAAAGGAGGAAGACACAATTTAGGGGGAAAAATGTGAGGGACATGGCATGAATACTTAAAATGATAAAAAAAAAAAAAAAGAAGAAATCTTTCCCAAAGTCAAAGCCATCAAAATGCAGGCAGGCCATACGCCACCATGGGCAGGCACATGCAGCAAAGCTTGCCAAAATTGATCCCCACTGAAGGCCAAAACAGAAAAGAAGGACCGACAAACACGCGGGAAAGGAGTCAACATCAAAGGAATTGCAATTGGAGGAGAAAAAAAGAAAATTTGGGAAATTTAGTGACTCTAAGAAAATGGCCTGGGGTTTTATCAGGTGCAGTGCAAAGGACCAAAAGATGCCAAAACTAAGCTCACAGATGTTGCAAAAGCAGAAGAAAAAGTCAAGGAGGAAGACACAACTTAGGGAGCAAGATATGAGGGACATGGCATGAATAGTTAAAAGAAAAAAAAAAAGAAAAAGAAAAAATCTTTCCCAAAGTCAAAGCCATCAAAATGCAGGCAGGCCATACGCCAGCAAGTGCATGCACATACAGCAAAGCTTGCCAAAATTGATCCCCACTGAAGGCCAAAAGAGAAAAGAAGGACTTACAAACACGCTGGAATGGAGACACCATCAAAGGAATTGCAATTGGAGGAGAAAAAAAGAAAATTTGGGAAATTTAGTGACTCTTAGAAAGTGGCCTGGGGTTTTAGCAGGTGCAGTGCAAAGGACCAAAAGATGCCAAAACGAAGCTCACAGATGTTGCAAAAGCAGGGGAAAAAGTCAAGGAGGAAGACACAACTTAGGGGGCAAGATGTGAGGGACATGGCATGAATACTTAAAATAATAAAAAAAAAAAAAAAAATAAAAAATCTTTCCCAAAGTCAAAGCCATCAAAATGCAGGCAGGCCATACGCCAGCAAGTGCCGGCACATGCAGCAAAGCTTGCCAAAATTGATCCCCACTGAAGGCCAAAACAGAAAAGAAGGACTTACAAACACGCTGGAATGGAGACAGCATCAAAGGAGTTGCAATTGGAGGAGAAAAAAAAAAAATTTGGGAAATTTAGTGACTCTAAGATAATGGCCTGGGTTTTATCAGGTGCATTGCAAAGGACCAAAAGATGCCAAAACTAAGCTCACAGATGTTGCAAAAGCAGGGGCAAAAGTCAAGGAGGAAGACACAACTTAGGGGGCAAGATGTGAGGGACATGGCATGAATACTTAAAATAATAAAAAAAACCAAAAAATCTTTCCCAAAGTCAAAGCCATCAAAATGCAGGCAGGCCATACGCCACCAAGGGCAGGCACATGCAGCAAAGCTTGCCAAAATTGATCCCCACTGAAGGCCAAAACAGAAAAGAAGGGCCTACAAACACGCTGGAATGGAGACACTATCAAAGGAATTGCAATTGGAGGAGAAAAAAAGAAAATTTGGGAAATTTAGTGACTCTAAGAAAATGGCCTGGGGTTTTATCAGGTGCAGTGCAAAGGACCAAAAGGTGCCAAAACTAAGCTCACAGATGTTGCAAAAGCAGGGGAAAAAGTCAAGGAGGAAGACACAACTTAGGGGGCAAGATATGAGGGACATGGCATGAACACTTCAGAAAACAACCAAAAAAAGAAAAAAATCTTTCCCAAAGTCAAAGCCATCAAAAGGCATGGCCTGCCATCAAGTGCAGGGACATGCACCAAAGATTCCTCTATTGGTCCCCATTGAAATCGCAAGATTTCTTTTCCCTTCCTGAAAGGAAATTTCATTTCCTTTCGGGAAGGGAAAAGGAATCTTGCGAATCCCAAAAGAAAGGCTTACAAACACTCTGGAAAGGAGATAGGTTGAAATGAAATGCAATTGAAAAAAGCAGAAAATTGGGAATTTTAGTCTCTTCAAAAAATAGGCTGTGAGGAAATAGCTGCATTGCAAAGGACCAAAAGGTGCCAAAACTAAGCTCACAGATGTTGCAAAAGCAGGGGAAAAAGTCAAGGAGGAAGACACAACATAGGGAGCAAGATGTGAGGGACATGGCAGGAATACTTAAAAAAAAAAAAAAAAGAAAAAGAAAAAATCTTCCCCAAAGTCAAAGCCATCAAAATGCAGGCAGGCCATACGCCAGCAAGGGCAGGCACATGCAGCAAAGCTTGCCAGTATTGATCCCCACTGAAGGCCAAAAGAGAAAAGAAGGACTTACAAACACGCTGGAATGGAGACAGCATCAAAGGAATTGCAATTGGAGGAGAAAAAAAAAAAAAATCGGAAATTTAGTGACTCTAAGAAAATGGCCTGGGTTTATATCAGGTGCAGTGCAAAGGACCAAAAGATTCCAAAACTAAGCTCACAGATGTTGCAAAAGCAGGGGAAAAAGTCAAGGAGGAAGACACAACTTAGGGGGCAAGATGTGAGGGACATGGCATGAATACTTAAAATGATGAAAAAAAAAAAAATAAGAAATCTTTCCCAAAGTCAAAGCCATCAAAATGCAGGCAGGCCATACGCCAGCAAGGGCAGGCACATGCAGCAAAGCTTGCCAAAATTGATCCCCACTGAAGGCCAAAACAGAAAAGAAGGACCGACAAACACGCTGGAAAGGAGTCAACATCAAAGGAATTGCAATTGGAGGAGAAAAAAAGAAAATTTGGGAAATTTAGTGACTCTAAGAAAATGGCCTGGGGTTTTATCAGGTGCATTGCAAAGGACCAAAAGATGCCAAAACTAAGCTCACAGATGTTGCAAAAGCAGGGGAAAAAGTCAAGGAGGAAGACACAACATAGGGAGCAAGATATGAGGGACATGGCAGGAATACTTAAAACAAAAAAAAAAAGAAAAAGAAAAAATCTTTCCCAAAGTCAAAGCCATCAAAATGCAGGCAGGCCATACGCCACCAAGTGCAGGCACATGCAGCAAAGCTTGCCAAAATTGATCCCCGCTGAAGGCCAAAACAGAAAAGAAGGACTTACAAACACGCTGGAATGGAGACACCATCAAAGGATTTGCAATTGGAGGAGAAAAAAAGAAAATTTTGGAAATTTAATGACTCTAAGAAAGTGGCCTGGGGTTTTAGCAGGTGCAGTGCAAAGGACCAAAAGATGCCAAAACTAAGCTCACAGATGTTGCAAAAGCAGGGGAAAAAGTCAAGGAGGAAGACACAACATAGGGAGCAAGATATGAGGGACATGGCAGGAATACTTAAAACAAAAAAAAAAAGAAAATGAAAAAATCTTTCCCAAAGTCAAAGCCATCAAAATGCAGGCAGGCCATACGCCACCAAGTGCAGGCACATGCAGCAAAGCTTGCCAAAATTGATCCCCACTGAAGGCCAAAACAGAAAAGAAGGACTTACAAACACGCTGGAATGGAGACACCATCAAAGGAATTGCAATTGGAGGAGAAAAAAAAGAAAATTTTGGATATTTAATGACTCTAAGAAAGTGGCCTGGGGTTTTAGCAGGTGCAGTGCAAAGGACCAAAAGATGCCAAAACGAAGCTCACAGATGTTGCAAAAGCAGGGGAAAAAGTGAAGGAGGAAGACACAACTTAGGGGGCAAGATATGAGGGACAAGGCATGAATACTTAAAATAATAAAAAAAAAAAAAAAAAAAAAGAAAAAATCTTTCCCAAAGTCAAAGCCATCAAAATGCAGGCAGGCCATACGCCACCAAGGGCAGGCACATGCAGCAAAGCTTGCCAAAATTGATCCCCACTGAAGGCCAAAACAGAAAAGAAGGACCGACAAACACGCTGGAAAGTAGTCAACATCAAAGGAATTGCAATTGGAGGAGAAAAAAAGAAAATTTGGGGAAATTTAGTGACTCTAAGAAAATGGCCTGGGGTTTTATCAGGTGCAGTGCAAAGGACCAAAAGATGCCAAAACGAAGCTCACAGATGTTGAAAAAGCAGGGGAAAAAGTCAAGGAGGAAGACACAACATAGGGAGCAAGATATGAGGGACATGGCAGGAATACTTAAAACAAAAAAATAAAGAAAAAGAAAAAATCTTCCCCAAAGTCAAAGCCATCAAAATGCAGGCAGGCCATACGCCACCAAGTGCAGGCACATGCAGCAAAGCTTGCCAAAATTGATCCCCACTGAAGGCCAAAACAGAAAAGAAGGACTTACAAACACGCTGGAATGGAGACACCATCAAAGGAATTGCAATTGGAGGAGAAAAAAAGAAAATTTTGGAAATTTAATGACTCTAAGAAAGTGGCCTGGGGTTTTAGCAGGTGCAGTGTAAAGGACCAAAAGATGCCAAAACTAAGCTCACAGATGTTGCAAAAGCAGGGGAAAAAGTCAAGGAGGAAGACACAACTTAGGGAGCAAGATGTGATGGACATGGCATGAATACTTAAAATAATAAAAAAAAAAAAAAAAAAAAAAAATCTTTCCCAAAGTCAAAGCCATCAAAATGCAGGCAGGCCATACGCCACCAAGGGCAGGCACATGCAGCAAAGCTTGCCAAAATTGATCCCCACTGAAGGCCAAAACAGAAATGAAGAACTTACAAACACGCCGGAATGGAGACACCATCAAAGGAATTGCAATTGGAGGAGAAAAAAAAAAAAATGGGAAATTTAGTGACTCTAAGAAAATGGCCTAGGTTTATATCAGGTGCAGTGCAAAGGACCAAAAGATGCCAAAACTAAGCTCACAGATGTTGCAAAAGCAGGGGAAAAAGTCAAGGAGGAAGACACAACTTAGGGGGCAAGATGTGAGGGACATGGCATGAATACTTAAAATGATGAAAAAAAAAAAAAAAGAAGAAATCTTTCCCAAAGTCAAAGCCATCAAAATGCAGGCAGGCCATACGCCACCAAGGGCAGGCACATGCAGCAAAGCTTGCCAAAATTGATCCCCACTGAAGGCCAAAACAGAAAAGAAGGACCGACAAACACGCTGGAAAGGAGTCAACATCAAGGAATTGCAATTGGAGGAGAAAAAAAGAAAATTTGGGAAATTTAGTGACTCTAAGAAAATGGCCTGGGGTTTTATCAGGTGCAGTGCAAAGGACCAAAAGATGCCAAAACTAAGCTCACAGATGTTGCAAAAGCAGGGGAAAAAGTCAAGGAGGAAGACACAACATAGGGAGCAAGATATGAGGGACATGGCAGGAATACTTAAAACAAAAAAAAAAAGAAAAAGAAGAAATCCTTCCCAAAGTCAAAGCCATCAAAATGCAGGCAGGCCATACGCCACCAAGTGCAGGCACATGCAGCAAAGCTTGCCAAAATTGATCCCCACTGAAGGCCAAAACAGAAAAGAAGGACTTACAAACACGCTGGAATGGAGACAGCATCAAAGGAATTGCAATTGGAGGAGAAAAAAAGAAAATTTTGGAAATTTAATGACTCTAAGAAAGTGGCCTGGGGTTTTAGCAGGTGCAGTGCAAAGGACCAAAAGATGCCAAAACGAAGCTCACAGATGTTGCAAAAGCAGGGGAAAAAGTCAAGGAGGAAGACACAACTTAGGGAGCAAGATGTGAGGGATATGGCATGAACACTTAAAATATAAAAAAAAAAATAAAATAAAAATCTTTCCCAAAGTCAAAACCATCAAAATGCAGGCAGGCCATACGCCACCAAGGGCAGGCACATGCAGCAAAGCTTGCCAGAATTGATCCCCACTGAAGGCCAAAACAGGAAAGAAGGACTTACAAACACGCTGGAATGGAGACAGCATCAAAGGAATTGCAATTGGAGGAGAAAAAAAGAAAATTTTGGAAATTTAGTGACTCTAAGAAAATGGCCTGGGTTTATATCAGGTGCAGTGCAAAGAACCAAACGATGCCAAAACTAAGCTCACAGATTTTGCAAAAGCAGGGGAAAAAGTCAAGGAGGAAGACAGAACTTAGGGGGCAAGATATGAGGGACATGGCATGAACACTTCAGAAAACAACCAAAAAAAGAAAAAAATCTTTCCCAAAGTCAAAGCCATCAAAAGGCATGGCCTGCCATCAAGTGCAGGGACATGCACCAAAGATTCCTCCATTGGTCCCCATTGAAATCGCAAGATTCCTTTTCCCTTCCGGAAAGGAAATTTCATTTCCTTTCGGGAAGGGAAAAGGAATCTTGCGGATCCCAAAAGAAAGGCTTACAAACACTCTGGAAAGGAGATAGGTTGAAATGAAATGCAATTAAAAAAAGCAGAAAATTGGGAATTTTAGTCTCTTCAAAAAATAAGCTGTGAGGAAATCAGCTGCATTGCATAGGACCAAAAGATGCAAAAACTAAGCTCACAGATGTTGCAAAAGCAGGGGAAAAAGTGAAGGAGGAAGACACAACTTAGGGGGCAAGATATGAGGGACATGGCATGAATACTTAAAATAATAAAAAAAAAAAAAAGAAAAAATCTTTCCCAAAGTCAAAGCCATCAAAATGCAGGCAGGCCATACGCCAGCAAGGGCAGGCACATGCAGCAAAGCTTGCCAGTATTGATCCCCACTGAAGGCCAAAACAGAAAAGAAGGACTTACAAACACGCTGGAATGGAGACAGCATCAAAGGAATTGCAATTGGAGGAGAAAAAAAAAAAAATGGGAAATTTAGTGACTCTAAGAAAATGGCCTGGGTTTATATCAGGTGCAGTGCAAAGGACCAAAAGATTCCAAAACTAAGCTCACAGATGTTGCAAAAGCAGGGGAAAAAGTCAAGGAGGAAGACACATCTTAGGGGGCAAGATGTGAGGGACATGGCATGAATACTTAAAATAATAAAAAAAAAAAAAAGAAAAAATCTTTCCCAAAGTCAAAGCCATCAAAATGCAGGCAGGCCATACGCCACCAAGGGCAGGCACATGCAGCAAAGCTTGCCAAAATTGATCCCCACTGAAGGCCAAAACAGAAAAGAAGGACCGACAAACACGCTGGAAAGGAGTCAACATCAAAGGAATTGCAATTGGAGGAGAAAAAAAGAAAATTTGGGAAATTTAGTGACTCTAAGAAAATGGCCTGGGTTTATATCAGGTGCAGTGCAAAGGACCAAAAGGTGCCAAAACTAAGCTCACAGATGTTGCAAAAGCAGACGAAAAAGTCAAGGAGGGAGACACAACTTAGGGGGCAAGATGTGAGGGACATGGCATGAATACTTAAAATAATAAAAAAAAAAAAAAGAAAAAATCTTTCCCAAAGTCAAAGCCATCAAAATGCAGGCAGGCCATACGCCACCAAGGGCAGGCACATGCAGCAAAGCTTGCCAGTATTGATCCCCACTGAAGGCCAAAACAGAAAAGAAGGACTTACAAACACGCTGGAATGGAGACAGCATCAAAGGAATTGCAATTGGAGGAGAAAAAAAAAAAAATGGGAAATTTAGTGACTCTAAGAAAATGGCCTGGGTTTATATCAGGTGCAGTGCAAAGGACCAAAAGATTCCAAAACTAAGCTCACAGATGTTGCAAAAGCAGGGGAAAAAGTCAAGGAGGAAGACACATCTTAGGGGGCAAGATGTGAGGGACATGGCATGAATACTTAAAATAATAAAAAAAAAAAAAAGAAAAAATCTTTCCCAAAGTCAAAGCCATCAAAATGCAGGCAGGCCATACGCCACCAAGGGCAGGCACATGCAGCAAAGCTTGCCAAAATTGATCCCCACTGAAGGCCAAAACCGAAAAGAAGGACCGACAAACACGCTGGAAAGGAGTCAACATCAAAGGAATTGCAATTGGAGGAGAAAAAAAGAAAATTTGGGAAATTTAGTGACTCTAAGAAAATGGCCTGGTTTTTATCAGGTGCATTGCAAAGGACCAAAAGATGCCAAAACTAAGCTCACAGATGTTGCAAAAGCAGGGGAAAAAGTCAAGGAGGAAGACACAACATAGGGAGCAAGATATGAGGGACATGGCAGGAATACTTAAAACAAAAAAAAAAAGAAAATGAAAAAATCTTTCCCAAAGTCAAAGCCATCAAAATGCAGGCAGGCCATACGCCACCAAGGGCAGGCACATGCAGCAAAGCTTGCCAAAATTGATCCCCACTGAAGGCCAAAACAGAAAAGAAGGACTTACAAACACGCTGGAAGGGAGACAGCATCAAAGGAATTGCAATTTAGAGGAGAAAAAAAAAAAAAATGTGAAATTTAGTGACTCTAAGAAAATGGCCTGGGGTTTTATCAGGTGCAGTGCAAAGGACCAAAAGATGCCAAAACGAAGCTCACAGATGTTGCAAAAGCAGGGGAAAAAGTCAAGGAGGAAGACACAACATAGGGAGCAAGATATGAGGGACATGGCAGGAATACTTAAAAAAAAAAAAAAAAAGAAAATGAAAAAATCTTCCCCAAAGTCAAAGCCATCAAAATGCAGGCAGGCCATACGCCACCAAGGGCAGGCACATGCAGCAAAGCTTGCCAGTATTGATCCCCACTGAAGGCCAAAACAGAAAAGAAGGACTTACAAACACGCTGGAATGGAGACAGCATCAAAGGAATTGCAATTGGAGGAGAAAAAAAAAAAAATTGGAAATTTAGTGACTCTAAGAAAATGGCCTGGGTTTATATCAGGTGCAGTGCAAAGGACCAAAAGATTCCAAAACTAAGCTCACAGATGTTGCAAAAGCAGGGGAAAAAGTCAAGGAGGAAGACACAACTTAGGGGGCAAGATGTGAGGGACATGGCATGAATACTTAAAATGATGAAAAAAAAAAAAAAGAAGAAATCTTTCCCAAAGTCAAAGCCATCAAAATGCAGGCAGGCCATACGCCAGCAAGGGCAGGCACATGCAGCAAAGCTTGCCAAAATTGATCCCCACTGAAGGCCAAAACAGAAAAGAAGGACTTACAAACACGCTGGAATGGAGACAGCATCAAAGGAATTGCAATTGGAGGAGAAAAAAAGAAAATTTGGGAAATTTAATGACTCCTAGAAAGTGGCCTGGGGTTTTATCAGGTGCATTGCAAAGGACCAAAAGATGCCAAAACGAAGCTCACAGATGTTGCAAAAGCAGGGGAAAAAGTCAAGGAGGAAGACACAACTTAGGGAGCAAGATGTGAGGGATATGGCATGAACACTTAAAATAATAAAAAAAAAAAAAAAAAAAAAAATCTTTCCCAAAGTCAAAGCCATCAAAATGCAGGCAGGCCATACGCCACCAAGGGCAGGCACATGCAGCAAAGCTTGCCAGAATTGATCCCCACTGAAGGCCAAAACAGGAAAGAAGGACTTACAAACACGCTGGAATGGAGACAGCATCAAAGGAATTGCAATTGGAGGAGAAAAAAAGAAAATTTGGGAAATTTAGTGACTCTAAGAAAATGGCCTGGGTTTATATCAGGTGCAGTGCAAAGGACCAAAAGATGCCAAAACTAAGCTCACAGATTTTGCAAAAGCAGGGGAAAAAGTCAAGGAGGAAGACAGAACTTAGGGGGCAAGATATGAGGGACATGGCATGAACACTTCAGAAAACAACCAAAAAAAGAAAAAAATCTTTCCCAAAGTCAAAGCCATCAAAAGGCATGGCCTGCCATCAAGTGCAGGGACATGCACCAAAGATTCCTCTATTGGTCCCCATTGAAATCGCAAGATTCCTTTTCCCTTCCGGAAAGGAAATTTCATTTCCTTTCGGGAAGGGAAAAGGAATCTTGCGGATCCCAAAAGAAAGGCTTACAAACACTCTGGAAAGGAGATAGGTTGAAATGAAATGCAATTAAAAAAAGCAGAAAATTCGGAATTTTAGTCTCTTCAAAAAATAGGCTGTGAGGAAATCAGCTGCATTGCATAGGACCAAAAGATGCCAAAACTAAGCTCACAGATGTTGCAAAAGCAGGGGAAAAAGTGAAGGAGGAAGACACAACTTAGGGGGCAAGATATGAGGGACATGGCATGAATACTTAAAATAATAAAAAAAAAAAAAAAAAAAAGAAAAAATCTTTCCCAAAGTCAAAGCCATCAAAATGCAGGCAGGCCATACGCCAGCAAGTGCAGGCACATGCAGCAAAGCTTGCCAAAATTGATCCCCACTGAAGGCCAAAACAGAAAAGAAGGACCGACAAACACGCTGGAAAGGAGTCAACATCAAAGGAATTGCAATTGGAGGAGAAAAAAAGAAAATTTGGGAAATTTAGTGACTCTAAGAAAATGGCCTGGGGTTTTATCAGGTGCAGTGCAAAGGACCAAAAGATGCCAAAACGAAGCTCACAGATGTTGCAAAAGCAGGGGAAAAAGTCAAGGAGGAAGACACAACATAGGGAGCAAGATATGAGGGGCACGGCAGGAATACTTAAAACAAAAAAATAAAGAAAAAGAAAAAATCTTCCCCAAAGTCAAAGCCATCAAAATGCAGGCAGGCCATACGCCACCAAGTGCAGGCACATGCAGCAAAGCTTGCCAAAATTGATCCCCACTGAAGGCCAAAACAGAAAAGAAGGACTTACAAACACGCTGGAATGGAGACACCATCAAAGGAATTGCAATTGGAGGAGAAAAAAAGAAAATTTTGGAAATTTAATGACTCTAAGAAAGTGGCCTGGGGTTTTAGCAGGTGCAGTGCAAAGGACCAAAAGATGCCAAAACGAAGCTCACAGATGTTGCAAAAGCAGGGGAAAAAGTCAAGGAGGAAGACACAACTTAGGGAGTAAGATGTGAGGGATATGGCATGAACACTTAAAATATAAAAAAAAAAAATAAAATAAAAATCTTTCCCAAAGTCAAAACCATCAAAATGCAGGCAGGCCATACGCCACCAAGGGCAGGCACATGCAGCAAAGCTTGCCAGAATTGATCCCCACTGAAGGCCAAAACAGGAAAGAAGGACTTACAAACACGCTGGAATGGAGACAGCATCAAAGGAATTGCAATTGGAGGAGAAAAAAAGAAAATTTGGGAAATTTAGTGACTCTAAGAAAATGGCCTGGGTTTATATCAGGTGCAGTGCAAAGGACCAAACGATGCCAAAACTAAGCTCACAGATTTTGCAAAAGCAGGGGAAAAAGTCAAGGAGGAAGACAGAACTTAGGGGGCAAGATATGAGGGACATGGCATGAACACTTCAGAAAACAACCAAAAAAAGAAAAAAATCTTTCCCAAAGTCAAAGCCATCAAAAGGCATGGCCTGCCATCAAGTGCAGGGACATGCACCAAAGATTCCTCCATTGGTCCCCATTGAAATCGCAAGATTCCTTTTCCCTTCCGGAAAGGAAATTTCATTTCCTTTCGGGAAGGGAAAAGGAATCTTGCGGATCCCAAAAGAGAGGCTTACAAACACTCTGGAAAGGAGATAGGTTGAAATGAAATGCAATTAAAAAAAGCAGAAAATTGGGAATTTTAGTCTCTTCAAAAAATAAGCTGTGAGAAAATCAGCTGCATTGCATAGGACCAAAAGATGCCAAAACTAAGCTCACAGATGTTGCAAAAGCAGGGGAAAAAGTGAAGGAGGAAGACACAACTTAGGGGGCAAGATATGAGGGACATGGCATGAATACTTAAAATAATAAAAAAAAAAAAAGAAAAAATCTTTCCCAAAGTCAAAGCCATCAAAATGCAGGCAGGCCATACGCCACCAAGGGCAGGCACATGCAGCAAAGCTTGCCAGTATTGATCCCCACTGAAGGCCAAAACAGAAAAGAAGGACTTACAAACACGCTGGAATGGAGACAGCATCAAAGGAATTGCAATTGGAGGAGAAAAAAAAAAAAATGGGAAATTTAGTGACTCTAAGAAAATGGCCTGGGTTTATATCAGGTGCAGTGCAAAGGACCAAAAGATTCCAAAACTAAGCTCACAGATGTTGCAAAAGCAGGGGAAAAAGTCAAGGAGGAAGACACATCTTAGGGGGCAAGATGTGAGGGACATGGCATGAATACTTAAAATAATAAAAAAAAAAAAAAGAAAAAATCTTTCCCAAAGTCAAAGCCATCAAAATGCAGGCAGGCCATATGCCACCAAGGGCAGGCACATGCAGCAAAGCTTGCCAAAATTGATCCCCACTGAAGGCCAAAACAGAAAAGAAGGACCTACAAACACGCTGGAAAGGAGTCAACATCAAAGGAATTGCAATTGGAGGAGAAAAAAAGAAAATTTGGGAAATTTAGTGACTCTAAGAAAATGGCCTGGGGTTTTATCAGGTGCATTGCAAAGGACCAAAAGATGCCAAAACTAAGCTCACAGATGTTGCAAAAGCAGGGGAAAAAGTCAAGGAGGAAGACAGAACTTAGGGGGCAAGATATGAGGGACATGGCAGGAATACTTAAAACAAAAAAAAAAAAGAAAATGAAAAAATCTTTCCCAAAGTCAAAGCCATCAAAATGCAGGCAGGCCATACGCCACCAAGGGCAGGCACATGCAGCAAAGCTTGCCAAAATTGATCCCCACTGAAGGCCAAAACAGAAAAGAAGGACTTACAAACACGCTGGAAGGGAGACAGCATCAAAGGAATTGCAATTGGAGGAGAAAAAAAAAAAAAATGTGAAATTTAGTGACTCTAAGAAAATGGCCTGGGGTTTTATCAGGTGCAGTGCAAAGGACCAAAAGATGCCAAAACGAAGCTCACAGATGTTGCAAAAGCAGGGGAAAAAGTCAAGGAGGAAGACACAACATAGGGAGCAAGATATGAGGGACATGGCAGGAATACTTAAAAAAAAAAAAAAAAGAAAAAGAAAAAATCTTCCCCAAAGTCAAAGCCATCAAAATGCAGGCAGGCCATACGCCACCAAGGGCAGGCACATGCAGCAAAGCTTGCCAGTATTGATCCCCACTGAAGGCCAAAACAGAAAAGAAGGACTTACAAACACGCTGGAATGGAGACAGCATCAAAGGAATTGCAATTGGAGGAGAAAAAAAAAAAAATTGGAAATTTAGTGACTCTAAGAAAATGGCCTGGGTTTATATCAGGTGCAGTGCAAAGGACCAAAAGATTCCAAAACTAAGCTCACAGATGTTGCAAAAGCAGGGGAAAAAGTCAAGGAGGAAGACACAACTTAGGGGGCAAGATGTGAGGGACATGGCATGAATACTTAAAATGATGAAAAAAAAAAAAAAGAAGAAATCTTTCCCAAAGTCAAAGCCATCAAAATGCAGGCAGGCCATACGCCAGCAAGGGCAGGCACATGCAGCAAAGCTTGCCAAAATTGATCCCCACTGAAGGCCAAAACAGAAAAGAAGGACCGACAAACACGCTGGAAAGGAGTCAACATCAAAGGAATTGGAATTGGAGGAGAAAAAAAGAAAATTTGGGAAATTTAATGACTCCTAGAAAGTGGCCTGGGGTTTTATCAGGTGCATTGCAAAGGACCAAAAGATGCCAAAACTAAGCTCACAGATGTTGCAAAAGCAGGGGAAAAAGTCAAGGAGGAAGACACAACATAGGGAGCAAGATATGAGGGACATGGCAGGAATACTTAAAACAAAAAAAAAAAGAAAAAGAAAAAATCTTTCCCAAAGTCAAAGCCATCAAAATGCAGGCAGGCCATACGCCGCCAAGTGCAGGCACATGCAGCAAAGCTTGCCAAAATTGATCCCCGCTGAAGGCCGAAACAGAAAAGAAGGACTTACAAACACGCTGGAATGGAAACACCATCAAAGGATTTGCAATTGGAGGAGAAAAAAAGAAAATTTTGGAAATTTAATGACTCTAAGAAAGAGGCCTGGGGTTTTAGCAGGTGCAGTGCAAAGGACAAAAAGATGCCAAAACGAAGCTCACAGATGTTGCAAAAGCAGGGGAAAAAGTCAAGGAGGAAGACACAACTTAGGGAGCAAGATGTGAGGGATATGGCATGAACACTTAAAATAATAAAAAAAAAAAAAAAAAAAAAAATCTTTCCCAAAGTCAAAACCATCAAAATGCAGGCAGGCCATACGCCACCAAGGGCAGGCACATGCAGCAAAGCTTGCCAGAATTGATCCCCACTGAAGGCCAAAACAGGAAAGAAGGACTTACAAACACGCTGGAATGGAGACAGCATCAAAGGAATTGCAATTGGAGGAGAAAAAAAGAAAATTTGGGAAATTTAGTGACTCTAAGAAAATGGCCTGGGTTTATATCAGGTGCAGTGCAAAGGACCAAAAGATGCCAAAACTAAGCTCACAGATTTTGCAAAAGCAGGGGAAAAAGTCAAGGAGGAAGACAGAACTTAGGGGGCAAGATATGAGGGACATGGCATGAACACTTCAGAAAACAACCAAAAAAAGAAAAAAATCTTTCCCAAAGTCAAAGCCATCAACAGGCATGGCCTGCCATCAAGTGCAGGGACATGCACCAAAGATTCCTCCATTGGTCCCCATTGAAATCGCAAGATTCCTTTTCCCTTCCGGAAAGGAAATTTCATTTCCTTTCGGGAAGGGAAAAGGAATCTTGCGGATCCCAAAAGAAAGGCTTACAAACACTCTGGAAAGGAGATAGGTTGAAATGAAATGCAATTAAAAAAAGCAGAAAATTCGGAATTTTAGTCTCTTCAAAAAATAGGCTGTGAGGAAATCAGCTGCATTGCATAGGACCAAAAGATGCCAAAACTAAGCTCACAGATGTTGCAAAAGCAGGGGAAAAAGTGAAGGAGGAAGACACAACTTAGGGGGCAAGATATGAGGGACATGGCATGAATACTTAAAATAATAAAAAAAAAAAAAAAAAAAAAAAGAAAAAATCTTTCCCAAAGTCAAAGCCATCAAAATGCAGGCAGGCCATACGCCAGCAAGTGCAGGCACATGCAGCAAAGCTTGCCAAAATTGATCCCCACTGAAGGCCAAAAGAGAAAAGAAGGACCGACAAACACGCTGGAAAGGAGTCAACATCAAAGGAATTGCAATTGGAGGAGAAAAAAAGAAAATTTGGGAAATTTAGTGACTCTAAGAAAATGGCCTGGGGTTTTATCAGGTGCAGTGCAAAGGACCAAAAGATGCCAAAACGAAGCTCACAGATGTTGCAAAAGCAGGGGAAAAAGTCAAGGAGGAAGACACAACATAGGGAGCAAGATATGAGGGACATGGCAGGAATACTTAAAACAAAAAAATAAAGAAAAAGAAAAAATCTTCCCCAAAGTCAAAGCCATCAAAATGCAGGCAGGCCATACGCCAGCAAGGGCAGGCACATGCAGCAAAGCTTGCCAAAATTGATCCCCACTGAAGGCCAAAACAGAAAAGAAGGACTTACAAACACGCTGGAATGGAGACACCATCAAAGGAATTGCAATTGGAGGAGAAAAAAAGAAAATTTGGGAAATTTAATGACTCTAAGAAAGTGGCCTGGGGTTTTAGCAGGTGCAGTGCAAAGGACCAAAAGATGCCAAAACTAAGCTCACAGATGTTGCAAAAGCAGGGGAAAAAGTCAAGGAGGAAGACACAACTTAGGGAGCAAGATGTGAGGGATATGGCATGAACACTTAAAATATAAAAAAAAAAAATAAAATAAAAATCTTTCCCAAAGTCAAAACCATCAAAATGCAGGCAGGCCATACGCCAGCAAGGGCAGGCACATGCAGCAAAGCTTGCCAGAATTGATCCCCACTGAAGGCCAAACAGGAAAGAAGGACTTACAAACACGCTGGAATGGAGACAGCATCAAAGGAATTGCAATTGGAGGAGAAAAAAAGAAAATTTGGGAAATTTAGTGACTCTAAGAAAATGGCCTGGGTTTATATCAGGTGCAGTGCAAAGGACCAAACGATGCCAAAACTAAGCTCACAGATTTTGCAAAAGCAGGGGAAAAAGTCAAGGAGGAAGACAGAACTTAGGGGGCAAGATATGAGGGACATGGCATGAACACTTCAGAAAACAACCAAAAAAAGAAAAAAATCTTTCCCAAAGTCAAAGCCATCAAAAGGCATGGCCTGCCATCAAGTGCAGGGACATGCACCAAAGATTCCTCCATTGGTCCCCATTGAAATCGCAAGATTCCTTTTCCCTTCCGGAAAGGAAATTTCATTTCCTTTCGGGAAGGGAAAAGGAATCTTGCGGATCCCAAAAGAAAGGCTTACAAACACTCTGGAAAGGAGATAGGTTGAAATGAAATGCAATTAAAAAAAGCAGAAAATTGGGAATTTTAGTCTCTTCAAAAAATAAGCTGTGAGGAAATCAGCTGCATTGCATAGGACCAAAAGATGCCAAAACTAAGCTCACAGATGTTGCAAAAGCAGGGGAAAAAGTGAAGGAGGAAGACACAACTTAGGGGGCAAGATATGAGGGACATGGCATGAATACTTAAAATAATAAAAAAAAAAAAAAAGAAAAAATCTTTCCCAAAGTCAAAGCCATCAAAATGCAGGCAGGCCATACGCCAGCAAGTGCAGGCACATGCAGCAAAGCTTGCCAGTATTGATCCCCACTGAAGGCCAAAACAGAAAAGAAGGACTTACAAACACGCTGGAATGGAGACAGCATCAAAGGAATTGCAATTGGAGGAGAAAAAAAAAAAAATGGGAAATTTAGTGACTCTAAGAAAATGGCCTGGGTTTATATCAGGTGCAGTGCAAAGGACCAAAAGATTCCAAAACTAAGCTCACAGATGTTGCAAAAGCAGGGGAAAAAGTCAAGGAGGAAGACAGATCTTAGGGGGCAAGATGTGAGGGACATGGCATGAATACTTAAAATAATAAAAAAAAAAAAAAGAAAAAATCTTTCCCAAAGTCAAAGCCATCAAAATGCAGGCAGGCCATACGCCACCAAGGGCAGGCACATGCAGCAAAGCTTGCCAAAATTGATCCCCACTGAAGGCCAAAACAGAAAAGAAGGACTTACAAACACGCTGGAAGGGAGACAGCATCAAAGGAATTGCAATTGGAGGAGAAAAAAAAAAAAAATGTGAAATTTAGTGACTCTAAGAAAATGGCCTGGGGTTTTATCAGGTGCAGTGCAAAGGACCAAAAGATGCCAAAACGAAGCTCACAGATGTTGCAAAAGCAGGGGAAAAAGTCAAGGAGGAAGACACAACATAGGGAGCAAGATATGAGGGGACATGGCAGGAATACTTAAAAAAAAAAAAAAAAGAAAAAGAAAAAATCTTCCCCAAAGTCAAAGCCATCAAAATGCAGGCAGGCCATACGCCACCAAGGGCAGGCACATGCAGCAAAGCTTGCCAGAATTGATCCCCACTGAAGGCCAAAACAGAAAAGAAGGACTTACAAACACGCTGGAATGGAGACAGCATCAAAGGAATTGCAATTGGAGGAGAAAAAAAAAAAAATTGGAAATTTAGTGACTCTAAGAAAATGGCCTGGGTTTATATCAGGTGCAGTGCAAAGGACCAAAAGATTCCAAAACTAAGCTCACAGATGTTGCAAAAGCAGGGGAAAAAGTCAAGGAGGAAGACACAACTTAGGGGGCAAGATGTGAGAGACATGGCATGAATACTTAAAATGATGAAAAAAAAAAAAAAGAAGAAATCTTTCCCAAAGTCAAAGCCATCAAAATGCAGGCAGGCCATACGCCAGCAAGGGCAGGCACATGCAGCAAAGCTTGCCAAAATTGATCCCCACTGAAGGCCAAAACAGAAAAGAAGGACCGACAAACACGCTGGAAAGGAGTCAACATCAAAGGAATTGCAATTGGAGGAGAAAAAAAGAAAATTTGGGAAATTTAATGACTCCTAGAAAGTGGCCTGGGGTTTTATCAGGTGCATTGCAAAGGACCAAAAGATGCCAAAACTAAGCTCACAGATGTTGCAAAAGCAGGGGAAAAAGTCAAGGAGGAAGACACAACATAGGGAGCAAGATATGAGGGACATGGCAGGAATACTTAAAACAAAAAAAAAAAGAAAAAGAAAAAATCTTTCCCAAAGTCAAAGCCATCAAAATGCAGGCAGGCCATACGCCACCAAGTGCAGGCACATGCAGCAAAGCTTGCCAAAATTGATCCCCGCTGAAGGCCGAAACAGAAAAGAAGGACTTACAAACACGCTGGAATGGAGACACCATCAAAGGATTTGCAATTGGAGGAGAAAAAAAGAAAATTTTGGAAATTTAATGACTCTAAGAAAGAGGCCTGGGGTTTTAGCAGGTGCAGTGCAAAGGACAAAAAGATGCCAAAACGAAGCTCACAGATGTTGCAAAAGCAGGGGAAAAAGTCAAGGAGGAAGACACAACTTAGGGAGCAAGATGTGAGGGATATGGCATGAACACTTAAAATAATAAAAAAAAAAAAAAAAAAAAAAATCTTTCCCAAAGTCAAAACCATCAAAATGCAGGCAGGCCATACGCCACCAAGGGCAGGCACATGCAGCAAAGCTTGCCAGAATTGATCCCCACTGAAGGCCAAAACAGGAAAGAAGGACTTACAAACACGCTGGAATGGAGACAGCATCAAAGGAATTGCAATTGGAGGAGAAAAAAAGAAAATTTGGGAAATTTAGTGACTCTAAGAAAATGGCCTGGGTTTATATCAGGTGCAGTGCAAAGGACCAAAAGATGCCAAAACTAAGCTCACAGATTTTGCAAAAGCAGGGGAAAAAGTCAAGGAGGAAGACAGAACTTAGGGGGCAAGATATGAGTGACATGGCATGAACACTTCAGAAAACAACCAAAAAAAGAAAAAATCTTTCCCAAAGTCAAAGCCATCAAAAGGCATGGCCTGCCATCAAGTGCAGGGACATGCACCAAAGATTCCTCCATTGGTCCCCATTGAAATCGCAAGATTCCTTTTCCCTTCCGGAAAGGAAATTTCATTTCCTTTCGGGAAGGGAAAAGGAATCTTGCGGATCCCAAAAGAAAGGCTTACAAACACTCTGGAAAGGAGATAGGTTGAAATGAAATGCAATTAAAAAAAGCAGAAAATTGGGAATTTTAGTCTCTTCAAAAAATAGGCTGTGAGGAAATCAGCTGCATTGCATAGGACCAAAAGATGCCAAAACTAAGCTCACAGATGTTGCAAAAGCAGGGGAAAAAGTGAAGGAGGAAGACACAACTTAGGGGGCAAGATATGAGGGACATGGCATGAATACTTAAAATAATAAAAAAAAAAAAAAAAAAAAGAAAAAATCTTTCCCAAAGTCAAAGCCATCAAAATGCAGGCAGGCCATACGCCAGCAAGTGCAGGCACATGCAGCAAAGCTTGCCAAAATTGATCCCCACTGAAGGCCAAAAGAGAAAAGAAGGACCGACAAACACGCTGGAAAGGAGTCAACATCAAAGGAATTGCAATTGGAGGAGAAAAAAAGAAAATTTGGGAAATTTAGTGACTCTAAGAAAATGGCCTGGGGTTTTATCAGGTGCAGTGCAAAGGACCAAAAGATGCCAAAACGAAGCTCACAGATGTTGCAAAAGCAGGGGAAAAAGTCAAGGAGGAAGACACAACATAGGGAGCAAGATATGAGGGGCATGGCAGGAATACTTAAAACAAAAAAATAAAGAAAAAGAAAAAATCTTCCCCAAAGTCAAAGCCATCAAAATGCAGGCAGGCCATACGCCACCAAGTGCAGGCACATGCAGCAAAGCTTGCCAAAATTGATCCCCACTGAAGGCCAAAACAGAAAAGAAGGACTTACAAACACGCTGGAATGGAGACACCATCAAAGGAATTGCAATTGGAGGAGAAAAAAAGAAAATTTGGGAAATTTAATGACTCTAAGAAAGTGGCCTGGGGTTTTAGCAGGTGCAGTGTAAAGGACCAAAAGATGCCAAAACTAAGCTCACAGATGTTGCAAAAGCAGGGGAAAAAGTCAAGGAGGAAGACACAACTTAGGGAGCAAGATGTGATGGACATGGCATGAATACTTAAAATAATAAAAAAAAAAAAAAAAAAAAAATCTTTCCCAAAGTCAAAGCCATCAAAATGCAGGCAGGCCATACGCCACCAAGGGCAGGCACATGCAGCAAAGCTTGCCAAAATTGATCCCCACTGAAGGCCAAAACAGAAAAGAAGGACTTACAAACACGCTGGAATGGAGACAGCATCAAAGGAATTGCAATTGGAGGAGAAAAAAAAAAAAATGGGAAATTTAGTGACTCTAAGAAAATGGCCTGGGTTTATATCAGGTGCAGTGCAAAGGACCAAAAGATGCCAAAACTAAGCTCACAGATGTTGCAAAAGCAGGGGAAAAAGTCAAGGAGGAAGACACAACTTAGGGGGCAAGATGTGAGGGACATGGCATGAATACTTAAAATGATGAAAAAAAAAAAAAAGAAGAAATCTTTCCCAAAGTCAAAGCCATCAAAATGCAGGCAGGCCATACGCCACCAAGTGCAGGCACATGCAGCAAAGCTTGCCAAAATTGATCCCCACTGAAGGCCAAAACAGAAAAGAAGGACTGACAAACACGCTGGAAAGGAGTCAACATGAAAGGAATTGCAATTGGAGGAGAAAAAAAGAAAATTTTTGAAATTTAATGACTCTAAGAAAGTGGCCTGGGGTTTTAGCAGGTGCAGTGCAAAGGACCAAAAGATGCCAAAACGAAGCTCACAGATGTTGCAAAAGCAGGGGAAAAAGTCAAGGAGGAAGACACAACTTAGGGAGCAAGATGTGAGGGTAATGGCATGAACACTTAAAATATAAAAAAAAAAAATAAAATAAAAATCTTTCCCAAAGTCAAAACCATCAAAATGCAGGCAGGCCATACGCCACCAAGGGCAGGCACATGCAGCAAAGCTTGCCAGAATTGATCCCCACTGAAGGCCAAAACAGGAAAGAAGGACTTACAAACACGCTGGAATGGAGACAGCATCAAAGGAATTGCAATTGGAGGAGAAAAAAAGAAAATTTGGGAAATTTAGTGACTCTAAGAAAATGGCCTGGGTTTATATCAGGTGCAGTGCAAAGGACCAAACGATGCCAAAACTAAGCTCACAGATTTTGCAAAAGCAGGGGAAAAAGTCAAGGAGGAAGACAGAACTTAGGGGGCAAGATATGAGGGACATGGCATGAACACTTCAGAAAACAACCAAAAAAAGAAAAAAATCTTTCCCAAAGTCAAAGCCATCAAAAGGCATGGCCTGCCATCAAGTGCAGGGACATGCACCAAAGATTCCTCCATTGGTCCCCATTGAAATCGCAAGATTCCTTTTCCCTTCCGGAAAGGAAATTTCATTTCCTTTCGGGAAGGGAAAAGGAATCTTGCGGATCCCAAAAGAAAGGCTTACAAACACTCTGGAAAGGAGATAGGTTGAAATGAAATGCAATTAAAAAAAGCAGAAAATTGGGAATTTTAGTCTCTTCAAAAAATAAGCTGTGAGGAAATCAGCTGCATTGCATAGGACCAAAAGATGCCAAAACTAAGCTCACAGATGTTGCAAAAGCAGGGGAAAAAGTGAAGGAGGAAGATACAACTTAGGGGGCAAGATATGAGGGACATGGCATGAATACTTAAAATAATAAAAAAAAAAAAAAGAAAAAATCTTTCCCAAAGTCAAAGCCATCAAAATGCAGGCAGGCCATACGCCAGCAAGTGCAGGCACATGCAGCAAAGCTTGCCAGTATTGATCCCCACTGAAGGCCAAAACAGAAAAGAAGGACTTACAAACACGCTGGAATGGAGACAGCATCAAAGGAATTGCAATTGGAGGAGAAAAAAAAAAAAATGGGAAATTTAGTGACTCTAAGAAAATGGCCTGGGTTTATATCAGGTGCAGTGCAAAGGACCAAAAGATTCCAAAACTAAGCTCACAGATGTTGCAAAAGCAGGGGAAAAAGTCAAGGAGGAAGACACATCTTAGGGGGCAAGATGTGAGGGACATGGCATGAACACTTCAGAAAACAACCAAAAAAAGAAAAAAATCTTTCCCAAAGTCAAAGCCATCAAAATGCAGGCAGGCCATACGCCACCAAGGGCAGGCACATGCAGCAAAGCTTGCCAAAATTGATCCCCACTGAAGGCCAAAACAGAAAATAAGGACTTACAAACACGCTGGAATGGAGACAGCATCAAAGGAATTGCAATTGGAGGAGAAAAAAAGAAAATTTGGGAAATTTAGTGACTCTAAGAAAATGGCCTGGGTTTATATCAGGTGCAGTGCAAAGGACCAAAAGATGCCAAAACTAAGCTCACAGATGTTGCAAAAGCAGGGGAAAAAGTCAAGGAGGAAGACAGAACTCAGGGGGCAAGATGTGAGGGACATGGCATGAATACTTAAAATAATAAAAAAAAAAAGAAAAAATCTTTCCCAAAGTCAAAGCCATCAAAATGCAGGCAGGCCATACGCCACCAAGGGCAGGCACATGCAGCAAAGCTTGCCAAAATTGATCCCCACTGAAGGCCAAAACAGAAAAGAAGGACCGACAAACACGCTGGAAAGGAGTCAACATCAAAGGAATTGCAATTGGAGGAGAAAAAAAGAAAATTTTGGAAATTTAGTGACTCTAAGAAAATGGCCTGGGTTTATATCAGGTGCAGTGCAAAGGACCAAAAGATGCCAAAACTAAGCTCACAGATGTTGCAAAAGCAGGGGAAAAAGTAAAGGAGGAAGACACAACTTAGGGGGCAAGATATGAGGGACATGGCATGAACACTTCAGAAAACAACCAAAAAAAGAAAAAAATCTTTCCCAAAGTCAAAGCCATCAAAAGGCATGGCCTGCCATCAAGTGCAGGGACATGCACCAAAGATTCCTCTATTGGTCCCCATTGAAATCGCAAGATTCCTTTTCCCTTCCGGAAAGGAAATTTCATTTCCTTTCGGGAAGGGAAAAGGAATCTTGCGGATCCCAAAAGAAAGGCTTACAAACACTCTGGAAAGGAGATAGGTTGAAATGAAATGCAACTAAAAAAAGCAGAAAATTGGGAATTTTAGTCTCTTCAAAAAATAGGCTGTGAGGAAATCAGCTGCATTGCATAGGACCAAAAGATGCCAAAACTAAGCTCACAGATGTTGCAAAAGCAGGGGAAAAAGTGAAGGAGGAAGACACAACTTAGGGGGCAAGATGTGAGGGACATGGCATGAATACTTAAAATAATAAAAAAAAAAAAAAAAGAAAAAATCTTTCCCAAAGTCAAAGCCATCAAAATGCAGGCAGGCCATACGCCAGCAAGTGCAGGCACATGCAGCAAAGCTTGCCAAAATTGATGCCCACTGAAGGCCAAAACAGAAAAGAAGGACTTACAAACATGCTGGAATGGAGACAGCATCAAAGGAATTGCAATTGGAGGAGAAAAAAAAAAAATATCGAAATTTAGTGCCTCTAAGATAATGGCCTGGGTTTATTTCAGGTGCAGTGCAAAGGACCAAAAGATGCCAAAACTAAGCTCACAGATGTTGCAAAAGCAGGGGAAAAAGTCAAGGAGGAAGACACAACTTAGGGGGCAAGATGTGAGGTACATGGCATGAATACTTAAAATAATAAAAAAAAAAAGAAAAAATCTTTCCCAAAGTCAAAGCCATCAAAATGCAGGCAGGCCATACGCCACCAAGGGCAGGCACTCAGCAAAGCTTGCCAAAATTGATCCCCACTGAAGGCCAAAACAGAAAAGAAGGACTTACAAACACGCTGGAATGGAGACACCATCAAAGGAATTTCAATTGGAGGAGAAAAAAAGAAAATTTGGGAAATTTAGTGACTCTAAGAAAATGGCCTGGGGTTTTATCAGGTGCAGTGCAAAGGACCAAAAGATGCCAAAACAAAGCTCACAGATGTTGCAAAAGCAGAGGAAAAAGTCAAGGAGGAAGACACAACTCAGGGGGCAAGATATGAGGGACATGGCATGAATACTTAAAACAAAAAAGAAAAAAAAAAGAAAAAATCTTTCCCAAAGTCAAAGCCATCAAAATGCAGGCAGGCCATACGCCACCAAGGGCAGGCACATGCAGCAAAGCTTGCCAGAATTGATCCCCACTGAAGGCCAAAACAGGAAAGAAGGACTTACAAACACGCTGGAATGGAGACAGCATCAAAGGAATTGCAATTGGAGGAGAAAAAAAGAAAATTTGGGAAATTTAGTGACTCTAAGAAAATGGCCTGGGTTTATATCAGGTGCAGTGCAAAGGACCAAAAGATGCCAAAACTAAGCTCACAGATTTTGCAAAAGCAGGGGAAAAAGTCAAGGAGGAAGACAGAACTTAGGGGGCAAGATATGAGGGACATGGCATGAACACTTCAGAAAACAACCAAAAAAAGAAAAAAATCTTTCCCAAAGTCAAAGCCATCAAAAGGCATGGCCTGCCATCAAGTGCAGGGACATGCACCAAAGATTCCTCCATTGGTCCCCATTGAAATCGCAAGATTCCTTTTCCCTTCCGGAAAGGAAATTTCATTTCCTTTCGGGAAGGGAAAAGGAATCTTGCGGATCCCAAAAGAAAGGCTTACAAACACTCTGGAAAGGAGATAGGTTGAAATGAAATGCAATTAAAAAAAGCAGAAAATTGGGAATTTTAGTCTCTTCAAAAAATAGGCTGTGAGGAAATCAGCTGCATTGCATAGGACCAAAAGATGCCAAAACTAAGCTCACAGATGTTGCAAAAGCAGGGGAAAAAGTCAAGGAGGAAGACACAACTTAGGGGGCAAGATGTGAGGGACATGGCATGAATACTTAAAATAATAAAAAAAAAAAAAAGAAAAAATCGTTCCCAAAGTCAAAGCCATCAAAATGCAGGCAGGCCATACGCCACCAAGGGCAGGCACATGCAGCAAAGCTTGCCAAAATTGATCCCCACTGAAGGCCAAAACAGAAAAGAAGGACCGACAAACACGCTGGAAAGGAGTCAACATCAAAGGAATTGCAATTGGAGGAGAAAAAAAGAAAATTTGGTAAATTTAGTGACTCTAAGAAAATGGCCTGGGGTTTTATCAGGTGCATTGCAAAGGACCAAAAGATGCCAAAACTAAGCTCACAGATGTTGCAAAAGCAGGGGAAAAAGTCAAGGAGGAAGACACAACATAGGGAGCAAGATATGAGGGACATGGCAGGAATACTTAAAACAAAAAAAAAAAGAAAAAGAAAAAATCTTTCCCAAAGTCAAAGCCATCAAAATGCAGGCAGGCCATACGCCACCAAGTGCAGGCACATGCAGCAAAGCTTGCCAAAATTGATCCCCACTGAAGGCCAAAACAGAAAAGAAGGACTTACAAACACGCTGGAATGGAGACACCATCAAAGGAATTGCAATTGGAGGAGAAAAAAAGAAAATTTGGGAAATTTAGTGACTCTATGAAAGTGGCCTGGGGTTTTAGCAGGTGCAGTGCAAAGGACCAAAAGATGCCAAAACGAAGCTCACAGATGTTGCAAAAGCAGGGGAAAAAGTCAAGGAGGAAGACACAACTTAGGGAGCAAGATGTGAGGGATATGGCATGAACACTTAAAATATAAAAAAAAAAAATAAAATAAAAATCTTTCCCAAAGTCAAAACCATCAAAATGCAGGCAGGCCATACGCCAGCAAGGGCAGGCACATGCAGCAAAGCTTGCCAGAATTGATCCCCACTGAAGGCCAAAACAGGAAAGAAGGACTTACAAACACGCTGGAATGGAGACAGCATCAAAGGAATTGCAATTGGATGAGAAAAAAAGAAAATTTGGGAAATTTAGTGACTCTAAGAAAATGGCCTGGGTTTATATCAGGTGCAGTGCAAAGGACCAAACGATGCCAAAACTAAGCTCACAGATTTTGCAAAAGCAGGGGAAAAAGTCAAGGAGGAAGACAGAACTTAGGGGGCAAGATATGAGGGACATGGCATGAGCACTTCAGAAAACAACCAAAAAAAGAAAACAATCTTTCCCAAAGTCAAAGCCATCAAAAGGCATGGCCTGCCATCAAGTGCAGGGACATGCACCAAAGATTCCTCCATTGGTCCCCATTGAAATCGCAAGATTCCTTTTCACTTCCGGAAAGGAAATTTCATTTCCTTTCGGGAAGGGAAAAGGAATCTTGCGGATCCCAAAAGAAAGGCTTACAAACACTCTGGAAAGGAGATAGGTTGAAATGAAATGCAATTAAAAAAAGCAGAAAATTGGGAATTTTAGTCTCTTCAAAAAATAGGCTGTGAGGAAATCAGCTGCATTGCATAGGACCAAAAGATGCCAAAACTAAGCTCACAGATGTTGCAAAAGCAGGGGAAAAAGTGAAGGAGGAAGACACAACTTAGGGGGCAAGATATGAGGGACATGGCATGAATACTTAAAATAATAAAAAAAAAAAAAGAAAAAATCTTTCCCAAAGTCAAAGCCATCAAAATGCAGGCAGGCCATACGCCACCAAGGGCAGGCACATGCAGCAAAGCTTGCCAAAATTGATCCCCACTGAAGGCCAAAACAGAAAAGAAGGACTTACAAACACGCTGGAATGGAGACACCATCAAAGGAATTGCAATTGGAGGAGAAAAAAAAAAAAATGGGAAATTTAGTGACTCTAAGAAAATGGCCTGGGTTTATATCAGGTGCAGTGCAAAGGACCAAAAGATTCCAAAACTAAGCTCACAGATGTTGCAAAAGCAGGGGAAAAAGTCAAGGAGGAAGACACAACTTAGGGGGCAAGATGTGAGGGACATGGCAGGAATACTTAAAATGATGAAAAAAAAAAAAAGAAGAAATCTTTCCCAAAGTCAAAGCCATCAAAATGCAGGCAGGCCATACGCCACCAAGGGCAGGCACATGCAGCAAAGCTTGCCAAAATTGATCCCCACTGAAGGCCAAAACAGAAAAGAAGGACCTACAAACACGCTGGAAAGGAGTCAACATCAAAGGAATTGCAATTGGAGGGGCAAAAAGAAAATTTGGGAAATTTAGTGACTCTAAGAAAATGGCCTGGGGTTTTATCAGGTGCAGTGCAAAGGACCAAAAGATGCCAAAACGAAGCTCACAGATGTTGCAAAAGCAGGGGAAAAAGTCAAGGAGGAAGACACAACATAGGGAGCAAGATATGAGTGACATGGCAGGAATACTTAAAACAAAAAAAAAAAGAAAAAGAAAAAATCTTTCCCAAAGTCAAAGCCATCAAAATGCAGGCAGGCCATACGCCACCAAGTGCAGGCACATGCAGCAAAGCTTGCCAAAATTGATCCCCACTGAAGGCCAAAACAGAAAAGAAGGACTTACAAACACGCTGGAATGGAGACAACATCAAAGGAATTGCAATTGGAGGAGAAAAAAAGAAAATTTTGGAAATTTATTGACTCTAAGAAAGTGGCCTGGGGTTTTAGCAGGTGCAGTGTAAAGGACCAAAAGATGCCAAAACTAAGCTCACAGATGTTGCAAAAGCAGGGGAAAAAGTCAAGGAGGAAGACACAACTTAGGGAGCACGATGTGAGGGATATGGCATGAACACTTAAAATAATAAAAAAAAAATTAAAATAAAAATCTTTCCCAAAGTCAAAGCCATCAAAATGCAGGCAGGCCATACGCCAGCAAGTGCAGGCACATGCAGCAAAGCTTGCCAGAATTGATCCCCACTGAAGGCCAAAACAGAAAAGAAGGACTTACAAACACGCTGGAATGGAGACAGCATCAAAGGAATTGCAATTGGAGGAGAAAAAAAGAAAATTTGGGAAATTTAGTGACTCTAAGAAAATGGCCTGGGTTTATATCAGGTGCAGTGCAAAGGACCAAAAGATGCCAAAACTAAGCTCACAGATGTTGCAAAAGCAGGGGAAAAAGTCAAGGAGGAAGACACAACTTAGGGGGCAAGATGTGAGGGACATGGCATGAATACTTAAAATAATAAAAAAAAAAAGAAAAAATCTTTCCCAAAGTCAAAGCCATCAAAATGCAGGCAGGCCATACGCCACCAAGGGCAGGCACATGCAGCAAAGCTTGCCAAAATTGATCCCCACTGAAGGCCAAAACAGAAAAGAAGGACCGACAAACACGCTGGAAAGGAGTCAACATCAAAGGAATTGCAATTGGAGGAGAAAAAAAGAAAATTTGGGAAATTTAGTGACTCTAAGGAAATGGCCTGGGTTTATATCAGGTGCAGTGCAAAGGACCAAAAGATGCCAAAACTAAGCTCACAGATGTTGCAAAAGCAGGGGAAAAAGTCAAGGAGGAAGACAGAACTTAGGGGGCAAGATATGAGGGACATGGCATGAACACTTCAGAAAACAACCAAAAAAAGAAAAAAATCTTTCCCAAAGTCAAAGCCATCAAAAGGCATGGCCTGCCATCAAGTGCAGGGACATGCACCAAAGATTCCTCTATTGGTCCCCATTGAAATCGCAAGATTCCTTTTCCCTTCCGGAATGAAAATTTCATTTCCTTTCGGGAAGGGAAAAGGAATCTTGCGGATCCCAAAAGAAAGGCTTACAAACACTATGGAAAGGAGATAGGTTGAAATGAAATGCAATTAAAAAAAGCAGAAAATTGGGAATTTTAGTCTCTTCAAAAAATAGGCTGTGAGGAAATCAGCTGCATTGCATAGGACCAAAAGATGCCAAAACTAAGCTCACAGATGTTGCAAAAGCAGGGGAAAAAGTGAAGGAGGAAGACACAACTTAGGGGGCAAGATATGAGGGACATGGCATGAATACTTAAAATAATAAAAAAAAAAAAGAAAAAATCTTTCCCAAAGTCAAAGCCATCAAAATGCAGGCAGGCCATACGCCAGCAAGGGCAGGCACATGCAGCAAAGCTTGCCAAAATTGATCCCCACTGAAGGCCAAAACAGAAAAGAAGGACTTACAAACACGCTGGAATGGAGACAACTTCAAAGGAATTGCAATTGGTGGAGAAAAAAAGAAAATTTGGGAAATTTATTGACTCTAAGAATATGGCCTGGGTTTATATCAGGTGCAGTGCAAAGGACCAAAAGATGCCAAAACGAAGCTCACAGATGTTGCAAAAGCAGGGGAAAAAGTCAAGGAGGAAGACACAACTCAGGGGGCAAGATATGAGGGACATGGCATGAATACTTAAAATAATAAAAAAAAAAAAAAAAATAAAATGTCTTTCCCTAAGTCAAAGCCATCAAAATGCAGGCAGGCCATACGCCAGCAAGTGCAGGCACATGCAGCAAAGCTTGCCAAAATTGATCCCCACTGAAGGCCAAAACAGAAAAGAAGGACTTACAAACACGCTGGAATGGAGACACCATCAAAGGAATTGCAATTGGAGGAGAAAAAAAGAAAATTTGGGAAATTTAATGACTCTAAGAAAGTGGCCTGGGGTTTTAGCAGGTGCAGTGCAAAGGACCAAAAGATGCCAAAACGAAGCTCACAGATGTTGCAAAAGCAGGGGAAAAAGTCAAGGAGGAAGACACAACTTAGGGAGCAAGATATGAGGGACATGGCATGAATAGTTAAAACAAAAAAAAAAGAAAAAGAAAAAATATTTCCCAAAGTCAAAGCCATCAAAATGCAGGCAGGCCATACGCCAACAAGGGCAGGCACATGCAGCAAAGCTTGCCAAAATTGATCCCCACTGAAGGCCAAAACAGAAAAGAAGGACTTACAAACACGCTGGAATGGAGACACCATCAAAGGAATTGCAATTGGAGGAGAAAAAAAGAAAATTTGGGAAATTTAGTGACTCTATGAAAGTGGCCTGGGGTTTTAGCAGGTGCAGTGCAAAGGACCAAAAGATGCCAAAACGAAGCTCACAGATGTTGCAAAAGCAGGGGAAAAAGTCAAGGAGGAAGACACAACTTAGGGAGCAAGATGTGAGGGATATGGCATGAACACTTAAAATATAAAAAAAAAAAATAAAATAAAAATCTTTCCCAAAGTCAAAACCATCAAAATGCAGGCAGGCCATACGCCAGCAAGGGCAGGCACATGCAGCAAAGCTTGCCAGAATTGATCCCCACTGAAGGCCAAAACAGGAAAGAAGGACTTACAAACACGCTGGAATGGAGACAGCATCAAAGGAATTGCAATTGGAGGAGAAAAAAAGAAAATTTGGGAAATTTAGTGACTCTAAGAAAATGGCCTGGGTTTATATCAGGTGCAGTGCAAAGGACCAAACGATGCCAAAACTAAGCTCACAGATTTTGCAAAAGCAGGGGAAAAAGTCAAGGAGGAAGACAGAACTTAGGGGGCAAGATATGAGGGACATGGCATGAGCACTTCAGAAAACAACCAAAAAAAGAAAACAATCTTTCCCAAAGTCAAAGCCATCAAAAGGCATGGCCTGCCATCAAGTGCAGGGACATGCACCAAAGATTCCTCCATTGGTCCCCATTGAAATCGCAAGATTCCTTTTCACTTCCGGAAAGGAAATTTCATTTCCTTTCGGGAAGGGAAAAGGAATCTTGCGGATCCCAAAAGAAAGGCTTACAAACACTCTGGAAAGGAGATAGGTTGAAATGAAATGCAATTAAAAAAAGCAGAAAATTGGGAATTTTAGTCTCTTCAAAAAATAGGCTGTGAGGAAATCAGCTGCATTGCATAGGACCAAAAGATGCCAAAACTAAGCTCACAGATGTTGCAAAAGCAGGGGAAAAAGTCAAGGAGGAAGACACAACTTAGGGGGCAAGATATGAGGGACATGGCATGAATACTTAAAATAATAAAAAAAAAAAAGAAAAAATCTTTCCCAAAGTCAAAGCCATCAAAATGCAGGCAGGCCATACGCCACCAAGGGCAGGCACATGCAGCAAAGCTTGCCAAAATTGATCCCCACTGAAGGCCAAAACAGAAAAGAAGGACTTACAAACACGCTGGAATGGAGACACCATCAAAGGAATTGCAATTGGAGGAGAAAAAAAAAAAAAATGGGAAATTTAGTGACTCTAAGAAAATGGCCTGGGTTTATATCAGGTGCAGTGCAAAGGACCAAAAGATTCCAAAACTAAGCTCACAGATGTTGCAAAAGCAGGGGAAAAAGTCAAGGAGGAAGACACAACTTAGGGGGCAAGATGTGAGGGACATGGCAGGAATACTTAAAACAAAAAAGAAAAAAAAAGAAAAAATCTTTCCCAAAGTCAAAGCCATCAAAATGCAGGCAGGCCATACGCCACCAAGGGCAGGCACATGCAGCAAAGCTTGCCAAAATTGATCCCCACTGAAGGCCAAAACAGAAAAGAAGGACCGACAAACACGCTGGAAAGGAGTCAACATCAAAGGAATTGCAATTGGAGGAGAAAAAAAGAAAATTTGGGAAATTTAGTGACTCTAAGAAAATGGCCTGGGGTTTTATCAGGTGCAGTGCAAAGGACCAAAAGATGCCAAAACTAAGCTCACAGATGTTGCAAAAGCAGGGGAAAAAGTCAAGGAGGAAGACACAATTCAGGGGGCAAGATATGAGGGACATGGCATGAACACTTCAGAAAACAACCAAAAAAATAAAAAAATCTTTCCCAAAGTCAAAGCCATCAAAAGGCATGGCCTGCCATCAAGTGCAGTTACATGCACCCAAGATTCCTCTATTGGTCCCCATTGAAATCGCAAGTTTCCCTTTCCCTTCCCGAAAGGAAATGAAATTTCCTTTCGGGAAGGGAAAAGGAAAATTGCGAATCCCAAAAGAAAGGCTTACAAACCCTCTGGAAAGGAGATAGGTTGAAATGAAATGCGATTGAAAAAAGCAGAAAATTGCGAATTTTAGTCTCTTCAAAAAATAGGCTGTGAGGAAATCAGCTGCATTGCAAAGGACCAAAAGATGCCAAAACTAAGCTCACAGATGTTGCAAAAGCAGGGGAAAAAGTCAAGGAGGAAGACACAACTTAGGGGGCAAGATATGAGGAACATGGCATGAATACCTAAATCAAAAAAGAAAAAAAAAAGAAAAAATCTTTCCCAAAGTCAAAGCCATCAAAATGCAGGCAGGCCATACGCCACCAAGGGCAGGCACATGCAGCAAAGCTTGCCAAAATTGATCCCCACTGAAGGTCAAAACAGAAAAGAAGTACCGACAAACACGCTGGAAAGGAGTCAACATCAAAGGAATTGCAATTGGAGGAGAAAAAAAGAAAATTTGGGAAATTTAGTGACTCTAAGAAAATGGCCTGGGTTTATATCAGGTGCAGTGCAAAGGACCAAAAGATGCCAAAACTAAGCTCACAGATGTTGCAAAAGCAGGGGAAAAAGTAAAGGAGGAAGACACAACTTAGGGGGCAAGATATGAGGGACATGGCATAAACACTTCAGAAAACAACCAAAAAAAGAAAAAAATCTTTCCCAAAGTCAAAGCCATCAAAAGGCATGGCCTGCCATCAAGTGCAGGGACATGCACCAAAGATTCCTCTATTGGTCCCCATTGAAATCGCAAGATTCCTTTTCCCTTCCGGAAAGGAAATTTCATTTCCTTTCGGGAAGGGAAAAGGAATCTTGCGGATCCCAAAAGAAAGGCTTACAAACACTCTGGAAAGGAGATAGGTTGAAATGAAATGCAACTAAAAAAAGCAGAAAATTGGGAATTTTAGTCTCTTCAAAAAATAGGCTGTGAGGAAATCAGCTGCATTGCATAGGACCAAAAGATGCCAAAACTAAGCTCACAGATGTTGCAAAAGCAGGGGAAAAAGTGAAGGAGGAAGACACAACTTAGGGGGCAAGATATGAGGGACATGGCATGAATACTTAAAATAATAAAATAAAAAGAAAAAATCTTTCCCAAAGTCAAAGCCATCAAAATGCAGGCAGGCCATACGCCAGCAAGTGCAGGCACATGCAGCAAAGCTTGCCAAAATTGATCCCCACTGAAGGCCAAAACAGAAAAGAAGGACTTACAAACACGCTGGAATGGAGACAACATCAAAGGAATTGCAATTGGAGGAGAAAAAAAGAAAATTTGGGAAATTTAGTGACTCTAAGAAAATGGCCTGGGTTTATATCTGGTGCAGTGCAAAGGAACAAAAGATGCCAAAACTAAGCTCACAGATGTTGCAAAAGCAGGGGAAAAAGTCAAGGAGGAAGACACAACTTAGGGGGCAAGATATGAGGGACATGGCATGAATACTTAAAATAATAAAAAAAAAAAAAAAATAAAAAGTCTTTCCCTAAGTCAAAGCCATCAAAATGCAGGCAGGCCATACGCCAGCAAGTGCAGGCACATGCAGCAAAGCTTGCCAAAATTGATCCCCACTGAAGGCCAAAACAGAAAAGAAGGACTTACAAACACGCTGGAATGGAGACACCATCAAAGGAATTGCAATTGGAGGAGAAAAAAAAAAAAATGGGAAATTTAGTGACTCTAAGAAAATGGCCTGGGTTTATATCAGGTGCAGTGCAAAGGACCAAAAGATTCCAAAACTAAGCTCACAGATGTTGCAAAAGCAGGGGAAAAAGTCAAGGAGGAAGACACAACTTAGGGGGCAAGATGTGAGGGACATGGCAGGAATACTTAAAGTGATGAAAAAAAAAAAACGAAGAAATCTTTCCCAAAGTCAAAGCCATCAAAATGCAGGCAGGCCATACGCCACCAAGGGCAGGCACATGCAGCAAAGCTTGCCAAAATTGATCCCCACTGAAGGCCAAAACAGAAAAGAAGGACCTACAAACACGCTGGAAAGGAGTCAACATCAAAGGAATTGCAATTGGAGGGGAAAAAAGAAAATTTGGGAAATTTAGTGACTCTAAGAAAATGGCCTGGGGTTTTATCAGGTGCAGTGCAAAGGACCAAAAGATGCCAAAACGAAGCTCACAGATGTTGCAAAAGCAGGGGAAAAAGTCAAGGAGGAAGACACAACATAGGGAGCAAGATATGAGGGACATGGCAGGAATACTTAAAACAAAAAAAAAAAGAAAAAGAAAAAATCTTTCCCAAAGTCAAAGCCATCAAAATGCAGGCAGGCCATACGCCACCAAGTGCAGGCACATGCAGCAAAGCTTGCCAAAATTGATCCCCACTGAAGGCCAAAACAGAAAAGAAGGACTTACAAACACGCTGGAATGGAGACAACATCAAAGGAATTGCAATTGGAGGAGAAAAAAAGAAAATTTTGGAAATTTAATGACTCTAAGAAAGTGGCCTGGGGTTTTAGCAGGTGCAGTGTAAAGGACCAAAAGATGCCAAAACTAAGCTCACAGATGTTGCAAAAGCAGGGGAAAAAGTCAAGGAGGAAGACACAACTGAGGGAGCACGATGTGAGGGATATGGCATGAACACTTAAAATAATAAAAAAAAAAATAAAATAAAAATCTTTCCCAAAGTCAAAGCCATCAAAATGCAGGCAGGCCATACGCCAGCAAGTGCAGGCACATGCAGCAAAGCTTGCCAGAATTGATCCCCACTGAAGGCCAAAACAGAAAAGAAGGACTTACAAACACGCTGGAATGGAGACAGCATCAAAGGAATTGCAATTGGAGGAGAAAAAAAGAAAATTTGGGAAATTTAGTGACTCTAAGAAAATGGCCTGGGTTTATATCAGGTGCAGTGCAAAGGACCAAAAGATGCCAAAACTAAGCTCACAGATGTTGCAAAAGCAGGGGAAAAAGTCAAGGAGGAAGACACAACTTAGGGGGCAAGATGTGAGGGACATGGCATGAATACTTAAAATAATAAAAAAAAAAAGAAAAAATCTTTCCCAAAGTCAAAGCCATCAAAATGCAGGCAGGCCATACGCCACCAAGGGCAGGCACATGCAGCAAAGCTTGCCAAAATTGATCCCCACTGAAGGCCAAAACAGAAAAGAAGGACCGACAAACACGCTGGAAAGGAGTCAACATCAAAGGAATTGCAATTGGAGGAGAAAAAAAGAAAATTTGGGAAATTTAGTGACTCTAAGGAAATGGCCTGGGTTTATATCAGGTGCAGTGCAAAGGACCAAAAGATGCCAAAACTAAGCTCACAGATGTTGCAAAAGCAGGGGAAAAAGTCAAGGAGGAAGACAGAACTTAGGGGGCAAGATATGAGGGACATGGCATGAACACTTCAGAAAACAACCAAAAAAAGAAAAAAATCTTTCCCAAAGTCAAAGCCATCAAAAGGCATGGCCTGCCATCAAGTGCAGGGACATGCACCAAAGATTCCTCTATTGGTCCCCATTGAAATCGCAAGATTCCTTTTCCCTTCCGGAATGAAAATTTCATTTCCTTTCGGGAAGGGAAAAGGAATCTTGCGGATCCCAAAAGAAAGGCTTACAAACACTATGGAAAGGAGATAGGTTGAAATGAAATGCAATTAAAAAAAGCAGAAAATTGGGAATTTTAGTCTCTTCAAAAAATAGGCTGTGAGGAAATCAGCTGCATTGCATAGGACCAAAAGATGCCAAAACTAAGCTCACAGATGTTGCAAAAGCAGGGGAAAAAGTGAAGGAGGAAGACACAACTTAGGGGGCAAGATATGAGGGACATGGCATGAATACTTAAAATAATAAAAAAAAAAAAGAAAAAATCTTTCCCAAAGTCAAAGCCATCAAAATGCAGGCAGGCCATACGCCAGCAAGGGCAGGCACATGCAGCAAAGCTTGCCAAAATTGATCCCCACTGAAGGCCAAAACAGAAAAGAAGGACTTACAAACACGCTGGAATGGAGACAACTTCAAAGGAATTGCAATTGGTGGAGAAAAAAAGAAAATTTGGGAAATTTAGTGACTCTAAGAATATGGCCTGGGTTTATATCAGGTGCAGTGCAAAGGACCAAAAGATGCCAAAACGAAGCTCACAGATGTTGCAAAAGCAGGGGAAAAAGTCAAGGAGGAAGACACAACTCAGGGGGCAAGATATGAGGGACATGGCATGAATACTTTAAATAATAAAAAAAAAAAAAAAAATAAAATGTCTTTCCCTAAGTCAAAGCCATCAAAATGCAGGCAGGCCATACGCCAGCAAGTGCAGGCACATGCAGCAAAGCTTGCCAAAATTGATCCCCACTGAAGGCCAAAACAGAAAAGAAGGACTTACAAACACGCTGGAATGGAGACACCATCAAAGGAATTGCAATTGGAGGAGAAAAAAAGAAAATTTGGGAAATTTAATGACTCTAAGAAAGTGGCCTGGGGTTTTAGCAGGTGCAGTGCAAAGGACCAAAAGATGCCAAAACGAAGCTCACAGATGTTGCAAAAGCAGGGGAAAAAGTCAAGGAGGAAGACACAACTTAGGGAGCAAGATATGAGGGACATGGCATGAATAGTTAAAACAAAAAAAAAAAGAAAAAGAAAAAATATTTCCCAAAGTCAAAGCCATCAAAATGCAGGCAGGCCATACGCCAACAAGGGCAGGCACATGCAGCAAAGCTTGCCAAAATTGATCCCCACTGAAGGCCAAAACAGAAAAGAAGGACTTACAAACACGCTGGAATGGAGACACCATCAAAGGAATTGCAATTGGAGGAGAAAAAAAGAAAATTTGTGAAATTTAATGACTCTTAGAAAGTGGCCTGGGGTTTTATCAGGTGCAGTGCAAAGGACCAAAAGGTGGCAAAACTAAGCTCACAGATGTTGCAAAAGCAGGGGAAAAAGTCAAGGAGGAAGACACAACTTAGGGGGCAAGATGTGAGGGACATGGCATGAATACTTAAAATAATAAAAAAAAAAAAAAAATAAAAATCTTTCCCTAAGTCAAAGCCATCAAAATGCAGGCAGGCCATACGCCAGCAAGTGCAGGCACATGCAGCAAAGCTTGCCAAAATTGATCCCCACTGAAGGCCAAAACAGAAAAGAAGGACTTACAAACACGCTGGAATGGAGACAGCATCAAAGGAATTGCAATTGGAGGAGAAAAAAAAAAAATATCGAAATTTAGTGCCTCTAAGATAATGGCCTGGGTTTATTTCAGGTGCAGTGCAAAGGACCAAATGATGCCAAAACTAAGCTCACAGATGTTGCAAAAGCAGGGGAAAAAGTCAAGGAGGAAGACACAACTTAGGGAGCAAGATATGAGGGACATGGCATGAATAGTTAAAACAAAAAAAAAAAGAAAAAGAAAAAATATTTCCCAAAGTCAAAGCCATCAAAATGCAGGCAGGCCATACGCCAACAAGGGCAGGCACATGCAGCAAAGCTTGCCAAAATTGATCCCCACTGAAGGCCAAAACAGAAAAGAAGGACTTACAAACACGCTGGAATGGAGACACCATCAAAGGAATTGCAATTGGAGGAGAAAAAAAGAAAATTTGGGAAATTTAGTGACTCTATGAAAGTGGCCTGGGGTTTTAGCAGGTGCAGTGCAAAGGACCAAAAGATGCCAAAACGAAGCTCACAGATGTTGCAAAAGCAGGGGAAAAAGTCAAGGAGGAAGACACAACTTAGGGAGCAAGATGTGAGGGATATGGCATGAACACTTAAAATATAAAAAAAAAAAATAAAATAAAAATCTTTCCCAAAGTCAAAACCATCAAAATGCAGGCAGGCCATACGCCAGCAAGGGCAGGCACATGCAGCAAAGCTTGCCAGAATTGATCCCCACTGAAGGCCAAAACAGGAAAGAAGGACTTACAAACACGCTGGAATGGAGACAGCATCAAAGGAATTGCAATTGGAGGAGAAAAAAAGAAAATTTGGGAAATTTAGTGACTCTAAGAAAATGGCCTGGGTTTATATCAGGTGCAGTGCAAAGGACCAAACGATGCCAAAACTAAGCTCACAGATGTTGCAAAAGCAGGGGAAAAAGTCAAGGAGGAAGACAGAACTTAGGGGGCAAGATATGAGGGACATGGCATGAGCACTTCAGAAAACAACCAAAAAAAGAAAACAATCTTTCCCAAAGTCAAAGCCATCAAAAGGCATGGCCTGCCATCAAGTGCAGGGACATGCACCAAAGATTCCTCCATTGGTCCCCATTGAAATCGCAAGATTCCTTTTCACTTCCGGAAAGGAAATTTCATTTCCTTTCGGGAAGGGAAAAGGAATCTTGCGGATCCCAAAAGAAAGGCTTACAAACACTCTGGAAAGGAGATAGGTTGAAATGAAATGCAATTAAAAAAAGCAGAAAATTGGGAATTTTAGTCTCTTCAAAAAATAGGCTGTGAGGAAATCAGCTGCATTGCATAGGACCAAAAGATGCCAAAACTAAGCTCACAGATGTTGCAAAAGCAGGGGAAAAAGTCAAGGAGGAAGACACAACTTAGGGGGCAAGATATGAGGGACATGGCATGAATACTTAAAATAATAAAAAAAAAAAAGAAAAAATCTTTCCCAAAGTCAAAGCCATCAAAATGCAGGCAGGCCATACGCCACCAAGGGCAGGCACATGCAGCAAAGCTTGCCAAAATTGATCCCCACTGAAGGCCAAAACAGAAAAGAAGGACTTACAAACACGCTGGAATGGAGACACCATCAAAGGAATTGCAATTGGAGGAGAAAAAAAAAAAAATGGGAAATTTAGTGACTCTAAGAAAATGGCCTGGGTTTATATCAGGTGCAGTGCAAAGGACCAAAAGATTCCAAAACTAAGCTCACAGATGTTGCAAAAGCAGGGGAAAAAGTCAAGGAGGAAGACACAACTTAGGGGGCAAGATGTGAGGGACATGGCAGGAATACTTAAAACACAAAAGAAAAAAAAAGAAAAAATCTTTCCCAAAGTCAAAGCCATCAAAATGCAGGCAGGCCATACGCCACCAAGGGCAGGCACATGCAGCAAAGCTTGCCAAAATTGATCCCCACTGAAGGCCAAAACAGAAAAGAAGGACCGACAAACACGCGGGAAAGGAGTCAACATCAAAGGAATTGCAATTGGAGGAGAAAAAAAGAAAATTTGGGAAATTTAGTGACTCTAAGAAAATGGCCTGGGGTTTTATCAGGTGCAGTGCAAAGGACCAAAAGATGCCAAAACTAAGCTCACAGATGTTGCAAAAGCAGGGGAAAAAGTCAAGGAGGAAGACACAATTCAGGGGGCAAGATATGAGGGACATGGCATGAACACTTCAGAAAACAACCAAAAAAATAAAAAAATCTTTCCCAAAGTCAAAGCCATCAAAAGGCATGGCCTGCCATCAAGTGCAGTTACATGCACCCAAGATTCCTCTATTGGTCCCCATTGAAATCGCAAGTTTCCCTTTCCCTTCCCGAAAGGAAATGAAATTTCCTTTCGGGAAGGGAAAAGGAAAATTGCGAATCCCAAAAGAAAGGCTTACAAACCCTCTGGAAAGGAGATAGGTTGAAATGAAATGCGATTGAAAAAAGCAGAAAATTGCGAATTTTAGTCTCTTCAAAAAATAGGCGGTGAGGAAATCAGCTGCATTGCAAAGGACCAAAAGATGCCAAAACTAAGCTCACAGATGTTGCAAAAGCAGGGGAAAAAGTCAAGGAGGAAGACACAACTTAGGGGGCAAGATATGAGGAACATGGCATGAATACCTAAATCAAAAAAGAAAAAAAAAAGAAAAAATCTTTCCCAAAGTCAAAGCCATCAAAATGCAGGCAGGCCATACGCCACCAAGGGCAGGCACATGCAGCAAAGCTTGCCAAAATTGATCCCCACTGAAGGTCAAAACAGAAAAGAAGGACCGACAAACACGCTGGAAAGGAGTCAACATCAAAGGAATTGCAATTGGAGGAGAAAAAAAGAAAATTTGGGAAATTTAGTGACTCTAAGAAAATGGCCTGGGTTTATATCAGGTGCAGTGCAAAGGACCAAAAGATGCCAAAACTAAGCTCACAGATGTTGCAAAAGCAGGGGAAAAAGTAAAGGAGGAAGACACAACTTAGGGGGCAAGATATGAGGGACATGGCATAAACACTTCAGAAAACAACCAAAAAAAGAAAAAAATCTTTCCCAAAGTCAAAGCCATCAAAAGGCATGGCCTGCCATCAAGTGCAGGGACATGCACCAAAGATTCCTCTATTGGTCCCCATTGAAATCGCAAGATTCCTTTTCCCTTCCGGAAAGGAAATTTCATTTCCTTTCGGGAAGGGAAAAGGAATCTTGCGGATCCCAAAAGAAAGGCTTACAAACACTCTGGAAAGGAGATAGGTTGAAATGAAATGCAACTAAAAAAAGCAGAAAATTGGGAATTTTAGTCTCTTCAAAAAATAGGCTGTGAGGAAATCAGCTGCATTGCATAGGACCAAAAGATGCCAAAACTAAGCTCACAGATGTTGCAAAAGCAGGGGAAAAAGTGAAGGAGGAAGACACAACTTAGGGGGCAAGATATGAGGGACATGGCATGAATACTTAAAATAATAAAATAAAAAGAAAAAATCTTTCCCAAAGTCAAAGCCATCAAAATGCAGGCAGGCCATACGCCAGCAAGTGCAGGCACATGCAGCAAAGCTTGCCAAAATTGATCCCCACTGAAGGCCAAAACAGAAAAGAAGGACTTACAAACACGCTGGAATGGAGACAACATCAAAGGAATTGCAATTGGAGGAGAAAAAAAGAAAATTTGGGAAATTTAGTGACTCTAAGAAAATGGCCTGGGTTTATATCTGGTGCAGTGCAAAGGAACAAAAGATGCCAAAACTAAGCTCACAGATGTTGCAAAAGCAGGGGAAAAAGTCAAGGAGGAAGACACAACTTAGGGGGCAAGATATGAGGGACATGGCATGAATACTTAAAATAATAAAAAAAAAAAAAAATAAAAAGTCTTTCCCTAAGTCAAAGCCATCAAAATGCAGGCAGGCCATACGCCAGCAAGTGCAGGCACATGCAGCAAAGCTTGCCAAAATTGATCCCCACTGAAGGCCAAAACAGAAAAGAAGGACTTACAAACACGCTGGAATGGAGACACCATCAAAGGAATTGCAATTGGAGGAGAAAAAAAAAAAAATGGGAAATTTAGTGACTCTAAGAAAATGGCCTGGGTTTATATCAGGTGCAGTGCAAAGGACCAAAAGATTCCAAAACTAAGCTCACAGATGTTGCAAAAGCAGGGGAAAAAGTCAAGGAGGAAGACACAACTTAGGGGGCAAGATATGAGGGACATGGCAGGAATACTTAAAGTGATGAAAAAAAAAAAACGAAGAAATCTTTCCCAAAGTCAAAGCCATCAAAATGCAGGCAGGCCATACGCCACCAAGGGCAGGCACATGCAGCAAAGCTTGCCAAAATTGATCCCCACTGAAGGCCAAAACAGAAAAGAAGGACCTACAAACACGCTGGAAAGGAGTCAACATCAAAGGAATTGCAATTGGAGGGGAAAAAAGAAAATTTGGGAAATTTAGTGACTCTAAGAAAATGGCCTGGGGTTTTATCAGGTGCAGTGCAAAGGACCAAAAGATGCCAAAACGAAGCTCACAGATGTTGCAAAAGCAGGGGAAAAAGTCAAGGAGGAAGACACAACATAGGGAGCAAGATATGAGGGACATGGCAGGAATACTTAAAACAAAAAAAAAAAGAAAAAGAAAAAATCTTTCCCAAAGTCAAAGCCATCAAAATGCAGGCAGGCCATACGCCACCAAGTGCAGGCACATGCAGCAAAGCTTGCCAAAATTGATCCCCACTGAAGGCCAAAACAGAAAAGAAGGACTTACAAACACGCTGGAATGGAGACAACATCAAAGGAATTGCAATTGGAGGAGAAAAAAAGAAAATTTTGGAAATTTAATGACTCTAAGAAAGTGGCCTGGGGTTTTAGCAGGTGCAGTGTAAAGGACCAAAAGATGCCAAAACTAAGCTCACAGATGTTGCAAAAGCAGGGGAAAAAGTCAAGGAGGAAGACACAACTTAGGGAGCACGATGTGAGGGATATGGCATGAACACTTAAAATAATAAAAAAAAAAATAAAATAAAAATCTTTCCCAAAGTCAAAGCCATCAAAATGCAGGCAGGCCATACGCCAGCAAGTGCAGGCACATGCAGCAAAGCTTGCCAGAATTGATCCCCACTGAAGGCCAAAACAGAAAAGAAGGACTTACAAACACGCTGGAATGGAGACAGCATCAAAGGAATTGCAATTGGAGGAGAAAAAAAGAAAATTTGGGAAATTTAGTGACTCTAAGAAAATGGCCTGGGTTTATATCAGGTGCAGTGCAAAGGACCAAAAGATGCCAAAACTAAGCTCACAGATGTTGCAAAAGCAGGGGAAAAAGTCAAGGAGGAAGACACAACTTAGGGGGCAAGATGTGAGGGACATGGCATGAATACTTAAAATAATAAAAAAAAAAAGAAAAAATCTTTCCCAAAGTCAAAGCCATCAAAATGCAGGCAGGCCATACGCCACCAAGGGCAGGCACATGCAGCAAAGCTTGCCAAAATTGATCCCCACTGAAGGCCAAAACAGAAAAGAAGGACCGACAAACACGCTGGAAAGGAGTCAACATCAAAGGAATTGCAATTGGAGGAGAAAAAAAGAAAATTTGGGAAATTTAGTGACTCTAAGGAAATGGCCTGGGTTTATATCAGGTGCAGTGCAAAGGACCAAAAGATGCCAAAACTAAGCTCACAGATGTTGCAAAAGCAGGGGAAAAAGTCAAGGAGGAAGACAGAACTTAGGGGGCAAGATATGAGGGACATGGCATGAACACTTCAGAAAACAACCAAAAAAAGAAAAAAATCTTTCCCAAAGTCAAAGCCATCAAAAGGCATGGCCTGCCATCAAGTGCAGGGACATGCACCAAAGATTCCTCTATTGGTCCCCATTGAAATCGCAAGATTCCTTTTCCCTTCCGGAATGAAAATTTCATTTCCTTTCGGGAAGGGAAAAGGAATCTTGCGGATCCCAAAAGAAAGGCTTACAAACACTATGGAAAGGAGATAGGTTGAAATGAAATGCAATTAAAAAAAGCAGAAAATTGGGAATTTTAGTCTCTTCAAAAAATAGGCTGTGAGGAAATCAGCTGCATTGCATAGGACCAAAAGATGCCAAAACTAAGCTCACAGATGTTGCAAAAGCAGGGGAAAAAGTGAAGGAGGAAGACACAACTTAGGGGGCAAGATATGAGGGACATGGCATGAATACTTAAAATAATAAAAAAAAAAAAGAAAAAATCTTTCCCAAAGTCAAAGCCATCAAAATGCAGGCAGGCCATACGCCAGCAAGGGCAGGCACATGCAGCAAAGCTTGCCAAAATTGATCCCCACTGAAGGCCAAAACAGAAAAGAAGGACTTACAAACACGCTGGAATGGAGACAACTTCAAAGGAATTGCAATTGGTGGAGAAAAAAAGAAAATTTGGGAAATTTAGTGACTCTAAGAATATGGCCTGGGTTTATATCAGGTGCAGTGCAAAGGACCAAAAGATGCCAAAACGAAGCTCACAGATGTTGCAAAAGCAGGGGAAAAAGTCAAGGAGGAAGACACAACTCAGGGGGCAAGATATGAGGGACATGGCATGAATACTTAAAATAATAAAAAAAAAAAAAAAAATAAAATGTCTTTCCCTAAGTCAAAGCCATCAAAATGCAGGCAGGCCATACGCCAGCAAGTGCAGGCACATGCAGCAAAGCTTGCCAAAATTGATCCCCACTGAAGGCCAAAACAGAAAAGAAGGACTTACAAACACGCTGGAATGGAGACACCATCAAAGGAATTGCAATTGGAGGAGAAAAAAAGAAAATTTGGGAAATTTAATGACTCTAAGAAAGTGGCCTGGGGTTTTAGCAGGTGCAGTGCAAAGGACCAAAAGATGCCAAAACGAAGCTCACAGATGTTGCAAAAGCAGGGGAAAAAGTCAAGGAGGAAGACACAACTTAGGGAGCAAGATATGAGGGACATGGCATGAATAGTTAAAACAAAAAAAAAAAGAAAAAGAAAAAATATTTCCCAAAGTCAAAGCCATCAAAATGCAGGCAGGCCATACGCCAACAAGGGCAGGCACATGCAGCAAAGCTTGCCAAAATTGATCCCCACTGAAGGCCAAAACAGAAAAGAAGGACTTACAAACACGCTGGAATGGAGACACCATCAAAGGAATTGCAATTGGAGGAGAAAAAAAGAAAATTTGTGAAATTTAATGACTCTTAGAAAGTGGCCTGGGGTTTTATCAGGTGCAGTGCAAAGGACCAAAAGGTGGCAAAACTAAGCTCACAGATGTTGCAAAAGCAGGGGAAAAAGTCAAGGAGGAAGACACAACTTAGGGGGCAAGATGTGAGGGACATGGCATGAATACTTAAAATAATAAAAAAAAAAAAAAAAAAAAAAATCTTTCCCTAAGTCAAAGCCATCAAAATGCAGGCAGGCCATACGCCAGCAAGTGCAGGCACATGCAGCAAAGCTTGCCAAAATTGATCCCCACTGAAGGCCAAAACAGAAAAGAAGGACTTACAAACACGCTGGAATGGAGACAGCATCAAAGGAATTGCAATTGGAGGAGAAAAAAAAAAAATATCGAAATTTAGTGCCTCTAAGATAATGGCCTGGGTTTATTTCAGGTGCAGTGCAAAGGACCAAAAGATGCCAAAACTAAGCTCACAGATGTTGCAAAAGCAGGGGAAAAAGTCAAGGAGGAAGACACAACTTAGGGGGCAAGATGTGAGGGACATGGCATGAATACTTAAAATAATAAAAAAAAAAAAGAAAAAATCTTTCCCAAAGTCAAAGCCATCAAAATGCAGGCAGGCCATACGCCAGCAAGTGCAGGCACATGCAGCAAAGCTTGCCAAAATTGATCCCCACTGAAGGCCAAAACAGAAAAGAAGGACTTACAAACACGCTGGAATGGAGACACCATCAAAGGAATTGCAATTGGAGGAGAAAAAAAGAAAATTTGGGAAATTTAGTGACTCTAAGAAAATGGCCTGGGGTTTTATCAGGTGCAGTGCAAAGGACCAAAAGATGCCAAAACTAAGCTCACAGATGTTGCAAAAGCAGGGGAAAAAGTCAAGGAGGAAGACACAACTCAGGGGGCAAGATATGAGGGACATGGCATGAATACTTAAAACAAAAAAGAAAAAAAAAGAAAAAATCTTTCCCAAAGTCAAAGCCATCAAAATGCAGGCAGGCCATACGCCACCAAGGGCAGGCACATGCAGCAAAGCTTGCCAAAATTGATCCCCACTGAAGGCCAAAACAGAAAAGAAGGACCGACAAACACGCTGGAAAGGAGTCAACATCAAAGGAATTGCAATTGGAGGAGAAAAAAAGAAAATTTGGGAAATTTAGTGACTCTAAGAAAATGGCCTGGGGTTTTATCAGGTGCAGTGCAAAGGACCAAAAGATGCCAAAACTAAGCTCACAGATGTTGCAAAAGCAGGGGAAAAAGTCAAGGAGGAAGACACAATTCAGGGGGCAAGATATGAGGGACATGGCATGAACACTTCAGAAAACAACCAAAAAAATAAAAAAATCTTTCCCAAAGTCAAAGCCATCAAAAGGCATGGCCTGCCATCAAGTGCAGTTACATGCACCCAAGATTCCTCTATTGGTCCCCATTGAAATCGCAAGTTTCCCTTTCCCTTCCCGAAAGGAAATGAAATTTCCTTTCGGGAAGGGAAAAGGAAAATTGCGAATCCCAAAAGAAAGGCTTACAAACCCTCTGGAAAGGAGATAGGTTGAAATGAAATGCGATTGAAAAAAGCAGAAAATTGCGAATTTTAGTCTCTTCAAAAAATAGGCTGTGAGGAAATCAGCTGCATTGCAAAGGACCAAAAGATGCCAAAACTAAGCTCACAGATGTTGCAAAAGCAGGGGAAAAAGTCAAGGAGGAAGACACAACTTAGGGGGCAAGATATGAGGAACATGGCATGAATACCTAAATCAAAAAAAAAAAAAAAAGAAAAAATCTTTCCCAAAGTCAAAGCCATCAAAATGCAGGCAGGCCATACGCCACCAAGGGCAGGCACATGCAGCAAAGCTTGCCAAAATTGATCCCCACTGAAGGTCAAAACAGAAAAGAAGGACCGACAAACACGCTGGAAAGGAGTCAACATCAAAGGAATTGCAATTGGAGGAGAAAAAAAGAAAATTTGGGAAATTTAGTGACTCTAAGAAAATGGCCTGGGTTTATATCAGGTGCAGTGCAAAGGACCAAAAGATGCCAAAACTAAGCTCACAGATGTTGCAAAAGCAGGGGAAAAAGTAAAGGAGGAAGACACAACTTAGGGGGCAAGATATGAGGGACATGGCATAAACACTTCAGAAAACAACCAAAAAAAGAAAAAAATCTTTCCCAAAGTCAAAGCCATCAAAAGGCATGGCCTGCCATCAAGTGCAGGGACATGCACCAAAGATTCCTCTATTGGTCCCCATTGAAATCACAAGATTCCTTTTCCCTTCCGGAAAGGAAATTTCATTTCCTTTCGGGAAGGGAAAAGGAATCTTGCGGATCCCAAAAGAAAGGCTTACAAACACTCTGGAAAGGAGATAGGTTGAAATGAAATGCAACTAAAAAAAGCAGAAAATTGGGAATTTTAGTCTCTTCAAAAAATAGGCTGTGAGGAAATCAGCTGCATTGCATAGGACCAAAAGATGCCAAAACTAAGCTCACAGATGTTGGAAAAGCAGGGGAAAAAGTCAAGGAGTAAGACACAACTTAGGGGGCAAGATATGAGGGACATGGCATGAATACTTAAAATAATAAAATAAAAAGAATAAATCTTTCCCAAAGTCAAAGCCATCAAAATGCAGGCAGGCCATACGCCAGCAAGTGCAGGCACATGCAGCAAAGCTTGCCAAAATTGATCCCCACTGAAGGCCAAAACAGAAAAGAAGGACTTACAAACACGCTGGAATGGAGACAACATCAAAGGAATTGCAATTGGAGGAGAAAAAAAGAAAATTTGGGAAATTTAGTGACTCTAAGAAAATGGCCTGGGTTTATATCTGGTGCAGTGCAAAGGAACAAAAGATGCCAAAACTAAGCTCACAGATGTTGCAAAAGCAGGGGAAAAAGTCAAGGAGGAAGACACAACTTAGGGGGCAAGATATGAGGGACATGGCATGAATACTTAAAATAATAAAAAAAAAAAAAAATAAAAAGTCTTTCCCTAAGTCAAAGCCATCAAAATGCAGGCAGGCCATACGCCAGCAAGTGCAGGCACATGCAGCAAAGCTTGCCAAAATTGATCCCCACTGAAGGCCAAAACAGAAAAGAAGGACTTACAAACACGCTGGAATGGAGACACCATCAAAGGAATTGCAATTGGAGGAGAAAAAAAGAAAATTTGGGAAATTTAATGACTCTTAGAAAGTGGCCTGGGGTTTTATCAGGTGCAGTGCAAAGGACCAAAAGATGCCAAAACGAAGCTCACAGATGTTGCAAAAGCAGGGGAAAAAGTCAAGGAGGAAGACACAACTTAGGGGGCAAGATGTGAGGGACATGGCATGAATATTTAAAATGATAAAAAAAAAAAAAAAGAAGAAATCTTTCCCAAAGTCAAAGCCATCAAAATGCAGGCAGGCCATACGCCACCTAGGGCAGGCACATGCAGCAAAGCTTGCCAAAATTGATCCCCACTGAAGGCCAAAACAGAAAAGAAGGACCGACAAACACGCTGGAAAGGAGTCAACATCAAAGGAATTGCAATTGGAGGAGAAAAAAAGAAAATTTGGTAAATTTAGTGACTCTAAGAAAATGGCCTGGGGTTTTATCAGGTGCAGTGCAAAGGACCAAAAGATGCCAAAACGAAGCTCACAGATGTTGCAAAAGCAGGGGAAAAAGTCAAGGAGGAAGACACAACTTAGGGAGCAAGATATGAGGGACATGGCATGAGTAGTTAAAACAAAAAGAAAAAGAAAAAGAAAAAATCTTTCCCAAAGTCAAAGCCATCAAAATGCAGGCAGGCCATACGCCAACAAGGGCAGGCACATGCAGCAAAGCTTGCCAAAATTGATCCCCACTGAAGGCCAAAACAGAAAAGAAGGACTTACAAACACGCTGGAATGGAGACACCATCAAAGGAATTGCAATTGGAGGAGAAAAAAAGAAAATTTGGGAAATTTAATGACTCTTAGAAAGTGGCCTGGGGTTTTATCAGGTGCAGTGCAAAGGACCAAAAGATGCCAAAACGAAGCTCACAGATGTTGCAAAAGCAGGGGAAAAAGGCAAGGAGTAAGACACAACTTAGGGGGCAAGATATGAGGGACATGGCATGAATACTTAAAATAATAAAATAAAAAGAATAAATCTTTCCCAAAGTCAAAGCCATCAAAATGCAGGCAGGCCATACGCCAGCAAGTGCAGGCACATGCAGCAAAGCTTGCCAAAATTGATCCCCACTGAAGGCCAAAACAGAAAAGAAGGACTTACAAACACGCTGGAATGGAGACAACATCAAAGGAATTGCAATTGGAGGAGAAAAAAAGAAAATTTGGGAAATTTAGTGACTCTAAGAAAATGGCCTGGGTTTATATCTGGTGCAGTGCAAAGGAACAAAAGATGCCAAAACTAAGCTCACAGATGTTGCAAAAGCAGGGGAAAAAGTCAAGGAGGAAGACACAACTTAGGGGGCAAGATATGAGGGACATGGCATGAATACTTAAAATAATAAAAAAAAAAAAAAATAAAAAGTCTTTCCCTAAGTCAAAGCCATCAAAATGCAGGCAGGCCATACGCCAGCAAGTGCAGGCACATGCAGCAAAGCTTGCCAAAATTGATCCCCACTGAAGGCCAAAACAGAAAAGAAGGACTTACAAACACGCTGGAATGGAGACACCATCAAAGGAATTGCAATTGGAGGAGAAAAAAAGAAAATTTGGGAAATTTAATGACTCTTAGAAAGTGGCCTGGGGTTTTATCAGGTGCAGTGCAAAGGACCAAAAGATGCCAAAACGAAGCTCACAGATGTTGCAAAAGCAGGGGAAAAAGTCAAGGAGGAAGACACAACTTAGGGGGCAAGATGTGAGGGACATGGCATGAATATTTAAAATGATAAAAAAAAAAAAAAAGAAGAAATCTTTCCCAAAGTCAAAGCCATCAAAATGCAGGCAGGCCATACGCCACCTAGGGCAGGCACATGCAGCAAAGCTTGCCAAAATTGATCCCCACTGAAGGCCAAAACAGAAAAGAAGGACCGACAAACACGCTGGAAAGGAGTCAACATCAAAGGAATTGCAATTGGAGGAGAAAAAAAGAAAATTTGGTAAATTTAGTGACTCTAAGAAAATGGCCTGGGGTTTTATCAGGTGCAGTGCAAAGGACCAAAAGATGCCAAAACGAAGCTCACAGATGTTGCAAAAGCAGGGGAAAAAGTCAAGGAGGAAGACACAACTTAGGGAGCAAGATATGAGGGACATGGCATGAGTAGTTAAAACAAAAAGAAAAAGAAAAAGAAAAAATCTTTCCCAAAGTCAAAGCCATCAAAATGCAGGCAGGCCATACGCCAACAAGGGCAGGCACATGCAGCAAAGCTTGCCAAAATTGATCCCCACTGAAGGCCAAAACAGAAAAGAAGGACTTACAAACACGCTGGAATGGAGACACCATCAAAGGAATTGCAATTGGAGGAGAAAAAAAGAAAATTTGGGAAATTTAATGACTCTTAGAAAGTGGCCTGGGGTTTTATCAGGTGCAGTGCAAAGGACCAAAAGATGCCAAAACGAAGCTCACAGATGTTGCAAAAGCAGGGGAAAAAGTCAAGGAGGAAGACACAACTTAGGGGGCAAGATGTGAGGGACATGGCATGAATACTTAAAATAATAAAAAAAAAAAAAAAAATAAAAAATCTTTCCCTAAGTCAAAGCCATCAAAATGCAGGCAGGCCATACGCCAGCAAGTGCAGGCACATGCAGCAAAGCTTGCCAAAATTGATCCCCACTGAAGGCCAAAACAGAAAACAAGGACTTACAAACACGCTGGAATGGAGACAGCATCAAAGGAATTGCAATTGGAGGAGAAAAAAAAAAAAATCGAAATTTAGTGCCTCTAAGATAATGGCCTGGGTTTATTTCAGGTGCAGTGCAAAGGACCAAAAGATGCCAAAACTAAGCTCACAGATGTTGCAAAAGCAGGGGAAAAAGTCAAGGAGGAAGACACAACTTAGAGGGCAAGATGTGAGGGACATGGCATGAATACTTAAAATAATAAAAAAAAAAAGAAAAAATCTTTCCCAAAGTCAAAGCCATCAAAATGCAGGCAGGCCATACGCCACCAAGGGCAGGCACTCAGCAAAGCTTGCCAAAATTGATCCCCACTGAAGGCCAAAACAGAAAAGAAGGACTTACAAACACGCTGGAATGGAGACACCATCAAAGGAATTGCAATTGGAGGAGAAAAAAAGAAAATTTGGGAAATTTAGTGACTCTAAGAAAATGGCCTGGGGTTTTATCAGGTGCAGTGCAAAGGACCAAAAGATGCCAAAACAAAGCTCACAGATGTTGCAAAAGCAGGGGAAAAAGTCAAGGAGGAAGACACAACTCAGGGGGCAAGATATGAGGGACATGGCATGAATACTTAAAACAAAAAAGAAAAAAAAAAGAAAAAATCTTTCCCAAAGTCAAAGCCATCAAAATGCAGGCAGGCCATACGCCACCAAGGGCAGGCACATGCAGCAAAGCTTGCCAAAATTGATCCCCACTGAAGGCCAAAACAGAAAAGAAGGACTTACAAACACGCTGGAAAGGAGTCAACATCAAAGGAATTGCAATTGGAGGAGAAAAAAAGAAAATTTGGGAAATTTAGTGACTCTAAGAAAATGGCCTGGGGTTTTATCAGGTGCAGTGCAAAGGACCAAAAGATGCCAAAACTAAGCTCACAGATGTTGCAAAAGCAGGGGAAAAAGTCAAGGAGGAAGACACAACTTAGGGGGCAAGATATGAGGGACATGGCATGAACACTTCAGAAAACAACCAAAAAAATAAAAAAATCTTTCCCAAAGTCAAAGCCATCAAAAGGCATGGCCTGCCATCAAGCGCAGTTACATGCACCAAAGATTCCTCTATTGGTCCCCATTGAAATCGCAAGTTTCCTTTTCCCTTCCCGAAAGGAAATGAAATTTCCTTTCGGGAAGGGAAAAGGAATCTTGCGAATCCCAAAAGAAAGGCTTACAAACCCTCTGGAAAGGAGATAGGTTGAAATGAAATGCGATTGAAAAAAGCAGAAAATTGCGAATTTTAGTCTCTTCAAAAAATAGGCTGTGAGGAAATCAGCTGCATTGCAAAGGACCAAAAGATGCCAAAACTAAGCTCACAGATGTTGCAAAAGCAGGGGAAAAAGTCAAGGAGGAAGACACAACTTAGGGGGCAAGATATGAGGAACATGGCATGAATACTTAAATCAAAAAAGAAAAAAAAAAGAAAAAATCTTTCCCAAAGTCAAAGCCATCAAAATGCAGGCAGGCCATACGCCACCAAGGGCAGGCACATGCAGCAAAGCTTGCCAAAATTGATCCCCACTGAAGGTCAAAACAGAAAAGAAGGACTTACAAACACGCTGGAAAGGAGTCAATAACAAAGGAATTGCAATTGGAGGAGAAAAAAGAAAAATAGGGAAATTACTGACTCTAAAAAAATGGCCTGGGTTTATATCAGGTGCATTGCAAAGGACCAAAAGATGCCAAAACTAAGCTCACAGATGTTGCAAAAGCAGGGGAAAAAGTCAAGGAGGAAGACACAACTTAGGGGGCAAGATATGAGGGACATGGCCTGAACACTTCAGAAAACAACCAAACAAAGAAAAAATCTTTCCGAAAGTCAAAGCCATCAAAAGGCATGGCCTGCCATCAAGTGCAGGGACATGCACCAAAGATTCCTCTATTGGTCCCCATTGAAATCGCAAGATTCCTTTTCCCTTCCGGAAAGGAAATTTCATTTCCTTTCGGGAAGGGAAAAGGAATCTTACGAATCCCAAAAGAAAGGCTTACAAACACTCTGGAAAGGAGATAAGTTCAAATGAAATGCAATTGAAAAAAGCAGAAAATCGGGAATTTTAGTCTCTACAAAAAATAGGCTGTGAGGAAATCAGCTGCATTGCAAACAAACAAAAGGTGCCAAAACTAAGCTCACAGATGTTGCAAAAGCAGGGGAAAAAGTCAAGGAGGAAGACACAACTCGGGGGGCAAGATATGAGGGACATGGCATGAATACTTAACACAAAAAAGAAAAAAAAAAAAAAAATTTTTCCCAAAGTCAAAGCCATCAAAATGCAGGCAGGCCATACGCCAGCAAGGGCAGGCACATGCAGCAAAGCTTGCCAAAATTGATCCCCACTGAAGGCAAAACAGGAAAGAAGAACTTACAAACACGATGGAAAGGAGTCAACATCAAAGGAATTTGAATTGGAGGAGAAAATGAAAATTTGGGAAATTTAGTGACTCTAAGAAAATGGCCTGGGTTTATATCAGGTGCAGTGCAAAGGACCAAAAGATGCCAAAACTAAGCTCACAGATGTTGCAAAAGCAGGGGAAAAAGTGAAGGAGGAAGACACAACTCAGGGGGCAAGATATGAGGGACATGGCATGAATAGTTAAAACAAAAAAGAAAAAAAAAAGAAAAAAACTTTCCCAAAGTCAAAGCCATCAAAATGCAGGCAGGCCATACGCCAGCAAGGGCAGGCACATGCAGCAAAGCTTGCCAAAATTGATCCCCACTGAAGGCCAAAACAGAAAATCAGGACCTACAAACACGCTGGAAAGGAGTCAACATCAAAGGAATTGCAAATGGAGGAGAAAAAAAGTAAATTTGGGAAATTTAGTGACTCTAAGAAAATGGCCTGGCAGTATATCATTTGTAGTGCAAAGGACCAAAAGATGCCAAAACTAAGCTCACAGATGTTGCAAAAGCAGGGGAAAAAGTGAAGGAGGAAGACACAACTTAGGGGGCAAGATATGAGGGACATGGCATGAATACTTAAAATAATAAAAAAAAAAAAAGAAAAAATCTTTCCCAAAGTAAAAGCCATCAAAATGCAGGCAGGCCATACGCCAGCAAGTGCAGGCACATGCAGCAAAGCTTGCCAAAATTGATCCCCACTGAAGGCCAAAACAGAAAAGAAGGACCTACAAACATGCTGGAAAGGAGTCAACATCAAAGGAATTGCAATATGAGGAGAAAAAAAGAAAATTTTGGAAATTTAATGACTCTAAGAAAGTGGCCTGGGGTTTTATCAGGTGCAGTGCAAAGGACCAAAAGGTGCCAAAACTAAGCTCACAGATGTTGCAAAAGCAGGGGAAAAAGTCAAGGAGGAAGACACAACTTAGGGAGCAAGTTGTGAGGGATATGGCATGAACACTTAAAATAGTAAAAAAAAAAATAAAATAAAAATCTTTCCCAAAGTCAAAGCCATCAAAATGCAGGCAGGCCATACGCCACCAAGTGCAGGCACATGCAGCAAAGCTTGCCAAAATTGATCCCCACTGAAGGCCAAAACAGAAAAGAAGGACTTACAAACACGCTGGAATGGAGACAGCATCAAAGGAATTGCAATTGGAGGAGAAAAAAAGAAAATTTGGGAAATTTAGTGCCTCTAAGAAAATGGCCTGGGTTTATATCAGGTGCAGTGCAAAGGACCAAAAGATGCCAAAACTAAGCTCACAGATGTTGCAAAAGCAGGGGAAAAAGTAAAGGAGGAAGACACAACTTAGGGGGCAAGATATGAGGGACATGGCATGAACACTTCAGAAAACAACCAAAAAAAGAAAAAAATCTTTCCCAAAGTCAAAGCCATCAAAAGGCATGGCCTGCCATCAAGTGCAGGGACATGCACCAAAGATTCCTATATTGGTCCCCATTGAAATCGCAAGATTCCTTTTCCCTTCCGGAAAGGAAATTTCATTTCCTTTCGGGAAGGGAAAAGGAATCTTGCGGATCCCAAAAGAGAGGCTTACAAACACTCTGGAAAGGAGATAGGTTGAAATGAAATGCAACTAAAAAAAGCAGAAAATTGGGAATTTTAGTCTCTTCAAAAAATAGGCTGTGAGGAAATCAGCTGCATTGCATAGGACCAAAAGATGCCAAAACTAAGCTCACAGATGTTGCAAAAGCAGGGGAAAAAGTCAAGGAGGAAGACACAACTTAGGGGGCAAGATATGAGGGACATGGCATGAATACTTAAAAAAATAAAATAAAAAGAAAAAATCTTTCCCAAAGTCAAAGCCATCAAAATGCAGGCAGGCCATACGCCAGCAAGGGCAGGCACATGCAGCAAAGCTTGCCAAAATTGATCCCCACTGAAGGCCAAAACAGAAAAGAAGGACTTACAAACACGCTGGAATGGAGACAACATCAAAGGAATTGCAATTGGAGGAGAAAAAAAGAAAATTTGGGAAATTTAGTGACTCTAAGAAAATGGCCTGCGTTTATATCAGGTGAAGTGCAAAGGAACAAAAGATGCCAAAACTAAGCTCACAGATGTTGCAAAAGCAGGGGAAAAAGTCAAGGAGGAAGACACAACTTAGGGGGCAAGATATGAGGGACATGGCATGAATACTTAAAATAATAAAAAAAAAAAAAAATAAAAAGTCTTTCCCTAAGTCAAAGCCATCAAAATGCAGGCAGGCCATACGCCAGCAAGTGCAGGCACATGCAGCAAAGCTTGCCAAAATTGATCCCCACTGAAGGCCAAAACAGAAAAGAAGGACTTACAAACACGCTGGAATGGAGACACCATCAAAGGAATTGCAATTGGAGGAGAAAAAAAAAAAAAAAGGGAAATTCAATGACTCTAAGAAAATGGCCTGGGTTTATATCAGGTGCAGTGCAAAGGACCAAAAGATGCCAAAACGAAGCTCACAGATGTTGCAAAAGCAGGGGAAAAAGTCAAGGAGGAAGACACAACTTAGGGAGCAAGATATGAGGGACATGGCATGAGTAGTTAAAACAAAAAGAAAAAGAAAAAGAAAAAATCTTTCCCAAAGTCAAAGCCATCAAAATGCAGGCAGGCCATACGCCAGCAAGGGCAGGCACATGCAGCAAAGCTTGCCAAAATTGATCCCCACTGAAGGCCAAAACAGAAAAGAAGGACTTACAAACACGCTGGAATGGAGACACCATCAAAGGAATTGCAATTGGAGGAGAAAAAAAGAAAATTTGGGAAATTTAATGACTCTTAGAAAGTGGCCTGGGGTTTTATCAGGTGCAGTGCAAAGGACCAAAAGATGCCAAAACGAAGCTCACAGATGTTGCAAAAGCAGGGGAAAAAGTGAAGGAGGAAGACACAACTTAGGGGGCAAGATGTGAGGGACATGGCATGAATACTTAAAATAATAAAAAAAAAAAAAAAATAAAAAATCTTTCCCTAAGTCAAAGCCATCAAAATGCAGGCAGGCCATACGCCAGCAAGTGCAGGCACATGCAGCAAAGCTTGCCAAAATTGATGCCCACTGAAGGCCAAAACAGAAAAGAAGGACTTACAAACACGCTGGAATGGAGACAGCATCAAAGGAATTGCAATTGGAGGAGAAAAAAAAAAATATCGAAATTTAGTGCCTCTAAGATAATGGCCTGGGTTTATTTCAGGTGCAGTGCAAAGGACCAAAAGATGCCAAAACTAAGCTCACAGATGTTGCAAAAGCAGGGGAAAAAGTCAAGGAGGAAGACACAACTTAGAGGGCAAGATGTGAGGAACATGGCATGAATACTTAAAATAATAAAAAAAAAAAAGAAAAAATCTTTCCCAAAGTCAAAGCCATCAAAATGCAGGCAGGCCATACGCCACCAAGGGCAGGCACTCAGCAAAGCTTGCCAAAATTGATCCCCACTGAAGGCCAAAACAGAAAAGAAGGACTTACAAACACGCTGGAATGGAGACACCATCAAAGGAATTGCAATTGGAGGAGAAAAAAAAGAAAATTTGGGAAATTTAGTGACTCTAAGAAAATGGCCTGGGGTTTTATCAGGTGCAGTGCAAAGGACCAAAAGATGCCAAAACAAAGCTCACAGATGTTGCAAAAGCAGGGGAAAAAGTCAAGGAGGAAGACACAACTCAGGGGGCAAGATATGAGGGACATGGCATGAATACTTAAAACAAAAAAGAAAAAAAAAAGAAAAAATCTTTCCCAAAGTCAAAGCCATCAAAATGCAGGCAGGCCATACGCCACCAAGGGCAGGCACATGCAGCAAAGCTTGCCAAAATTGATCCCCACTGAAGGCCAAAACAGAAAAGAAGGACTTACAAACACGCTGGAAAGGAGTCAACATCAAAGGAATTGCAATTGGAGGAGAAAAAAAGAAAATTTGGGAAATTTAGTGACTCTAAGAAAATGGCCTCGGGTTTTATCAGGTGCAGTGCAAAGGACCAAAAGATGCCAAAACTAAGCTCACAGATGTTGCAAAAGCAGGGGAAAAAGTCAAGGAGGAAGACACAACTTAGGGGGCAAGATATGAGGGACATGGCATGAACACTTCAGAAAACAACCAAAAAAAGAAAAAAATCTTTCCCAAAGTCAAAGCCATCAAAAGGCATGGCCTGCCATCAAGCGCAGTTACATGCACCAAAGATTCCTCTATTGGTCCCCATTGAAATCGCAAGTTTCCTTTTCCCTTCCCGAAAGGAAATGAAATTTCGTTTCGGGAAGGGAAAAGGAATCTTGCGAATCCCAAAAGAAAGGCTTACAAACCCTCTGGAAAGGAGATAGGTTGAAATGAAATGCGATTGAAAAAAGCAGAAAATTGCGAATTTTAGTCTCTTCAAAAAATAGGCTGTGAGGAAATCAGCTGCATTGCAAAGGACCAAAAGATGCCAAAACTAAGCTCACAGATGTTGCAAAAGCAGGGGAAAAAGTCAAGGAGGAAGACACAACTTAGGGGGCAAGATATGAGGAACATGGCATGAATACTTAAATCAAAAAAGAAAAAAAAAAGAAAAAATCTTTCCCAAAGTCAAAGCCATCAAAATGCAGGCAGGCCATACGCCACCAAGGGCAGGCACATGCAGCAAAGCTTGCCAAAATTGATCCCCACTGAAGGTCAAAACAGAAAAGAAGGACTTACAAACACGCTGGAAAGGAGTCAATAACAAAGGAATTGCAATTGGAGGAGAAAAAAGAAAAATAGGGAAATTACTGACTCTAAAAAAATGGCCTGGGTTTATATCAGGTGCATTGCAAAGGACCAAAAGATGCCAAAACTAAGCTCACAGATGTTGCAAAAGCAGGGGAAAAAGTCAAGGAGGAAGACACAACTTAGGGGGCAAGATATGAGGGACATGGCCTGAACACTTCAGAAAACAACCAAACAAAGAAAAAATCTTTCCGAAAGTCAAAGCCATCAAAAGGCATGGCCTGCCATCAAGTGCAGGGACATGCACCAAAGATTCCTCTATTGGTCCCCATTGAAATCGCAAGATTCCTTTTCCCTTCCGGAAAGGAAATTTCATTTCCTTTCGGGAAGGGAAAAGGAATCTTACGAATCCCAAAAGAAAGGCTTACAAACACTCTGGAAAGGAGATAAGTTCAAATGAAATGCAATTGAAAAAAGCAGAAAATCGGGAATTTTAGTCTCTACAAAAAATAGGCTGTGAGGAAATCAGCTGCATTGCAAACAAACAAAAGGTGCCAAAACTAAGCTCACAGATGTTGCAAAAGCAGGGGAAAAAGTCAAGGAGGAAGACACAACTCGGGGGGCAAGATATGAGGGACATGGCATGAATACTTAACACAAAAAAGAAAAAAAAAAAAAAATTTTTCCCAAAGTCAAAGCCATCAAAATGCAGGCAGGCCATACGCCAGCAAGGGCAGGCACATGCAGCAAAGCTTGCCAAAATTGATCCCCACTGAAGGCAAAACAGGAAAGAAGAACTTACAAACACGATGGAAAGGAGTCAACATCAAAGGAATTTGAATTGGAGGAGAAAATGAAAATTTGGGAAATTTAGTGACTCTAAGAAAATGGCCTGGGTTTATATCAGGTGCAGTGCAAAGGACCAAAAGATGCCAAAACTAAGCTCACAGATGTTGCAAAAGCAGGGGAAAAAGTCAAGGCGGAAGACACAACTCAGGGGGCAAGATATGAGGGACATGGCATGAATAGTTAAAACAAAAAAGAAAAAAAAAAGAAAAAATCTTTCCCAAAGTCAAAGCCATCAAAATGCAGGCAGGCCATATGCCAGCAAGGGCAGGCACATGCAGCAAAGCTTGCCAAAATTGATCCCCACTGAAGGCCAAAACAGAAAATCAGGACCTACAAACACGCTGGAAAGGAGTCAACATCAAAGGAATTGCAATTGGAGGAGAAAAAAAGAAAATTTGGGAAATTTAGTGACTCTAAGAAAATGGCCTGGCAGTATATCATTTGTAGTGCAAAGGAACAAAAGATGCCAAAACTAAGCTCACAGATGTTGCAAAAGCAGGGGAAAAAGTGAAGGAGGAAGACACAACTTAGGGGGCAAGATATGAGGGACATGGCATGAATACTTAAAATAATAAAAAAAAAAAAAGAAAAAATCTTTCCCAAAGTAAAAGCCATCAAAATGCAGGCAGGCCATACGCCAGCAAGTGCAGGCACATGCAGCAAAGCTTGCCAAAATTGATCCCCACTGAAGGCCAAAACAGAAAAGAAGGACCTACAAACATGCTGGAAAGGAGTCAACATCAAAGGACTTGCAATATGAGGAGAAAAAAAGAAAATTTGGGAAATTTAGTGACTCTAAGAAAATGGCCTGAGTTTATATCAGGTGCAGTGCAAAGGACCAAAAGATGCCAAAACTAAGCTCACAGATGTTGCAAAAGCAGGGGAAAAAGTCAAGGAAGAAGACAGAACTTAGGGGGCAAGATATGAGGGACATGGCATGAACACTTCAATAAACAACCAAAAAAAGAAAAAAATCTTTCCCAAAGTCAAAGCCATCAAAAGGCATGGCCTGCCATCAAGTGCAGGGACATGCACCAAAGATTCCTCTATTGGTCCCCATTGAAATCGCAAGATTCCTTTTCCCTTCCCGAAATGAAATGAAATTTCCTTTTGGTAAGGGAAAAGGAACCTTGCGAATCCCAAAAGAAAGGCTTACAAACACTCTGGAAAGGAGATAGGTTCAAATGAAATGCAATTGAAAAAAGCAGAAAATTGGGAATTTTAGTCTCTTCAAAAAATAGGCTGTGAGGAAATCAGCTGCATTGCAAAGGAACAAAAGGTGCCAAAACTAAGCTCACAGATGTTGCAAAAGCAGGGGAAAAAGTCAAGGAGGAAGACACAACTTAGGGGGCATGATATGCTGGACATGGCATGAATACTTACAAAAAAAAAAAAAAAAAAAAACAAAAAATCAATCCCAAAGTCAAAGCCATCAAAATGCAGGCAGGCCATACGCCAACAAGGGCAGGCACATGCAGCAAAGCTTGCCAAAATTGATCCCCACTGAAGGCCAAAACAGAAAAGAAGGACCTGCAAACACGCTGGAATGGAGATACCATCAAAGGTATTGCAAATGGAGGAGAAAAGAAGAAAATTAGGGAAATTTAATGACTCTTAGAAAGTGGCCTGGGGTTTTATCAGGTGCAGTGCAAAGGACCAAAAGATGCCAAAACTAAGGTCACTGATGTTGCAAAAGCAGGGGAAAAAGTCAAGGAGGAAGACACAACTTAGGGGGCAAGATATGAGGGACATGGCATAAATACTTAAAAAAAAAAAAAAAAGAAAGAAAAAATCTTTCCCAAAGTCAAAGCCATCAAAATGCAGGCAGGCCATACGCCACCAAGGGCAGGCACATGCAGCAAAGCTTGCCAAAATTGATCCCCACTGAAGGCCAAAACAGAAAAGAAGGACCTACAAACATGCTGGAAAGGAGTCAACATCAAAGGAATTGCAATTGGAGGAGAAAAAGAAAATTTGGGAAATTTAGTGACACTAAGAAAATGGCCTGGGTTTATATCAGGTGCAGTGCAAAGGACCAAAAGATGCCAAAACGAAGCTCACAGATGTTGCAAAAGCAGGGGAAAAAGTCAAGGAGGAAGACACAACTTAGGGAGCAAGATATGAGGGACATGGCATGAGTAGTTAAAACAAAAAGAAAAAGAAAAAGAAAAAATCTTTCCCAAAGTCAAAGCCATCAAAATGCAGGCAGGCCATACGCCAAAAAGGGCAGGCACATGCAGCAAAGCTTGCCAAAATTGATCCCCACTGAAGGCCAAAACAGAAAAGAAGGACTTACAAACACGCTGGAATGGAGACACCATCAAAGGAATTGCAATTGGAGGAGAAAAAAAGAAAATTTGGGAAATTTAATGACTCTTAGAAAGTGGCCTGGGGTTTTATCAGGTGCAGTGCAAAGGACCAAAAGATGCCAAAACGAAGCTCACAGATGTTGCAAAAGCAGGGGAAAAAGTCAAGGAGGAAGACACAACTTAGGGAGCAAGATATGAGGGACATGGCATGAGTAGTTAAAACAAAAAGAAAAAGAAAAAGAAAAAATCTTTCCCAAAGTCAAAGCCATCAAAATGCAGGCAGGCCATACGCCAAAAAGGGCAGGCACATGCAGCAAAGCTTGCCAAAATTGATCCCCACTGAAGGCCAAAACAGAAAAGAAGGACTTACAAACACGCTGGAATGGAGACACCATCAAAGGAATTGCAATTGGAGGAGAAAAAAAGAAAATTTGGGAAATTTAATGACTCTTAGAAAGTGGCCTGGGGTTTTATCAGGTGCAGTGCAAAGGACCAAAAGATGCCAAAACGAAGCTCACAGATGTTGCAAAAGCAGGGGAAAAAGTCAAGGAGGAAGACACAACTTAGGGGGCAAGATGTGAGGGACATGGCATGAATACTTAAAATAATAAAAAAAAAAAAAAAAATAAAAAATCTTTCCCTAAGTCAAAGCCATCAAAATGCAGGCAGGCCATACGCCAGCAAGTGCAGGCACATGCAGCAAAGCTTGCCAAAATTGATGCCCACTGAAGGCCAAAACAGAAAAGAAGGACTTACAAACACGCTGGAATGGAGACACCATCAAAGGAATTGCAATTGGAGGAGAAAAAAAAAAATATCGAAATTTAGTGCCTCTAAGATAATGGCCTGGGTTTATTTCAGGTGCAGTGCAAAGGACCAAAAGATGCCAAAACTAAGCTCACAGATGTTGCAAAAGCAGGGGAAAAAGTCAAGGAGGAAGACACAACTTAGAGGGCAAGATGTGAGGAACATGGCATGAATACTTAAAATAATAAAAAAAAAAAGAAAAAATCTTTCCCAAAGTCAAAGCCATCAAAATGCAGGCAGGCCATACGCCACCAAGGGCAGGCACTCAGCAAAGCTTGCCAAAATTGATCCCCACTGAAGGCCAAAACAGAAAATAAGGACTTACAAACACGCTGGAATGGAGACACCATCAAAGGAATTGCAATTGGAGGAGAAAAAAAGAAAATTTGGGAAATTTAGTGACTCTAAGAAAATGGCCTGGGGTTTTATCAGGTGCAGTGCAAAGGACCAAAAGATGCCAAAACAAAGCTCACAGATGTTGCAAAAGCAGGGGAAAAAGTCAAGGAGGAAGACACAACTCAGGGGGCAAGATATGAGGGACATGGCATGAATACTTAAAACAAAAAAGAAAAAAAAAAGAAAAAATCTTTCCCAAAGTCAAAGCCATCAAAATGCAGGCAGGCCATACGCCACCAAGGGCAGGCACATGCAGCAAAGCTTGCCAAAATTGATCCCCACTGAAGGCCAAAACAGAAAAGAAGGACTTACAAACACGCTGGAAAGGAGTCAACATCAAAGGAATTGCAATTGGAGGAGAAAAAAAGAAAATTTGGGAAATTTAGTGACTCTAAGAAAATGGCCTGGGGTTTTATCAGGTGCAGTGCAAAGGACCAAAAGATGCCAAAACTAAGCTCACAGATGTTGCAAAAGCAGGGGAAAAAGTCAAGGAGGAAGACACAACTTAGGGGGCAAGATATGAGGGACATGGCATGAACACTTCAGAAAACAACCAAGAAAAGAAAAAAATCTTTCCCAAAGTCAAAGCCATCAAAAGGCATGGCCTGCCATCAAGCGCAGTTACATGCACCAAAGATTCCTCTATTGGTCCCCATTGAAATCGCAAGTTTCCTTTTCCCTTCCCGAAAGGAAATGAAATTTCCTTTCGGGAAGGGAAAAGGAATCTTGCGAATCCCAAAAGAAAGGCTTACAAACCCTCTGGAAAGGAGATAGGTTGAAATGAAATGCGATTGAAAAAAGCAGAAAATTGCGAATTTTAGTCTCTTCAAAAAATAGGCTGTGAGGAAATCAGCTGCATTGCAAAGGACCAAAAGATGCCAAAACTAAGCTCACAGATGTTGCAAAAGCAGGGGAAAAAGTCAAGGAGGAAGACACAACTTAGGGGGCAAGATATGAGGAACATGGCATGAATACTTAAATCAAAAAAGAAAAAAAAAAGAAAAAATCTTTCCCAAAGTCAAAGCCATCAAAATGCAGGCAGGCCATACGCCACCAAGGGCAGGCACATGCAGCAAAGCTTGCCAAAATTGATCCCCACTGAAGGTCAAAACAGAAAAGAAGGACTTACAAACACGCTGGAAAGGAGTCAATAACAAAGGAATTGCAATTGGAGGAGAAAAAAGAAAAATAGGGAAATTACTGACTCTAAAAAAATGGCCTGGGTTTATATCAGGTGCATTGCAAAGGACCAAAAGATGCCAAAACTAAGCTCACAGATGTTGCAAAAGCAGGGGAAAAAGTCAAGGAGGAAGACACAACTTAGGGGGCAAGATATGAGGGACATGGCCTGAACACTTCAGAAAACAACCAAACAAAGAAAAAATCTTTCCGAAAGTCAAAGCCATCAAAAGGCATGGCCTGCCATCAAGTGCAGGGACATGCACCAAAGATTCCTCTATTGGTCCCCATTGAAATCGCAAGATTCCTTTTCCCTTCCGGAAAGGAAATTTCATTTCCTTTCGGGAAGGGAAAAGGAATCTTACGAATCCCAAAAGAAAGGCTTACAAACACTCTGGAAAGGAGATAAGTTCAAATGAAATGCAATTGAAAAAAGCAGAAAATCGGGAATTTTAGTCTCTACAAAAAATAGGCTGTGAGGAAATCAGCTGCATTGCAAACAAAAAAAAGGTGCCAAAACTAAGCTCACAGATGTTGCAAAAGCAGGGGAAAAAGTCAAGGAGGAAGACACAACTCGGGGGGCAAGATATGAGGGACATGGCATGAATACTTAACACAAAAAAGAAAAAAAAAAAAAAATTTTTCCCAAAGTCAAAGCCATCAAAATGCAGGCAGGCCATACGCCAGCAAGGGCAGGCACATGCAGCAAAGCTTGCCAAAATTGATCCCCACTGAAGGCAAAACAGGAAAGAAGAACTTACAAACACGATGGAAAGGAGTCAACATCAAAGGAATTTGAATTGGAGGAGAAAATGAAAATTTGGGAAATTTAGTGACTCTAAGAAAATGGCCTGGGTTTATATCAGGTGCAGTGCAAAGGACCAAAAGATGCCAGAACTAAGCTCACAGATGTTGCAAAAGCAGGGGAAAAAGTCAAGGAGGAAGACACAACTCAGGGGGCAAGATATGAGGGACATGGCATGAATACTTACAAAAAAAAAAAAAAAAAAAACAAAAAATCAATCCCAAAGTCAAAGCCATCAAAATGCAGGCAGGCCATACGCCAACAAGGGCAGGCACATGCAGCAAAGCTTGCCAAAATTGATCCCCACTGAAGGCCAAAACAGAAAAGAAGGACCTGCAAACACGCTGGAACGGAGATACCATCAAAGGTATTGCAAATGGAGGAGAAAAGAAGAAAATTAGGGAAATTTAATGACTCTTAGAAAGTGGCCTGGGGTTTTATCAGGTGCAGTGCAAAGGACCAAAAGATGCCAAAACTAAGGTCACTGATGTTGCAAAAGCAAGGGAAAAAGTCAAGGAGGAAGACACAACTTAGGGGGCAAGATATGAGGGACATGGCATAAATACTTAAAAAAAAAAAAAAAAGAAAGAAAAAATCTTTCCCAAAGTCAAAGCCATCAAAATGCAGGCAGGCCATACGCCACCAAGGGCAGGCACATGCAGCAAAGCTTGCCAAAACTGATCCCCACTGAAGGCCAAAACAGAAAAGAAGGACCTACAAACATGCTGGAAAGGAGTCAACATCAAAGGAATTGCAATTGGAGGAGAAAAAGAAAATTTGGGAAATTTAGTGACACTAAGAAAATGGCCTGGGTTTATATCAGGTGCAGTGCAAAGGACCAAAAGATGCCAAAACGAAGCTCACAGATGTTGCAAAAGCAGGGGAAAAAGTCAAGGAGGAAGACACAACTTAGGGAGCAAGATATGAGGGACATGGCATGAGTAGTTAAAACAAAAAGAAAAAGAAAAAGAAAAAATCTTTCCCAAAGTCAAAGCCATCAAAATGCAGGCAGGCCATACGCCAAAAAGGGCAGGCACATGCAGCAAAGCTTGCCAAAATTGATCCCCACTGAAGGCCAAAACAGAAAAGAAGGACTTACAAACACGCTGGAATGGAGACACCATCAAAGGAATTGCAACTGGAGGAGAAAAAAAGAAAATTTGGGAAATTTAATGACTCTTAGAAAGTGGCCTGGGGTTTTATCAGGTGCAGTGCAAAGGACCAAAAGATGCCAAAACGAAGCTCACAGATGTTGCAAAAGCAGGGGAAAAAGTCAAGGAGGAAGACACAACTTAGGGAGCAAGATATGAGGGACATGGCATGAGTAGTTAAAACAAAAAGAAAAAGAAAAAGAAAAAATCTTTCCCAAAGTCAAAGCCATCAAAATGCAGGCAGGCCATACGCCAAAAAGGGCAGGCACATGCAGCAAAGCTTGCCAAAATTGATCCCCACTGAAGGCCAAAACAGAAAAGAAGGACTTACAAACACGCTGGAATGGAGACACCATCAAAGGAATTGCAATTGGAGGAGAAAAAAAGAAAATTTGGGAAATTTAATGACTCTTAGAAAGTGGCCTGGGGTTTTATCAGGTGCAGTGCAAAGGACCAAAAGATGCCAAAACGAAGCTCACAGATGTTGCAAAAGCAGGGGAAAAAGTCAAGGAGGAAGACACAACTTAGGGGGCAAGATGTGAGGGACATGGCATGAATACTTAAAATAATAAAAAAAAAAAAAAAAATAAAATGTCTTTCCCTAAGTCAAAGCCATCAAAATGCAGGCAGGCCATACGCCAGCAAGTGCAGGCACATGCAGCAAAGCTTGCCAAAATTGATCCCCACTGAAGGCCAAAACAGAAAAGAAGGACTTACAAACACGCTGGAATGGAGACAGCATCAAAGGAATTGCAATTGGAGGAGAAAAAAAAAAATATCGAAATTTAGTGCCTCTAAGATAATGGCCTGGGTTTATTTCAGGTGCAGTGCAAAGGACCAAAAGATGCCAAAACTAAGCTCACAGATGTTGCAAAAGCAGGGGAAAAAGTCAAGGAGGAAGACACAACTTAGAGGGCAAGATGTGAGGAACATGGCATGAATACTTAAAATAATAAAAAAAAAAAGAAAAAATCTTTCCCAAAGTCAAAGCCATCAAAATGCAGGCAGGCCATACGCCACCAAGGGCAGGCACTCAGCAAAGCTTGCCAAAATTGATCCCCACTGAAGGCCAAAACAGAAAAGAAGGACTTACAAACACGCTGGAATGGAGACACCATCAAAGGAATTGCAATTGGAGGAGAAAAAAAGAAAATTTGGGAAATTTAGTGACTCTAAGAAAATGGCCTGGGGTTTTATCAGGTGCAGTGCAAAGGACCAAAAGATGCCAAAACAAAGCTCACAGATGTTGCAAAAGCAGGGGAAAAAGTCAAGGAGGAAGACACAACTCAGGGGGCAAGATATGAGGGACATGGCATGAATACTTAAAACAAAAAAGAAAAAAAAAAGAAAAAATCTTTCCCAAAGTCAAAGCCATCAAAATGCAGGCAGGCCATACGCCACCAAGGGCAGGCACATGCAGCAAAGCTTGCCAAAATTGATCCCCACTGAAGGCCAAAACAGAAAAGAAGGACTTACAAACACGCTGGAAAGGAGTCAACATCAAAGGAATTGCAATTGGAGGAGAAAAAAAGAAAATTTGGGAAATTTAGTGACTCTAAGAAAATGGCCTGGGGTTTTATCACGTGCAGTGCAAAGGACCAAAAGATGCCAAAACTAAGCTCACAGATGTTGCAAATGCAGGGGAAAAAGTCAAGGAGGAAGACACAACTTAGGGGGCAAGATATGAGGGACATGGCATGAACACTTCAGAAAACAACCAAGAAAAGAAAAAAATCTTTCCCAAAGTCAAAGCCATCAAAAGGCATGGCCTGCCATCAAGCGCAGTTACATGCACCAAAGATTCCTCTATTGGTCCCCATTGAAATCGCAAGTTTCCTTTTCCCTTCCCGAAAGGAAATGAAATTTCCTTTCGGGAAGGGAAAAGGAATCTTGCGAATCCCAAAAGAAAGGCTTACAAACCCTCTGGAAAGGAGATAGGTTGAAATGAAATGCGATTGAAAAAAGCAGAAAATTGCGAATTTTAGTCTCTTCAAAAAATAGGCTGTGAGGAAATCAGCTGCATTGCAAAGGACCAAAAGATGCCAAAACTAAGCTCACAGATGTTGCAAAAGCAGGGGAAAAAGTCAAGGAGGAAGACACAACTTAGGGGGCAAGATATGAGGAACATGGCATGAATACTTAAATCAAAAAAGAAAAAAAAAAGAAAAAATCTTTCCCAAAGTCAAAGCCATGAAAATGCAGGCAGGCCATACGCCACCAAGGGCAGGCACATGCAGCAAAGCTTGCCAAAATTGATCCCCACTGAAGGTCAAAACAGAAAAGAAGGACTTACAAACACGCTGGAAAGGAGTCAATAACAAAGGAATTGCAATTGGAGGAGAAAAAAGAAAAATAGGGAAATTACTGACTCTAAAAAAATGGCCTGGGTTTATATCAGGTGCATTGCAAAGGACCAAAAGATGCCAAAACTAAGCTCACAGATGTTGCAAAAGCAGGGGAAAAAGTCAAGGAGGAAGACACAACTTAGGGGGCAAGATATGAGGGACATGGCCTGAACACTTCAGAAAACAACCAAACAAAGAAAAAATCTTTCCGAAAGTCAAAGCCATCAAAAGGCATGGCCTGCCATCAAGTGCAGGGACATGCACCAAAGATTCCTCTATTGGTCCCCATTGAAATCGCAAGATTCCTTTTCCCTTCCGGAAAGGAAATTTCATTTCCTTTCGGGAAGGGAAAAGGAATCTTACGAATCCCAAAAGAAAGGCTTACAAACACTCTGGAAAGGAGATAAGTTCAAATGAAATGCAATTGAAAAAAGCAGAAAATCGGGAATTTTAGTCTCTACAAAAAATAGGCTGTGAGGAAATCAGCTGCATTGCAAACAAACAAAAGGTGCCAAAACTAAGCTCACAGATGTTGCAAAAGCAGGGGAAAAAGTCAAGGAGGAAGACACAACTCGGGGGGCAAGATATGAGGGACATGGCATGAATACTTAACACAAAAAAGAAAAAAAAAAAAAAATTTTTCCCAAAGTCAAAGCCATCAAAATGCAGGCAGGCCATACGCCAGCAAGGGCAGGCACATGCAGCAAAGCTTGCCAAAATTGATCCCCACTGAAGGCAAAACAGGAAAGAAGAACTTACAAACACGATGGAAAGGAGTCAACATCAAAGGAATTTGAAATGGAGGAGAAAATGAAAATTTGGGAAATTTAGTGACTCTAAGAAAATGGCCTGGGTTTATATCAGGTGCAGTGCAAAGGACCAAAAGATGCCAGAACTAAGCTCACAGATGTTGCAAAAGCAGGGGAAAAAGTCAAGGAGGAAGACACAACTTAGGGGGCAAGATATGAGGGACATGGCATGAATAGTTAGAACAAAAAAGAAAAAAAAAAGAAAAAAACTTTCCCAAAGTCAAAGCCATCAAAATGCAGGCAGGCCATACGCCAGCAAGGGCAGGCACATGCAGCAAAGCTTGCCAAAATTGATCCCCACTGAAGGCCAAAACAGAAAATCAGGACCTACAAACACGCTGGAAAGGAGTCAACATCAAAGGAATTGCAATTGGAGGAGAAAAAAAGAAAATTTGGGAAATTTATTGACTCTAAGAAAATGGCCTGGCAGTATATCATTTGTAGTGCAAAGGACCAAAAGATGCCAAAACTAAGCTCACAGATGTTGCAAAAGCAGGGGAAAAAGTGAAGGAGGAAGACACAACTTAGGGGGCAAGATATGAGGGACATGGCATGAATACTTAAAATAATAAAAAAAAAAAAAGAAAAAATCTTTCCCAAAGTCAAAGCCATCAAAATGCAGGCAGGCCATACGCCAGCAAGGGCAGGCACATGCAGCAAAGCTTGCCAAAATTGATCCCCACTGAAGGCCAAAACAGAAAAGAAGGACCTACAAACACGTTGGAATGGAGTCAACATCAAAGGAATTGCAATTGAGGGGAAAAGAAGAAAATCTTAGAAATTTAATGACTCTCATAAAGTGGCCTGGGTTTTTATCAGGTGCAGTGCAAAGGACCAAAAGGTGGCAAAACTAAGCTCACAGATGTTGCAAAAGCAGGGGAAAAAGTCAAGGAGGAAGACACAACTTAGGGGGCAAGATATGAGGGACATGGCATGAATACTTAAAATAATAAAAAAAAAAAAAAGAAAAAATCTATCCCAAAGTCAAAGCCATCAAAATGCAGGCAGGCCATACGCCAGCAAGGGCAGGCACATGCAGCAAAGCTTGCCAAAATTGATCCCCACTGAAGGCCAAAACAGAAAAGAAGGACCTACAAACACGCTGGAAAGGAGTCAACATCAAAGGAATTGCAATTGGAGGGGAAAAAATGAAAATTTGGGAAATTTAGTGACTCTAAGAAATTGGCCTGGGTTTATATCAGGTGCAGTGCAAAGGACCAAAAGATGCCAAAACTAAGCTCACAGATGTTGCAAAAGCAGGGGAAAAAGTCAAGGAGGAAGACACAACTTAGGGGGCAAGATATGAGGGACATGGCATGAATACTTAAAATATTAAAAAAAAAAAAAAGAAAAAAATCTTTCCCAAAGTCAAAGCCATCAAAATGCAGGCAGGCCATACGCCAGCAAGGGCAGGCACATGCAGCAAATCTTGCCAAAATTGATCCCCACTGAAGGCCAAAAAAGAAAAGAAGGACCTACAAACACGCTGGAATGGAGACACCATCAAAGAAATTGCAATTGGAGGAGAAAAGAAGAAAATTTGGGAAATTTAATGACTCTTAAAAAGTGGCCTGGGGTTTTAGCAGGTACAGTGCAAAGGACCAAAAGATGCCAAAACTAAGCTTACAGATGTTGCAAAAGCAGGGGAAAAAATGAAGGAGGAAGACACAACTTAGGGGGCAAGATATGAGGGACATGGCATGAATACTTACAAAAAAAAAAAAAAAAAAAAAAAGAAGAAATCTTTCCCAAAGTCAAAGCCATCAAAATGCAGGCAGGCCATACGCCACCAAGGGCAGGCACATGCAGCAAAGCTTGCCAAAATTGATCCCCACTGAAGGCCAAAACAGAAAAGAAGGACTTAAAAACACGCAGGAATTGACACACCATCAAAGGAATTGCAATTGGAGGAGAAAAGAAGAAAATTTGGGAAATTTAATGACTCTTAGAAAGTGGCCTGGGGTTTTATCAGGTGCAGTGCAAAGGACCAAAAAATGCCAAAACTAAGCTCACAGATGTTGCAAAAGCAGGGGAAAAAGTCAAGGAGGAAGACACAACTTAGGGGGCAAGATATGAGGGACATGGCATGAATACTTACAAAAAAAAAAAAAAAAAAAAGAAAAAATCTTTCCCAAAGTCAAAGCCATCAAAATGCAGGCAGGCCATATGCCAGCAAGTGCAGGCACATGCAGCAAAGCTTGCCAAAATTGATCCCCACTGATGGCCAAAACAGAAAAGAAGGACCTACAAACACGCTGTAATGGAGACAACATCAAAGGATTTGCAATTGGAGGAGAAAAAAAGAAAATTTGGGAAATTACTGCCTCTAAATAAATGGCCTGGGTTTATATCAGGTGCATTGCGAAGGACCAAAAGGTGCCAAAACTAAGCTCACAGATGTTGCAAAAGCAGGGGAAAAAGTGAAGGAGGAAGACACAACTTATTGAGCAAGATGTGAGGGACATGGCATGAATACTTAAAACAAAAAAAAAAAAAAAAAAAGAAAAAATCTATCCCAAAATCAATGCCATCAAAATGCAGGCAGGCCATACGCCAGCAAGGGCAGGCACATGCAGCAAAGCTTGCCAAAATTGATCCCCACTGAAGGCCAAAACAGAAAAGAAGGACCTGCAAACACGCTGGAATGGAGATACCATCAAAGGAATTGCAAATGGAGGAGAAAAGAAGAAAATTTGGGAAATTTAATGACTCTTAGAAAGTGGCCTGGGGTTTTATCAGGTGCAGTGCAAAGGACCAAAAGGTGCCAAAACTAAGCTCACAGATGATGCAAAAGCAGGGGAAAAAGTCAAGGAGGAAGACACAACTTAGGGGGCAAGATATGAGGGACATGGCATGAATACTTAAAATAATAAAAAAAGAAAATAGAAAATATCTTTCCCAAAGTCAAAGCCATCAAAATGCAGGCAGGCCATACGCCACCAAGGGCAGGCACATGCAGCAAAGCTTGCCAAAATTGATCCCCACTGAAGGCCAAAACAGAAAAGAAGGACCTACAAACACGCTGGAATGGAGTCAACATCAAAGGAATTGCAATTGGAGGAGAAAAAAAGAAAATTTGGGAAATTTAGTGACTCTAAGAAAATGGCCTGGGGTTTTATCAGGTGCAGTGCAAAGGACCAAAAGATGCCAAAACTAAGCTCACAGATGTTGCAAAAGCAGGGGAAAAAGTCAAGGAGGAAGACACAACTCAGGGGGCAAGATATGAGGGACATGGCATGAATACTTAAAACCAAAAAAAAAAAAAAAGAAAAAATCTTTCCCAAAGTCAAAGCCATCAAAATGCAGGCAGGCCATACGCCAGCAAGTGCAGGCACATGCAGCAAAGCTTGCCAAAATGGACCCCCACTGAAGGTCAAAACAGAAAAGAAGGACCTACAAACACGCTGGAAAGGAGTCAACATGAAAGGAATTGCAATTGGAGAAAAAAAAAGAAAATTTTGGAAATTTAGTGACTCTAAGAAAATGGCCTGGGTTTATATCAGGTGCAGTGCAAAGGACCAAAAGATGCCAAAACTAAGCTCACAGATGTTGCAAAAGCAGGGGAAAAAGTCAAGGAGGAAGACACAACTTAGGGGGCAAGATATGAGGGACATGGCATGAATACTTAAAATAATAAAAAAAAAAAAAAGAAAAAAATCTTTCCCAAAGTCAAAGCCATTAAAATACAGGCAGGCCATACGCCAGCAAGGGCAGGCACATGCAGCAAATCTTGCCAAAATTGATCCCCACTGAAGGCCAAAACAGAAAAGAAGGACCTACAAACACGCTGGAATGGAGACACCAACAAAGAAATTGCAATTGGAGGAGAAAAGAAGAAAATTTGGGAAATTTAATGACTCTTACAAAGTGGCCTGGGGTTTTAGCAGGTACAGTGCAAAGGACCAAAAGATGCCAAAACTAAGCTTACAGATGTTGCAAAAGCAGGGGAAAAAATGAAGGAGGAAGACACAACTTAGGGGGCAAGATATGAGGGACATGGCATGAATACTTACAAAAAAAAAAAAAAAAAAAAGAAAAAATCTTTCCCAAAGTCAAAGCCATCAAAATGCAGGCAGGCCATACGCCACCAAGGGCAGGCACATGCAGCAAAGCTTGCCAAAATTGATCCCCACTGAAGGCCAAAACAGAAAAGAAGGACCTACAAACACGCTGGAAAGGAGTCAACATCAAAGGAATTGCAATTGGAGGAGAAAAAAAGAAAATTTGGGAAATTTAATGACTCTTAGAAAGTGGCTTGGGGTTTTATCAGGTGCAGTGCAAAGGACCAAAAGATGCCAAAACTAAGCTCACAGATGTTGCAAAAGCAGGGGAAAAAGTGAAGGAGGAAGACAGAACTTAGGGGGCAAGATATGAGGGACATGGCATGAATGCTTACAAAAAAAAAAAAAAAAAAAAAGAAAAAATCTTTCCCAAAGTCAAAGCCATCAAAATGCAGGCAGGCCATATGCCAGCAAGTGCAGGCACATGCAGCAAAGCTTGCCAAAATTGATCCCCACTGAAGGCCAAAACAGAAAAGAAGGACCTAGAAACACGCTGGAAAGGAGACAACATTAAAGGATTTGCAATTGGAGGAGAAAAAAAGAAAATTAGGGAAATTACTGACTCTAAAAAAATGGCCTCGGTTTATATCAGGTGCATTGCAAAGGACCAAAAGGTGCCAAAACTAAGCTCACAGATGTTGCAAAAGCAGGGGAAAATGTCAAGGAGGAAGACACAACTTAGGGGGCAAGAAATGAGGGACATGGCATGAATACTTAAAACAAAAAAAAAAATAAAAAAGAAAAAATCTTATCCAAAGTCAAAGCCATCAAAATGCAGGCAGGCCATACGCCAGCAAGTGCAGGCACATGCAGCAAAGCTTGCCAAAATTGATCCCCACTGAAGGCAAAACAGAAAAGAAGGACTTACAAACACGCTGGAAAGGAGTCAACATCAAAGGAATTGCAATTGGAGGAGAAAAAAAGAAAATTTGGGAAATTTAGTGACTCTAAGAAAATGGCCTGGGGTTTTATCAGGTGCAGTGCAAAGGACCAAAAGATGCCAAAACTAAGCTCACAGATGTTGCAAAAGCAGGGGAAAAAGTCAAGGAGGAAGACACAACTTATTGAGCAAGATGTGAGGGACATGGCATGAATACTTAAAATATTAAAAAAAAAAAAAAGAAAAAAAATCTTTCCCAAAGTCAAAGCCATCAAAATGCCAGCAGGCCATACGCCTGCAAGGGCAGGCACATGCAGCAAAGCTTGCCAAAATTGATCCCCACTGAAGGCCAAAACAGGAAAGAAGGACCTACAAACACGCTGGAAAGGAGTCAACATCAAAGGAATTGCAATTGGAGGAGAAAAAGAAAATTTGGGAAATTTAGTGACACTAAGAAAATGAGGTGCAGTGCAAAGGACCAAAAGGTGGCAAAACGAAGCTCACAGATGTTGCAAAAGCAGGGGAAAAAGTCAAGGAGGAAGACACAACTTAGGGGGCAAGATATGAGGGACATGGCATGAATACTTAAAATAATAAAAAAAAAAAATAGAAAATACCTTTCCCAAAGTCAAAGCCATCAAAATGCAGGCAGGCCATACGCCAGCAAGGGCAGGCACATGCAGCAAAGCTTGCCAAAATTGATCCCCACTGAAGGCCAAAACAGAAAAGAAGGACCTACAAACACTTTGGAATGGAGTCAACATCAAAGGAATTGCAATTGAGGGGAAAAGAAGAAAATTTGAGAAATTTAATGACTCTCATAAAGTGGCCTGGGGTTTTATCAGGTGCATTGCAAAGGATGAAAAGGTGGCAAAACTAAGCTCACAGATGTTGCAAAAGCAGGGGAAAAAGTCAAGGAGGAAGACACAACTTAGGGGGCAAGATATGAGGGACATGGCGTGAATACTTAAAATGATAAAAAAAAAAAAAAAGAAAAAATCTTTCCCAAAGTCAAAGCCATTAAAATACAGGCAGGCCATACGCCACCAAGGGCAGGCACATGCAGCAAAGCTTGCCAAAATTGATCCCCACTGAAGGCCAAAACAGAAAAGAAGGACCTACAAACACGCTGGAAAGGAGTCAACATCAAAGGAATTGCAATTGGAGGAGAAAAAAAGAAAATTTTTTGAAATTTAGTGACACTAAGAAAATGGCCTGGGTTTATATCACGTGCAGTGAAAAGGACCAAAAGATGCCAAAACTAAGCTCACAGATGTTGCAAAATCAGGGGAAAAAGTCAAGGAGGAAGACACAACTTAGGGGGCAAGATATGAGGGACATGGCATGAATACTTAAAATAACAAAAAAAAAAAATAGAAAATATCTTTCCCAAAGTCAAAGCCATCAAAATGCAGGCAGGCCATACGCCACCAAGGGCAGGCACATGCAGCAAAGCTTGCCAAAATTGATCCCCACTGAAGGCCAAAACAGAAAATAAGGACCTACAAACACGCTGGAATGGAGTCAACATCAAAGGAATTGCAATTGAGGGGAAAAGAAGAAAATTAGAGAAATTTGATGACTCTTATAAAGTGGCCTGGGGTTTATATCAGGTGCAGTGCAAAGGAGCAAAAGATGCAAAAACTAAGCTCACAGATGTTGCAAAAGGAGGGGAAAAAGTGAACGAGGAAGACACATCTTAGGGAGCAAGATATGAGGGACATGGCATGAATACTTAAAACAAAAAAAAAAAAAAAAAAGAAAAAATCTATCCCAAAGTCAAAGCCATCAAAATGCAGGCAGGCCATACGCCACCAAGGGCAGGCACATGCAGCAAAGCTTGCCAAAATTGATCCCCACTGAAGGCCAAAACAGAAAAGAAGGACCTGCAAACACGCTGGAATGGAGATACCATCAAAGGAATTGCAAATGGAGGAGAAAAGAAGAAAATTAGGGAAATTTAATGACTCTTAGAAAGTGGCCTGGTGTTTTATCAGGTGCAGTGCAAAGGACCAAAAGGTGCCAAAACTAAGCTCACAGATGTTGCAAAAGCAGGGGAAAAAGTCAAGGAGGAAGACACAACTTAGGGGGCAAGATATGAGGGACATGGCATGAATACTTAAAAAAAAAAAAAAAAGAAAGAAAAAATCTTTCCCAAAGTCAAAGCCATCAAAATGCAGGCAGGCCATACGCCACCAAGGGCAGGCACATGCAGCAAAGCTTGCCAAAATTGATCCCCACTGAAGGCCAAAACAGAAAAGAAGGACCTACAAACACGCTGGAAAGGAGTCAACATCAAAGGAATTGCAATTGGAGGAGAAAAAAAGAAAATTTTTTGAAATTTAGTGACTCTAAGAAAATGGCCTGGGTTTATATCAGGTGCAGTGCAAAGGACCAAAAGATGCCAAAACTAAGCTCACAGATGTTGCAAAAGCAGGGGAAAAAGTCAAGGAGGAAGACACAACTTAGGGGGCAAGATGTGAGGGACATGGCATGAATACTTACAAAAAAAAAAAAAAAAAAAAAGAAAAAATCTTTCCCAAAGTCAAAGCCATCAAAATGCAGGCAGGCCATATGCCAGCAAGTGCAGGCACATGCAGCAAAGCTTGCCAAAATTGATCCCCACTGAAGGCCAAAACAGAAAAGAAGGACCTAGAAACACGCTGGAAAGGAGACAACATTAAAGGATTTGCAATTGGAGGAGAAAAAAAGAAAATTAGGGAAATTACTGACTCTAAAAAAATGGCCTCGGTTTATATCAGGTGCATTGCAAAGGACCAAAAGGTGCCAAAACTAAGCTCACAGATGTTGCAAAAGCAGGGGAAAATGTCAAGGAGGAAGACACAACTTAGGGGGCAAGATATGAGGGACATGGCATGAATACTTAAAATAATAAAAAAAGAAAATAGAAAATATCTTTCCCAAAGTCAAAGCCATCAAAATGCAGGCAGGCCATACGCCACCAAGGGCAGGCACATGCAGCAAAGCTTGCCAAAATTGATCCCCACTGAAGGCCAAAACAGAAAAGAAGGACCTACAAACACGCTGGAATGGAGTCAACATCAAAGGAATTGCAATTGGAGGAGAAAAAAAGAAAATTTGGGAAATTTAGTGACTCTAAGAAAATGGCCTGGGGTTTTATCAGGTGCAGTGCAAAGGACCAAAAGATGCCAAAACTAAGCTCACAGATGTTGCAAAAGCAGGGGAAAAAGTCAAGGAGGAAGACACAACTCAGGGGGCAAGATATGAGGGACATGGCATGAATACTTAAAACCAAAAAAAAAAAAAAAGAAAAAATCTTTCCCAAAGTCAAAGCCATCAAAATGCAGGCAGGCCATACGCCAGCAAGTGCAGGCACATGCAGCAAAGCTTGCCAAAATTGATCCCCACTGAAGGCCAAAACAGAAAAGAAGGACCTACAAACACGCTGGAAAGGAGTCAACAACATCAAAGGAATTGCAATTGGAGGAGAAAAAAAGAAAATTTTTTGAAATTTAGTAACTCTAAGAAAATGGCCTGGGTTTATATCAGGTGCAGTGCAAAGGACCAAAAGATGCCAAAACTAAGCTCACAGATGTTGCAAAAGCAGGGGAAAAAGTCAAGGAGGAAGACACAACTTAGGGGGCAAGATATGAGGGACATGGCATGAATACTTAAAATAATAAAAAAAAAAAAAAGAAAAAAATCTTTCCCAAAGTCAAAGCCATCAAAATGCAGGCAGGCCATATGACACCAAGGGCAGGCACATGCAGCAAAGCTTGCCAAAATTGATCCCCACTGAAGGCTAAAACAGAAAAGAAGGACCTACAAACATGTTGGAATGGAGTCAACATCAAAGGAATTGCAATTGGAGGGGAAAAGAAGAAAATCTGAGAAATTTAATGACTCTCATAAAGTGGCATGGGGTTTCATCAGGTGCATTGCAAAGGACCAAAAGGTGGCAAAACTAAGCTCACAGATGTTGCAAAAGCAGGGGAAAAAGTCAAGGAGGAAGACACAACTTAGGGGGCAAGATATGAGGGACATGGCATGAATACTTAAAATAATAAAAAAAAAAAAAGAAAAAATCTTTCCCAAAGTGAAAGCCATCAAAATGCAGGCAGGCCATACGCCAGCAAGGGCAGGCACATGCAGCAAAGCTTGCCAAAATTGATCCCCACTGAAGGCCAAAACAGAAAAGAAGGACCTACAAACACGCTGGAAAGGAGTCAACATCAAAGGAATTGCAATTGGAGGAGAAAAAAATAAAATTTTTTGAAATTTAGTGACACTAAGAAAATGGCCTGGGTTTATATCAGGTGCAGTGCAAAGGACCAAAAGATGCCAAAACTAAGCTCACAGATGTTGCAAAAGCAGGGGAAAAAGTCAAGGAGGAAGACACAACTTAGGGGGCAAGATATGAGGGACATGGCATGAATACTTAAAATAATAAAAAAAAAAAATAGAAAATACCTTTCCCAAAGTCAAAGCCATCAAAATGCAGGCAGGCCATATGCCAGCAAGGGCAGGCACATGCAGCAAAGCTTGCCAAAATTGATCCCCACTGAAGGCCAAAACAGAAAAGAAGGACCTACAAACATGCTGGAAAGGAGTCAACATCAAAGGAATTGCAATTGAGGGGAAAAGAAGAAAATTAGGGAAATTTGATGACTCTTATAAAGTGGCCTGGGGTTTATATCAGGTGCAGTGCAAAGGAGCAAAAGATGCCAAAACTAAGCTCACAGATGTTGCAAAAGGAGGGGAAAATGTCAAGGAGGAAGACACAACTTAGGGGGCAAGAAATGAGGGACATGGCATGAATACTTAAAACAAAAAAAAAAATAAAAAAGAAAAAATCTTATCCAAAGTCAAAGCCATCAAAATGCAGGCAGGCCATACGCCAGCAAGTGCAGGCACATGCAGCAAAGCTTGCCAAAATTGATCCCCACTGAAGGCAAAACAGAAAAGAAGGACTTACAAACACGCTGGAAAGGAGTCAACATCAAAGGAATTGCAATTGGAGGAGAAAAAAAGAAAATTTGGGAAATTTAGTGACTCTAAGAAAATGGCCTGGGGTTTTATCAGGTGCAGTGCAAAGGACCAAAATATGCCAAAACTAAGCTCACAGATGTTGCAAAAGCAGGGGAAAAAGTCAAGGAGGAAGACACAACTTATTGAGCAAGATGTGAGGGACATGGCATGAATACTTAAAATATTAAAAAAAAAAAAAAAGAAAAAAAATCTTTCCCAAAGTCAAAGCCATCAAAATGCCAGCAGGCCATACGCCTGCAAGGGCAGGCACATGCAGCAAAGCTTGCCAAAATTGATCCCCACTGAAGGCCAAAACAGGAAAGAAGGACCTACAAACACGCTGGAAAGGAGTCAACATCAAAGGAATTGCAATTGGAGGAGAAAAAGAAAATTTGGGAAATTTAGTGACACTAAGAAAATGAGGTGCAGTGCAAAGGACCAAAAGGTGGCAAAACGAAGCTCACAGATGTTGCAAAAGCAGGGGAAAAAGTCAAGGAGGAAGACACAACTTAGGGGGCAAGATATGAGGGACATGGCATGAATACTTAAAATAATAAAAAAAAAAAATAGAAAATACCTTTCCCAAAGTCAAAGCCATCAAAATGCAGGCAGGCCATACGCCAGCAAGGGCAGGCACATGCAGCAAAGCTTGCCAAAATTGATCCCCACTGAAGGCCAAAACAGAAAAGAAGGACCTACAAACACGCTGGAATGGAGTCAACATCAAAGGAATTGCAATTGAGGGGAAAAGAAGAAAATTTGAGAAATTTAATGACTCTCATAAAGTGGCCTGGGGTTTTATCAGGTGCATTGCAAAGGACGAAAAGGTGGCAAAACTAAGCTCACAGATGTTGCAAAAGCAGGGGAAAAAGTCAAGGAGGAAGACACAACTTAGGGGGCAAGATATGAGGGACATGGCGTGAATACTTAAAATGATAAAAAAAAAAAAAAAGAAAAAATCTTTCCCAAAGTCAAAGCCATCAAAATGCAGGCAGGCCATACGCCACCAAGGGCAGGCACATGCAGCAAAGCTTGCCAAAATTGATCCCCACTGAAGGCCAAAACAGAAAAGAAGGACCTACAAACACGCTGGAAAGGAGTCAACATCAAAGGAATTGCAATTGGAGGAGAAAAAAAGAAAATTTTTTGAAATTTAGTGACACTAAGAAAATGGCCTGGGTTTATATCACGTGCAGTGAAAAGGACCAAAAGATGCCAAAACTAAGCTCACAGATGTTGCAAAATCAGAGGAAAAAGTCAAGGAGGAAGACACAACTTAGGGGGCAAGATATGAGGGACATGGCATGAATACTTAAAATAACAAAAAAAAAAAAATAGAAAATATCTTTCCCAAAGTCAAAGCCATCAAAATGCAGGCAGGCCATACGCCAGCAAAGGCAGGCACATGCAGCAAAGCTTGCCAAAATTGATCCCCACTGAAGGCCAAAACAGAAAAGAAGGACCTACAAACACGCTGGAATGGAGTCAACATCAAAGGAATTGCAATTGAGGGGAAAAGAAGAAAATTAGGGAAATTTGATGACTCTTATAAAGTGGCCTGGGGTTTATATCAGGTGCAGTGCAAAGGAGCAAAAGATGCCAAAACTAAGCTCACAGATGTTGCAAAAGGAGGGGAAAAAGTGAACGAGGAAGACACATCTTAGGGAGCAAGATATGAGGGACATGGCATGAATACTTAAAACAAAAAAAAAAAAAAAAAAAAGAAAAAATCTATCCCAAAGTCAAAGCCATCAAAATGCAGGCAGGCCATACGCCACCAAGGGCAGGCACATGCAGCAAAGCTTGCCAAAATTGATCCCCACTGAAGGCCAAAACAGAAAAGAAGGACCTGCAAACACGCTGGAATGGAGATACCATCAAAGGAATTGCAAATGGAGGAGAAAAGAAGAAAATTAGGGAAATTTAATGACTCTTAGAAAGTGGCCTGGGGTTTTATCAGGTGCAGTGCAAAGGACCAAAAGGTGCCAAAACTAAGCTCACAGATGTTGCAAAAGCAGGGGAAAAAGTCAAGGAGGAAGACACAACTTAGGGGGCAAGATATGAGTGACATGGCATGAATACTTAAAAAAAAAAAAAAAAGAAAGAAAAAATCTTTCCCAAAGTCAAAGCCATCAAAATGCAGGCAGGCCATACGCCAGCAAGGGCAGGCACATGCAGCAAAGCTTGCCAAAACTGATCCCCACTGAAGGCCAAAACAGAAAAGAAGGACCTACAAACACGCTGGAAAGGAGTCAACATAAAAGGAATTGCAATTGGAGGAGAAAAAAAGAAAATTTTTTGAAATTTAGTGACTCTAAGAAAATGGCCTGGGTTTATATCAGGTGCAGTGCAAAGGACCAAAAGATGCCAAAACTAAGCTCACAGATGTTGCAAAAGCAGGGGAAAAAGTCAAGGAGGAAGACACAACTTAGGGGGCAAGATATGAGGGACATGGCATGAATACTTAAAATAATAAAAAAAAAAAAAAGAAAAAAATCTTTCCCAAAGTCAAAGCCATCAAAATGCAGGCAGGCCATATGACACCAAGGGCAGGCACATGCAGCAAAGCTTGCCAAAATTGATCCCCACTGAAGGCTAAAACAGAAAAGAAGGACCTACAAACATGTTGGAATGGAGTCAACATCAAAGGAATTGCAATTGGAGGGGAAAAGAAGAAAATCTGAGAAATTTAATGACTCTCATAAAGTGGCCTGGGGTTTCATCAGGTGCATTGCAAAGGACCAAAAGGTGGCAAAACTAAGCTCACAGATGTTGCAAAAGCAGGGGAAAAAGTCAAGGAGGAAGACACAACTTAGGGGGCAAGATATGAGGGACATGGCATGAATACTTAAAATAATAAAAAAAAAAAAAAAGAAAAAATCTTTCCCAAAGTCAAAGCCATCAAAATGCAGGCAGGCCATACGCCAGCAAGGGCAGGCACATGCAGCAAAGCTTGCCAAAATTGATCCCCACTGAACGCCAAAACAGAAAAGAAGGACCTACAAACACGCTGGAAAGGAGTCAACATCAAAGGAATTGCAATTGGAGGGGAAAAGAAGAAAATTTTTTGAAATTTAGTGACACTAAGAAAATGGCCTGGGTTTATATCAGGTGCAGTGCAAAGGACCAAAAGATGCCAAAACTAAGCTCACAGATGTTGCAAAAGGAGGGGAAAAAGTGAACGAGGAAGACACATCTTAGGGGGCAAGATATGAGGGACATGGCATGAATACTTAAAATAATAAAAAAAAAAAATAGAAAATATATTTCCCAAAGTCAAAGCCATCAAAATGCAGGCAGGCCATACGCCAGCAAGGGCAGGCACATGCAGCAAAGCTTGCCGAAATTGATCCCCACTGAACGCCAAAACAGAAAAGAAGGACCTACAAACACGCTGGAAAGGAGTCAACATCAAAGGAATTGCAATTGAGGGGAAAAGAAGAAAATTAGGGAAATTTGATGACTCTTATATCAGGTGCAGTGCAAAGGAGCAAAAGATGCCAAAACTAAGCTCACAGATGTTGCAAAAGGAGGGGAAAAAGTGAACGAGGAAGACACATCTTAGGGAGCAAGATATGAGGGACATGGCATTAATACTTAAAACAAAAAAAAAAAAAAAAAAGAAAAAATCTTTCCCAAAGTCAAAGCCATCAAAATGCAGGCAGGCCATACGCCAGCAAGTGCAGGCACATGCAGCAAAGCTTGCAAAATTGATCCCCACTGAAGGCCAAAACAGAAAAGAAGGACCTACAAACACGCTGGAAAGGAGTCAACATCAAAGGAATTGCAATTGAGGGGAAAAGAAGAAAATTTGGGAAATTTAATGACTCTTAGAAAGTGGCCTGGGGTTTTATCAGGTGCAGTGCAAAGGACCAAAAGATGCCAAAACTAAGCTCACAGATGTTGCAAAAGCAGGGGAAAAAGTCAAGGCGGAAGACAGAACTTAGGGGGCAAGATATGAGGGACATGGCATGAATACTTAAAATATTAAAAAAAAAAAAAAGAAAAAAAATCTTTCCCAAAGTCAAAGCCATCAAAATGCCAGCAGGCCATACGCCTGCAAGGGCAGGCACATGCAGCAAAGCTTGCCAAAATTGATCCCCACTGAAGGCCAAAACAGGAAAGAAGGACCAACAAACACGCTGGAAAGGAGTCAACATCAAAGGAATTGCAATTGGAGGAGAAAAAGAAAATTTGGGAAATTTAGTGACACTAAGAAAATGAGGTGCAGTGCAAAGGACCAAAAGGTGGCAAAACGAAGCTCACAGATGTTGCAAAAGCAGGGGAAAAAGTCAAGGAGGAAGACACAACTTAGGGGGCAAGATATGAGGGACATGGCATGAATACTTAAAATAATAAAAAAAAAAAATAGAAAATATCTTTCCCAAAGTCAAAGCCATCAAAATGCAGGCAGGCCATACGCCAGCAAGGGCAGGCACATGCAGCAAAGCTTGCCAAAATTGATCCCCACTGAAGGCCAAAACAGAAAAGAAGGACCTACAAACACTTTGGAATGGAGTCAACATCAAAGGAATTGCAATTGAGGGGAAAAGAAGAAAATTTGAGAAATTTAATGACTCTCATAAAGTGGCCTGGGGTTTTATCAGGTGCATTGCAAAGGACGAAAAGGTGGCAAAACTAAGCTCACAGATGTTGCAAAAGCAGGGGAAAAAGTCAAGGAGGAAGACACAACTTAGGGGGCAAGATATGAGGGACATGGCGTGAATACTTAAAATGATAAAAAAAAAAAAAAAGAAAAAATCTTTCCCAAAGTCAAAGCCATCAAAATGCAGGCAGGCCATACGCCAGCAAGGGCAGGCACATGCAGCAAAGCTTGCCAAAATTGATCCCCACTGAAGGCCAAAACAGAAAAGAAGGACCTACAAACACGCTGGAAAGGAGTCAACATCAAAGGAATTGCAATTGGAGGAGAAAAAAAGAAAATTTTTTGAAATTTAGTGACACTAAGAAAATGGCCTGGGTTTATATCAGGTGCAGTGAAAAGGACCAAAAGATGCCAAAACTAAGCTCACAGATGTTGCAAAAGCAGGGGAAAAAGTCAAGGAGGAAGACACAACTTAGGGGGGCAAGATATGAGGGACATGGCATGAATACTTAAAATAACAAAAAAAAAAAATAGAAAATATCTTTCCCAAAGTCAAAGCCATCAAAATGCAGGCAGGCCATACGCCACCAAGGGCAGGCACATGCAGCAAAGCTTGCCAAAATTGATCCCCACTGAAGGCCAAAACAGAAAATAAGGACCTACAAACACGCTGGAATGGAGTCAACATCAAAGGAATTGCAATTGAGGGGAAAAGAAGAAAATTAGGGAAATTTGATGACTCTTATAAAGTGGCCTGGGGTTTATATCAGGTGCAGTGCAAAGGAGCAAAAGATGCCAAAACTAAGCTCACAGATGTTGCAAAAGGAGGGGAAAAAGTGAACGAGGAAGACACATCTTAGGGAGCAAGATATGAGGGACATGGCATGAATACTTAAAACAAAAAAAAAAAAAAAAAAAGAAAAAATCTATCCCAAAGTCAAAGCCATCAAAATGCAGGCAGGCCATACACCACCAAGGGCAGGCACATGCAGCAAAGCTTGCCAAAATTGATCCCCACTGAAGGCCAAAACAGAAAAGAAGGACCTACAAACACGCTGGAATGGAGATACCATCAAAGGAATTGCAAATGGAGGAGAAAAGAAGAAAATTAGGGAAATTTAATGACTCTTAGAAAGTGGCCTGGGGTTTTATCAGGTGCAGTGCAAAGGACCAAAAGGTGCCAAAACTAAGCTCACAGATGTTGCAAAAGCAGGGGAAAAAGTCAAGGAGGAAGACACAACTTAGGGGGCAAGATATGAGTGACATGGCATGAATACTTAAAAAAAAAAAAAAAAGAAAGAAAAAATCTTTCCCAAAGTCAAAGCCATCAAAATGCAGGCAGGCCATACGCCAGCAAGGGCAGGCACATGCAGCAAAGCTTGCCAAAATTGATCCCCACTGAAGGCCAAAACAGAAAAGAAGGACCTACAAACACGCTGGAAAGGAGTCAACATCAAAGGAATTGCAATTGGAGGAGAAAAAAAGAAAATTTTTTGAAATATAGTAACTCTAAGAAAATGGCCTGGGTTTATATCAGGTGCAGTGCAAAGGACCAAAAGATGCCAAAACTAAGCTCACAGATGTTGCAAAAGCAGGGGAAAAAGTCAAGGAGGAAGACACATCTTAGGGGGCAAGATATGAGGGACATGGCATGAATACTTAAAATAATAAAAAAAAAAAATAGAAAATATATTTCCCAAAGTCAAAGCCATCAAAATGCAGGCAGGCCATACGCCAGCAAGGGCAGGCACATGCAGCAAAGCTTGCCGAAATTGATCCCCACTGAACGCCAAAACAGAAAAGAAGGACCTACAAACACGCTGGAAAGGAGTCAACATCAAAGGAATTGCAATTGAGGGGAAAAGAAGAAAATTAGGGAAATTTGATGACTCTTATAAAGTGGCCTGGGGTTTATATCAGGTGCAGTGCAAAGGAGCAAAAGATGCCAAAACTAAGCTCACAGATGTTGCAAAAGGAGGGGAAAAAGTGAACGAGGAAGACACATCTTAGGGAGCAAGATATGAGGGACATGGCATTAATACTTAAAACAAAAAAAAAAAAAAAAAGAAAAAATCTTTCCCAAAGTCAAAGCCATCAAAATGCAGGCAGGCCATACGCCAGCAAGTGCAGGCACATGCAGCAAAGCTTGCAAAATTGATCCCCACTGAAGGCCAAAACAGAAAAGAAGGACCTACAAACACGCTGGAAAGGAGTCAACATCAAAGGAATTGCAATTGAGGGGAAAAGAAGAAAATTTGGGAAATTTAATGACTCTTAGAAAGTGGCCTGGGGTTTTATCAGGTGCAGTGCAAAGGACCAAAAGATGCCAAAACTAAGCTCACAGATGTTGCAAAAGCAGGGGAAAAAGTCAAGGCGGAAGACAGAACTTAGGGGGCAAGATATGAGGGACATGGCATGAATACTTAAAATATTAAAAAAAAAAAAAAGAAAAAAAATCTTTCCCAAAGTCAAAGCCATCAAAATGCCAGCAGGCCATACGCCTGCAAGGGCAGGCACATGCAGCAAAGCTTGCCAAAATTGATCCCCACTGAAGGCCAAAACAGGAAAGAAGGACCAACAAACACGCTGGAAAGGAGTCAACATCAAAGGAATTGCAATTGGAGGAGAAAAAGAAAATTTGGGAAATTTAGTGACACTAAGAAAATGAGGTGCAGTGCAAAGGACCAAAAGGTGGCAAAACGAAGCTCACAGATGTTGCAAAAGCAGGGGAAAAAGTCAAGGAGGAAGACACAACTTAGGGGGCAAGATATGAGGGACATGGCATGAATACTTAAAATAATAAAAAAAAAAAATAGAAAATATCTTTCCCAAAGTCAAAGCCATCAAAATGCAGGCAGGCCATACGCCAGCAAGGGCAGGCACATGCAGCAAAGCTTGCCAAAATTGATCCCCACTGAAGGCCAAAACAGAAAAGAAGGACCTACAAACACTTTGGAATGGAGTCAACATCAAAGGAATTGCAATTGAGGGGAAAAGAAGAAAATTTGAGAAATTTAATGACTCTCATAAAGTGGCCTGGGGTTTTATCAGGTGCATTGCAAAGGACGAAAAGGTGGCAAAACTAAGCTCACAGATGTTGCAAAAGCAGGGGAAAAAGTCAAGGAGGAAGACACAACTTAGGGGGCAAGATATGAGGGACATGGCGTGAATACTTAAAATGATAAAAAAAAAAAAAAAGAAAAAATCTTTCCCAAAGTCAAAGCCATCAAAATGCAGGCAGGCCATACGCCAGCAAGGGCAGGCACATGCAGCAAAGCTTGCCAAAATTGATCCCCACTGAAGGCCAAAACAGAAAAGAAGGACCTACAAACACGCTGGAAAGGAGTCAACATCAAAGGAATTGCAATTGGAGGAGAAAAAAAGAAAATTTTTTGAAATTTAGTGACACTTAGAAAATGGCCTGGGTTTATATCAGGTGCAGTGAAAAGGACCAAAAGATGCCAAAACTAAGCTCACAGATGTTGCAAAAGCAGGGGAAAAAGTCAAGGAGGAAGACACAACTTAGGGGGCAAGATATGAGGGACATGGCATGAATACTTAAAATAATAAAAAAAAAAAAAAGAAAAAAATCTTTCCCAAAGTCAAAGCCATCAAAATGCAGGCAGGCCATATGACACCAAGGGCAGGCACATGCAGCAAAGCTTGCCAAAATTGATCCCCACTGAAGGCTAAAACAGAAAAGAAGGACCTACAAACATGTTGGAATGGAGTCAACATCAAAGGAATTGCAATTGGAGGGGAAAAGAAGAAAATCTGAGAAATTTAATGACTCTCATAAAGTGGCCTGGGGTTTCATCAGGTGCATTGCAAAGGACCAAAAGGTGGCAAAACTAAGCTCACAGATGTTGCAAAAGCAGGGGAAAAAGTCAAGGAGGAAGACACAACTTAGGGGGCAAGATATGAGGGACATGGCATGAATACTTAAAATAATAAAAAAAAAAAAAAGAAAAAATCTTTCCCAAAGTCAAAGCCATCAAAATGCAGGCAGGCCATACGCCAGCAAGGGCAGGCACATGCAGCAAAGCTTGCCAAAATTGATCCCCACTGAAGGCCAAAACAGAAAAGAAGGACCTACAAACACGCTGGAAAGGAGTCAACATCAAAGGAATTGCAATTGGAGGAGAAAAAAAGAAAATTTTTTGAAATTTAGTGACACTAAGAAAATGGCCTGGGTTTATATCAGGTGCAGTGCAAAGGACCAAAAGATGCCAAAACTAAGCTCACAGATGTTGCAAAAGCAGGGGAAAATGTCAAGGAGGAAGACACAACTTAGGGGGCAAGATATGAGGGACATGGCATGAATACTTAAAATAATAAAAAAAAAAAATAGAAAATATATTTCCCAAAGTCAAAGCCATCAAAATGCAGGCAGGCCATACGCCAGCAAGGGCAGGCACATGCAGCAAAGCTTGCCAAAATTGATCCCCACTGAAGGCCAAAACAGAAAAGAAGGACCTACAAACATGCTGGAAAGGAGTCAACATCAAAGGAATTGCAATTGAGGGGAAAAGAAGAAAATTAGGGAAATTTGATGACTCTCATAAAGTGGCCTGGGGTTTATATCAGGTGCAGTGCAAAGGAGCAAAAGATGCCAAAACTAAGCTCACAGATGTTGCAAAAGGAGGGGAAAAAGTGAATGAGGAAGACACATCTTAGGGAGCAAGATATGAGGGACATGGCATGAATACTTAAAACAAAAAAAAAAAAAAAAAAGAAAAAATCTTTCCCAAAGTCAAAGCCATCAAAATGCAGGCAGGCCATACGCCAGCAAGTGCAGGCACATGCAGCAAAGCTTGCCAAAATTGATCCCCACTGAAGGCCAAAACAGAAAAAGAAGGACCTACAAACACGCTGGAAAGGAGTCAACATCAAAGGAATTGCAATTGAGGGGAAAAGAAGAAAATTTGGGAAATTTAATGACTCTTAGAAAGTGGCCTGGTGTTTTATCAGGTGCAGTGCAAAGGACCAAAAGATGCCAAAACTAAGCTCACAGATGTTGCAAAATCAGGTGAAAAAGTCAAGGAGGAAGACACAACTTAGGGGGCAAGATATGAGGGACATGGCATGAATACTTAAAATAACAAAAAATAAAAATAGAAAATATCTTTCCCAAAGTCAAAGCCATCAAAATGCAGGCAGGCCATACGCCAGCAAGGGCAGGCACATGCAGCAAAGCTTGCCAAAATTGATCCCCACTGAAGGCCAAAACAGAAAATAAGGACCTACAAACACGTTGGAATGGAGTCAACATCAAAGGAATTGCAATTGAGGGGAAAAGAAGAAAATTAGGGAAATTTGATGACTCTTATAAAGTGGCCTGGGGTTTATATCAGGTGCAGTGCAAAGGACCAAAAGATGCCAAAACTAAGCTCACAGATGTTGCAAAAGGAGGGGAAAAAGTGAACGAGGAAGACACATCTTAGGGAGCAAGATATGAGGGACATGGCATGAATACTTAAAACAAAAAAAAAAAAAAAAAGAAAAAATCTTTCCCAAAGTCAAAGCCATCAAAATGCAGGCAGGCCATACGCCAGCAAGTGCAGGCACATGCAGCAAAGCTTGCCAAAATTGATCCCCACTGAAGGCCAAAACAGAAAAGAAGGACCTACAAACACGCTGGAAAGGAGTCAACATCAAAGGAATTGCAATTGAGGGGAAAAGAAGAAAATTTGGGAAATTTAATGACTCTTAGAAAGTGGCCTGGTGTTTTATCAGGTGCAGTGCAAAGGACCAAAAGATGCCAAAACTAAGCTCACAGATGTTGCAAAAGCAGGGGAAAAAGTCAAGGCGGAAGACAGAACTTAGGGGGCAAGATATGAGGGACATGGCATGAATACTTAAAATAATAAAAAAAAAAAATAGAAAATATCTTTCCCAAAGTCAAAGCCATCAAAATGCAGGCAGGCCATACGCCACCAAGGGCAGGCACATGCAGCAAAGCTTGCCAAAATTGATCCCCACTGAAGGCCAAAACAGAAAAGAAGGACCTACAAACACGCTGGAAAGGAGTCAACATCAAAGGAATTGCAATTGGAGGAGAAAAAAAGAAAATTTTTTGAAATTTAGTGACACTAAGAAAATGGCCTGGGTTTATATCAGGTGCAGTGAAAAGGACCAAAAGATGCCAAAACTAAGCTCACAGATGTTGCAAAATCAGGTGAAAAAGTCAAGGAGGAAGACACAACTTAGGGGGCAAGATATGAGGGACATGGCATGAATACTTAAAATAACAAAAAAAAAAAATAGAAAATATCTTTCCCAAAGTCAAAGCCATCAAAATGCAGGCAGGCCATACGCCAGCAAGGGCAGGCACATGCAGCAAAGCTTGCCAAAATTGATCCCCACTGAAGGCCAAAACAGAAAATAAGGACCTACAAACACGTTGGAATGGAGTCAACATCAAAGGAATTGCAATTGAGGGGAAAAGAAGAAAATTAGGGAAATTTGATGACTCTTATAAAGTGGCCTGGGGTTTATATCAGGTGCAGTGCAAAGGACCAAAAGATGCCAAAACTAAGCTCACAGATGTTGCAAAAGGAGGGGAAAAAGTGAACGAGGAAGACACATCTTAGGGAGCAAGATATGAGGGACATGGCATGAATACTTAAAACAAAAAAAAAAAAAAAAAAAGAAAAAATCTATCCCAAAGTCAAAGCCATCAAAATGCAGGCAGGCCATACGCCACCAAGGGCAGGCACATGCAGCAAAGCTTGCCAAAATTGATCCCCACTGAAGGCCAAAACAGAAAAGAAGGACCTGCAAACACGCTGGAATGGAGATAACATCAAAGGAATTGCAAATGGAGGAGAAAAGAAGAAAATTAGGGAAATTTAATGACTCTTAGAAAGTGGCCTGGGGTTTTATCAGGTGCAGTGCAAAGGACCAAAAGGTGCCAAAACTAAGCTCACAGATGTTGCAAAAGCAGGGGAAAAAGTCAAGGAGGAAGACACAACTTAGGGGGCAAGATATGAGGGACATGGCATGAATACTTAAAAAAAAAAAAAAAAGAAAGAAAAAATCTTTCCCAAAGTCAAAGCCATCAAAATGCAGGCATGCCATACGCCAGCAAGGGCAGGCACATGCAGCAAAGCTTGCCAAAATTGATCCCCACTGAAGGCCAAAACAGAAAAGAAGGACCTACAAACACGCTGGAAAGGAGTGAACATCAAAGGAATTGCAATTGGAGGAGAAAAAAAGAAAATTTTTTGAAATTTAGTGACTCTAAGAAAATGGCCTGGGTTTATATCAGGTGCAGTGCAAAGGACCAAAAGATGCCAAAATTAACCTCACAGATGTTGCAAAAGCAGGGGAAAAAGTCAAGGAGGAAGACACAACTTAGGGGGCAAGATATGAGGGACATGGCATGAATACTTAAAATAATAAAAAAAAAAAAAAGAAAAAAATCTTTCCCAAAGTCAAAGCCATCAAAATGCAGGCAGGCCATATGACACCAAGGGCAGGCACATGCAGCAAAGCTTGCCAAAATTGATCCCCACTGAAGGCTAAAACAGAAAAGAAGGACCTACAAACACGTTGGAATGGAGTCAACATCAAAGGAATTGCAATTGGAGGGGAAAAGAAGAAAATCTGAGAAATTTAATGACTCTCATAAAGTGGCCTGGGGTTTTATCAGGTGCATTGCAAAGGACCAAAAGGTGGCAAAACTAAGCTCACAGATGTTGCAAAAGCAGGGGAAAAAGTCAAGGAGGAAGACAGAACTTAGGGGGCAAGATATGAGGGACATGGCATGAATACTTAAAATAATAAAAAAAAAAAAAAGAAAAAATCTTTCCCAAAGTCAAAGCCATCAAAATGCAGGCAGGCCATACGCCAGCAAGGGCAGGCACATGCAGCAAAGCTCGCCAAAATTGATCCCCACTGAAGGCCAAAACAGAAAAGAAGGACCTACAAACACGCTGGAAAGGAGTCAACATCAAAGGAATTGCAATTGGAGGAGAAAAAAAGAAAATTTTTTGAAATTTAGTGACACTAAGAAAATGGCCTGGGTTTATATCAGGTGCAGTGCAAAGGACCAAAAGATGCCAAAACTAAGCTCACAGATGTTGCAAAAGCAGGGGAAAAAGTCAAGGAGGAAGACACAACTTAGGGGGCAAGATATGAGGGACATGGCATGAATAATTAAAATAAAAAAAAAAAAAATAAAAAAAAAATTTCCCAAAGTCAAAGCCATCAAAATGCAGGCAGGCCATACGCCAGCAAGGGCAGGCACATGCAGCAAAGCTTGCCAAAATTGATCCCCACTGAAGGCCAAAACAGAAATGAAGGACCTACAAACATGCTGGAAAGGAGTCAACATCAAAGGAATTGCAATTGAGGGGAAAAGAAGAAAATTAGGGAAATTTGATGACTCTAATAAAGTGGCCTGGGGTTTATATCAGGTGCAGTGCAAAGGAGCAAAAGATGCCAAAACTAAGCTCACAGATGTTGCAAAAGGAGGGGAAAAAGTGAACGAGGAAGACACATCTTAGGGAGCAAGATATGAGGGACATGGCATGAATACTTAAAACAAAAAAAAAAAAAAAAAGAAAAAATCTTTCCCAAAGTCAAAGCCATCAAAATGCAGGCAGGCCATACGCCACCAAGTGCAGGCACATGCAGCAAAGCTTGCCAAAATTGATCCCCACTGAAGGCCAAAACAGAAAAGAAGGACCTACAAACACGCTGGAAAGGAGTCAACATCAAAGGAATTGCAATTGAGGGGAAAAGAAGAAAATTTGGGAAATTTAATGACTCTTAGAAAGTGGCCTGGTGTTTTATCAGGTGCAGTGCAAAGGACCAAAAGATGCCAAAACTAAGCTCACAGATGTTGCAAAAGCAGGGGAAAAAGTCAAGGAGGAAGACACAACTTCGGGGGCAAGATATGAGGGACATGGCATGAATACTTAAAATAATAAAAAAAAAAAATAGAAAATATCTTTCCCAAAGTCAAAGCCATCAAAATGCAGGCAGGCCATACGCCAGCAAGGGCAGGCACATGCAGCAAAGCTTGCCAAAATTGATCCCCACTGAAGGCCAAAACAGAAAAGAAGGACCTACAAACACGTTGGAATGGAGTCAACATCAAAGGAATTGCAATTGGAGGAGAAAAAAAGAAAATTTGGGAAATTTAGTGACTCTAAGAAAATGGCCTGGGGTTTTATCAGGTGCAGTGCAAAGGACCAAAAGATGCCAAAACTAAGCTCACAGATGTTGCAAAAGCAGGGGAAAAAGTCAAGGAGGAAGACACAACTCAGGGGGCAAGATATGAGGGACATGGCATGAATATTTAAAACCAAAAAAAAAAAAAAAAGAAAAAATCTTTCCCAAAGTCAAAGCCATCAAAATGCAGGCAGGCCATACGCCAGCAAGGGCAGGCACATGCAGCAAAGCTTGCCAAAATTGATCCCCACTGAAGGCCAAAACAGAAAAGAAGGACCTACAAACACGCTGGAATGGAGACACCATCAAAGAAATTGCAATTGGAGGAGAAAAGAAGAAAATTCGGGAAATTTAATGACTCTTATAAAGTGGCCTGGGGTTTTAGCAGCTACAGTGCAAAGGACCAAAAGATGCCAAAACTAAGCTCACAGATGTTGCAAAAGCAGGGGAAAAAATGAAGGAGGAAGACACAACTTAGGGGGCAAGATATGAGGGACATGGCATGAATACTTTCAAAAAAAAAAAAAAAAAAAAGAAGAAATCTTTCCCAAAGTCAAAGCCATCAAAATGCAGGCAGGGCATACGCCACCAAGGGCAGGCACATGCAGCAAAGCTTGCCAAAATTGATCCCCAATGAAGGCCAAAACAGAAAACAATGACTTAAAAACACGCTGGAATTGACGCACCATCAAAGGAATTGCAATTGGAGGAGAAAAGAAGAAAATTTGGGAATGACTCTTAGAAAGTGGCCTGGGGTTTTATCAGGTGCAGTGCAAAGGACCAAAAGATGCCAAAACTAAGCTCACAGATGTTGCAAAAGCAGGGGAAAAAGTGAACGAGGAAGACACAACTCAGGGGGCAAGATATGAGGGACATGGCATGAATACTTACAAAAAAAAAAAAAAAAAAAAGAAGAAATCTTTCCCAAAGTCAAAGCCATCAAAATGCAGGCAGGCCATATGCCAGCAAGTGCAGGCATATGCAGCAAAGCTTGCCAAAATTGATCCCCACTGATGGCCAAAACAGAAAAGAAGGACCTACAAACACGCTGGAATGGAGACAACATCAAAGGATTTGCAATTGGAGGAGAAAAAAAGAAAATTTGGGAAATTACTGCCTCTAAATAAATGGCCTGGGTTTATATCAGGTGCATTGCGAAGGACCAAATGGTGCCAAAACTAAGCTCACAGATGTTGCAAAAGCAGGGGAAAAAGTGAAGGAGGAAGACACAACTTATTGAGCAAGATGTGAGGGACATGGCATGAATACTTAAAACCAAAAAAAAAAAAAAAGAAAAAATCTTTCCCAAAGTCAAACCCATCAAAATGCAGGCAGGCCATACGCCAGCAAGTGCAGGCACATGCAGCAAAGCTTGCCAAAATGGACCCCCACTGAAGGCCAAAACAGAAAAGAAGGACCTACAAACACGCTGGAAATGAGTCAACATGAAAGGAATTGCAATTGGAGAAAAAAAAAGAAAATTTTTTGAAATTTAGTGACTCTAAGAAAATGGCCTGGGTTTATATCAGGTGCAGTGCAAAGGACCAAAAGATGCCAAAACTAAGCTCACAGATGTTGCAAAAGCAGGGGAAAAAGTCAAGGAGGAAGACACATGTTAGGGGGCAAGATATGAGGGACATGGCATGAATACTTAAAATATTAAAAAAAAAAAAAAGAAAAAAATCTTTCCCAAAGTCAAAGCCATTAAAATGCAGGCAGGCCATACACCACCAAGGGCAGGCACATGCAGCAAAGCTTGCCAAAATTGATCCCCACTGAAGGCCAAAACAGAAAAGAAGGACCTACAAACACGCTGGAATGGAGACACCATCAAAGAAATTGCAATTGGAGGAGAAAAGAAGAAAATTCGGGAAATTTAAGGACTCTTATAAAGTGGCCTGGCGTTTTAGCAGGTACAGTGCAAAGGACCAAAAGATGCCAAAACTAAGCTCACAGATGTTGCAAAAGCAGGGGAAAAAGTGAAGGAGGAAGACAGAACTTAGGGGGCAAGATATGAGGGACATGGCATGAATACTTACAAAAAAAAAAAAAAAAAAAAAAGAAAAAATCTTTCCCAAAGTCAAAGCCATCAAAATGCAGGCAGGCCATATGCCAGCAAGTGCAGGCACATGCAGCAAAGCTTGCCAAAATTGATCCCCACTGAAGGCCAAAACAGAAAAGAAGGACCTACAAACACGCTGGAAAGGAGACAACATTAAAGGATTTGCAATTGGAGGAGAAAAAAAGAAAATTAGGGAAATTACTGACTCTAAAAAAATGGCCTGGGTTTATATCAGGTGCATTGCAAAGGACCAAAAGGTGCCAAAACTAAGCTCACAGATGTTGCAAAAGCAGGGGAAAATGTCAAGGAGGAAGACACAACTTAGGGGGCAAGATATGAGGGACATGGCATGAATACTTAAAATATTAAAAAAAAAAAAAAGAAAAAAAATCTTCCCCAAAGTCAAAGCCATCAAAATGCCGACAGGCCATACGCCAGCAAGGGCAGGCACATGCAGCAAAGCTTGCCAAAATTGATCCCCACTGAAGGCCAAAACAGAAAAGAAGGACCTACAAACACGCTGGAAAGGAGTCAACATCAAAGGAATTGCAATTGGAGGAGAAAAAGAAAATTTGGGAAATTTAGTGACACTAAGAAAATGGCCTGGGTTTATATCAGGTGCAGTGCAAAGGACCAAAAGATGCCAAAACTAAGCTCACAGATTTTGCAAAAGCAGGGGAAAAAGTCAAGGAGGAAGACACAACTTAGGGGGCAAGATATGAGGGACATGGCATGAATACTTGAAATAATAAAAAAAAAAAACAGAAAATACCTTTCCCAAAGTCAAAGCCATCAAAATGCAGGCAGGCCATACGCCAGCAAGGGCAGGCACATGCAGCAAAGCTTGCCAAAATTGATCCCCACTGAAGGCCAAAACAGAAAAGAAGGACCTACAAACACGTTGGAATGGAGTCAACATCAAAGGAATTGCAATTGAGGGGAAAAGACGAAAATTTGAGAAATTTAATGACTCTCATAAAGTGGCCTGGGGTTTTATCAGGTGCATTGCAAAGGACGAAAAGGTGGCAAAACTAAGCTCACAGATGTTGCAAAAGCAGGGGAAAAAGTCAAGGAGGAAGACACAACTTAGGGGGCAAGATATGAGGGACATGGCATGAATACTTAAAATAATAAAAAAAAAAAAAAGAAAAAATCTTTCCCAAAGTCAAAGCCATCAAAATGCAGGCAGGCCATACGCCACCAAGGGCAGGCACATGCAGCAAAGCTTGCCAAAATTGATCCCCACTGAACGCCAAAACAGAAAAGAAGGACCTACAAACACGCTGGAAAGGAGTCAACATCAAAGGAATTGCAATTGGAGGAGAAAAAAAGAAAATTTTTTGAAATTTAGTGACACTAAGAAAATGGCCTGGGTTTATATCAGGTGCAGTGAAAAGGACCAAAAGATGCCAAAACTAAGCTCACAGATGTTGCAAAATCAGGGGAAAAAGTCAAGGAGGAAGACACAACTTAGGGGGCAAGATATGAGGGACATGGCATGAATATTTAAAATAACAAAAAAAAAAAAGAAAAAATATCTTTCCCAAAGTCAAAGCCATCAAAATGCAGGCAGGCCATACGCCACCAAGGGCAGGCACATGCAGCAAAGCTTGCCAAAATTGATCCCCACTGAAGGCCAAAACAGAAAAGAAGGACCTACAAACACGCTGGAATGGAGATACCATCAAAGGAATTGCAAATGGAGGAGAAAAGAAGAAAATTTGGGAAATTTAATGACTCTTAGAAAGTGGCCTGGGGTTTTGTCAGGTGCAGTGCAAAGGACCAAAAGGTGCCAAAACTAAGCTCACAGATGTTGCAAAAGGAGGGGAAAAAGTGAACGAGGAAGACACAACTTAGGGAGCAAGATATGAGGGACATGGCATGAATACTTAAAACAAAAAAAAAAAAAAAGAAAAAATCTTTCCCAAAGTCAAAGCCATCAAAATGCAGGCAGGCCATAGGCCAGCAAGGGCAGGCACATGCAGCAAAGCTTGCCAAAATTGATCCCCACTGAAGGCCAAAACAGAAAAGAAGGACCTACAAACACGCTGGAAAGGAGTCTACATCAAAGGAATTGAAATTGAGGGGAAAAGAAGAAAATTCGGGAAATTTAGTGACACTAAGAAAATGGCCTGGGTTTATATCAGGTGCAGTGCAAAGGACCAAAAGATGCCAAAACTAAGCTCACAGATGTTGCAAAAGCAGGGGAAAAAGTCAAGGAGGAAGACACAACTTAGGGGGCAAGATATGAGGGACATGGCATGAATACTTAAAATAATAAAAAAAAAAAATAGAAAATACCTTTCCCAAAGTCAAAGCCATGAAAATGCAGGCAGGCCATACGCCAGCAAGGGCAGGCACATGCAGCAAAGCTTGCCAAAATTGATCCCCACTGAAGGCCAAAACAGAAAAGAAGGACCTACAAACATTGTGGAAAGTACTCAACATCAAAGGAATTGCAATTGGAGGAGAAAAAAAGAAAATTTGGGAAATTTAGTGACACTAAGAAAATGGCCTGGGTTTATATCAGGTGCAGTGCAAAGGACCAAAAGATGCCAAAACTAAGCTCACAGATGTTGCAAAAGCAGGGGAAAAAGTCAAGGAGGAAGACACAACTTAGGGGGCAAGATATGAGGGACATGGCATGAATACTTAAAATAATAAAAAAAAAAAATAGAAAATATCTTTCCCAAAGTCAAAGCCATCAAAATGCAGGCAGGCCATACGCCAGCAAGGGCAGGCACATGCAGCAAAGCTTGCCAAAATTGATCCCCACTGAAGGCCAAAACAGAAAAGAAGGACCTACAAACACGCTGGAAAGGAGTCAACATCAAAGGAATTGCAATTGGAGGAGAAAAAGAAAATTTGGGAAATTTAGTGACACTAAGAAAATGGCCTGGGTTTATATCAGGTGCAGTGCAAAGGACCAAAAGATGCCAAAACTAAGCTCACAGATGTTGCAAAAGCAGGGGAAAAAGTCAAGGAGGAAGACACAACTTAGGGGGCAAGATATGAGGGACATGGCATGAATACTTAAAATAATAAAAAAAAAAAATAGAAAATACCTTTCCCAAAGTCAAAGCCATGAAAATGCAGGCAGGCCATACGCCAGCAAGGGCAGGCACATGCAGCAAAGCTTGCCAAAATTGATCCCCACTGAAGGCCAAAACAGAAAAGAAGGACCTACAAACATTGTGGAAAGTACTCAACATCAAAGGAATTGCAATTGGAGGAGAAAAAAAGAAAATTTGGGAAATTTAGTGACACTAAGAAAATGGCCTGGGTTTATATCAGGTGCAGTGCAAAGGACCAAAAGATGCCAAAACTAAGCTCACAGATGTTGCAAAAGCAGGGGAAAAAGTCAAGGAGGAAGACACAACTTAGGGGGCAAGATATGAGGGACATGGCATGAATACTTAAAATAATAAAAAAAAAAAATAGAAAATATCTTTCCCAAAGTCAAAGCCATCAAAATGCAGGCAGGCCATACGCCAGCAAGGGCAGGCACATGCAGCAAAGCTTGCCAAAATTGATCCCCACTGAAGGCCAAAACAGAAAAGAAGGACCTACAAACACGCTGGAAAGGAGTCAACATCAAAGGAATTGCAATTGGAGGAGAAAAAAAGAAAATTTGGGAAATATAGTGACTCTAAGAAAATGGCCTGGGGTTTTATCAGGTGCAGTGCAAAGGACCAAAAGACGCCAAAACTAAGCTCACAGATGTTGCAAAAGCAGGGGAAAAAGTCAATGAGGAAGACACAACTCAGGGGGCAAGATATGAGGGACATGGCATGAATACTTAAAACCAAAAAAAAAAAAAAAGAAAAAATCTTTCCCAAAGTCAAAGCCATCAAAATGCAGGCAGGCCATACGCCAGCAAGTGCAGGCACATGCAGCAAAGCTTGCCAAAATTGATCCCCACTGAAGGGCAAAACAGAAAAGAAGGACCTACAAACACGCTGGAAAGGAGTCAACATCAAAGGAATTGCAATTGGAGGAGAAAAAAAGAAAATTTGGGAAATTTAGTGACTCTTAGAAAGTGGCCTGGGGTTTTATCAGGTGCAGTGCAAAGGACCAAAAGATGCCAAAACTAAGCTCACAGATGTTGCAAAAGCAGGGGAAAAAGTGAAGGAGGAAGACAGAACTTAGGGGGCAAAATATGAGGGACATGGCATGAATACTTACAAAAAAAAAAAAAAAAAAAGAAAAAATCTTTCCCAAAGTCAAAGCCATCAAAATGCAGGCAGGCCATATGCCAGCAAGGGCAGGCACATGCAGCAAAGCTTGCCAAAATTGATCCCCACTGAAGGCCAAAACAGAAAAGAAGGACCTACAAAAACGCTGGAAAGGAGACAACATTAAAGGATTTGCAATTGGAGGAGAAAAAAAGAAAATTAGGGAAATTACTGACTCTAAAAAAATGGCCTGGGTTTATATCAGGTGCATTGCAAAGGACCAAAATGTGCCAAAACTAAGCTCACAGATGTTGCAAAAGCAGGGGAAAATGTCAAGGAGGAAGACACAACATAGGGGGCAAGATATGAGGGACATGGCATGAATACTTAAAACAAAAAAAAAAAATAAAAAAGGAAAAATCTTATCCAAAGTCAAAGCCATCAAAATGCAGGCAGGCCATACGCCAGCAAGTGCAGGCACATGCAGCAAAGCTTGCCAAAATTGATCCCCACTGAAGGCCAAAACAGAAAAGAAGGACCTACAAACACGTTGGAATGGAGTCTACATCAAAGGAATTGCAATTGAGGGGAAAAGAAGAAAATTCGAGAAATTTAATGACTCTCATAAAGTGGCCTGGGGTTTTTATCAGGTGCATTGCAAAGGACCAAAAGGTGCCAAAACTAAGCTCACAGATGTTGCAAAAGCAGGGGAAAAAGTCAAGGAGGAAGACACAACTTAGGGAGCAAGATATGAGGGACATGGCATGAATACTTAAAATAATAAAAAAAAAAAAAAGAAAAAATCTTTCCCAAAGTCAAAGCCATCAAAATGCAGGCAGGCCATACGCCAGCAAGGGCAGGCACATGCAGCAAAGCTTGCCAAAATTGATCCCCACTGAAGGCCAAAACAGAAAAGAAGGACCTACAAACACGCTGGAAAGGAGTCAACATCAAAGGAATTGCAATTGGAGGAGAAAAAAAGAAAATTTGGGAAATGTAGTGACTCTAAGGAAATGGCCTGGGGTTTTATCAGGTGCAGTGCAAAGGACCAAAAGATGCCAAAACTAAGCTCACAGATGTTGCAAAAGCAGGGGAAAAAGTCAAGGAGGAAGACACAACTCAGGGGGCAAGATATGAGGGACATGGCATGAATACTTAAAACCAAAAAAAAAAAAAAAAGAAAAAATCTTTCCCAAAGTCAAAGCCATCAAAATGCAGGCAGGCCATACGCCACCAAGGGCAGGCACATGCAGCAAAGCTTGCCAAAATTGATCCCCACTGAAGGCTAAAACAGAAAAGAAGGACCTACAAACACGCTGGAATGGAGACAACATCAAAGGATTTGCAATTGGAGGAGAAAAAAAGAAAATTTGGGAAATTACTGCCTCTAAATAAATGGCCTGGGTTTATATCAGGTTCATTGCGAAGGACCAATAGGTGCCAAAAGTAAGCTCACAGATGTTGCAAAAGCAGGGGAAAAAGTGAAGGAGGAAGACACAACTTATTGAGGAAGATGTGAGGGACATGGCATGAATACTTAAAACAAAAAAAAAAAAAAAAAGAAAAAATCTTTCCCAAAGTCAAAGCCATCAAAATGCAGGCAGGCCATACGCCACCAAGGGCAGGCACATGCAGCAAAGCTTGCCAAAATTGATCCCCACTGAAGGCCACAACAGAAAAGAATTACCTACAAACACGCTGGAAAGGAGTCAACATCAAAGGAATTGCAATTGGAGGAGAAAATGAAAATTTGGGAAATTTAGTGACACTAAGAAAATGGCCTGGGTTTATATCAGGTGCATTGCAAAGGACCAAAAGATGCCAAAACTAAGCTCACAGATGTTGCAAAAGCAGGGGAAAAAGTCAAGGAGGAAGACACAACTTAGGGGGCAAGATATGAGGGACATGGCATGAATATTTAAAATAATAAAAAAAAAAAATAGAAAATACCTTTCCCAAAGTCAAAGCCATCAAAATGCAGGCAGGCCATACGCCAGCAAGGGCAGGCACATGCAGCAAAGCTTGCCAAAATTGATCCCCACTGAAGGGCAAAACAGAAAAGAAGGACCTACAAACACGCTGGAAAGGAGTCAACATCAAAGGAATTGCAATTGGAGGAGAAAAAAAGAAAATTTTTTGAAATTTAGTGACACGAAGAATATGGCCTGGGTTTATATCAGGTGCAGTGAAAAGGACCAAGAGATGCCAAAACTAAGCTCACAGATGTTGCAAAATCAGGGGAAAAAGTCAAGGAGGAAGACACAACTTAGGGGGCAAGATATGAGGGACATGGCATGAATACTTAAAATAACAAAAAAAAAAAAAAGAAAAAAATCTTTCCCAAAGTCAAAGCCATTAAAATGCAGGCAGGCCATACACCACCAAGGGCAGGCACATGCAGCAAAGCTTGCCAAAATTGATCCCCACTGAAGGCCAAAACAGAAAAGAAGGACCTACAAACACGCTGGAATGGAGACACCATCAAAGAAATTGCAATTGGAGGAGAAAAGAAGAAAATTCGGGAAATTTAAGGACTCTTATAAAGTGGCCTGGCGTTTTAGCAGGTACAGTGCAAAGGACCAAAAGATGCCAAAACTAAGCTCACAGATGTTGCAAAAGCAGGGGAAAAAGTGAAGGAGGAAGACAGAACTTAGGGGGCAAGATATGAGGGACATGGCATGAATACTTACAAAAAAAAAAAAAAAAAAAAAGAAAAAATCTTTCCCAAAGTCAAAGCCATCAAAATGCAGGCAGGCCATACGCCAGCAAGTGCAGGCACATGCAGCAAAGCTTGCCAAAATTGATCCCCACTGAAGGCCAAAACAGAAAAGAAGGACCTACAAACACGCTGGAAAGGAGACAACATTAAAGGATTTGCAATTGGAGGAGAAAAAAAGAAAATTAGGGAAATTACTGACTCTAAAAAAATGGCCTGGGTTTATATCAGGTGCATTGCAAAGGACCAAAAGGTGCCAAAACTAAGCTCACAGATGTTGCAAAAGCAGGGGAAAAAATCAAGGAGGAAGACACAACTTAGGGGGCAAGATATGAGGGACATGGCATGAATACTTAAAATATTAAAAAAAAAAAAAAGAAAAAAAATCTTCCCCAAAGTCAAAGCCATCAAAATGCCGACAGGCCATACGCCAGCAAGGGCAGGCACATGCAGCAAAGCTTGCCAAAATTGATCCCCACTGAAGGCCAAAACAGAAAAGAAGGACCTACAAACACGCTGGAAAGGAGTCAACATCAAAGGAATTGCAATTGGAGGAGAAAAAGAAAATTTGGGAAATTTAGTGACACTAAGAAAATGGCCTGGGTTTATATCAGGTGCAGTGCAAGGGACCAAAAGATGCCAAAACTAAGCTCACAGATTTTGCAAAAGCAGGGGAAAAAGTCAAGGAGGAAGACACAACTTAGGGGGCAAGATATGAGGGACATGGCATGAATACTTAAAATAATAAAAAAAAAAAACAGAAAATACCTTTCCCAAAGTCAAAGCCATCAAAATGCAGGCAGGCCATACGCCAGCAAGGGCAGGCACATGCAGCAAAGCTTGCCAAAATTGATCCCCACTGAAGGCCAAAACAGAAAAGAAGGACCTACAAACACGTTGGAATGGAGTCAACATCAAAGGAATTGCAATTGAGGGGAAAAGACGAAAATTTGAGAAATTTAATGACTCTCATAAAGTGGCCTGGGGTTTTATCAGGTGCATTGCAAAGGACGAAAAGGTGGCAAAACTAAGCTCACAGATGTTGCAAAAGCAGGGGAAAAAGTCAAGGAGGAAGACACAACTTAGGGGGCAAGATATGAGGGACATGGCATGAATACTTAAAATAATAAAAAAAAAAAAAAGAAAAAATCTTTCCCAAAGTCAAAGCCATCAAAATGCAGGCAGGCCATACGCCACCAAGGGCAGGCACATGCAGCAAAGCTTGCCAAAATTGATCCCCACTGAAGGCCAAAACAGAAAAGAAGGACCTACAAACACGCTGGAAAGGAGTCAACATCAAAGGAATTGCAATTGGAGGAGAAAAAAAGAAAATTTTTTGAAATTTAGTGACACTAAGAAAATGGCCTGGGTTTATATCAGGTGCAGTGAAAAGGACCAAAAGATGCCAAAACTAAGCTCACAGATGTTGCAAAATCAGGGGAAAAAGTCAAGGAGGAAGACACAACTTAGGGGGCAAGATATGAGGGACATGGCATGAATATTTAAAATAACAAAAAAAAAAAAGAAAAAATATCTTTCCCAAAGTCAAAGCCATCAAAATGCAGGCAGGCCATACGCCACCAAGGGCAGGCACATGCAGCAAAGCTTGCCAAAATTGATCCCCACTGAAGGCCAAAACAGAAAATAAGGACCTACAAACACGCTGGAATGGAGTCAACATCAAAGGAATTGCAATTGAGGGGAAAAGAAGAAAATTAGGGAAATTTGATGACTCTTATAAAGTGGCCTGGGGTTTATATCAGGTGCAGTGCAAAGGACCAAAAGATGCCAAAACTAAGCTCACAGATGTTGCAAAAGGAGGGGAAAAAGTGAACGAGGAAGACACAACTTAGGGAGCAAGATATGAGGGACATGGCATGAATACTTAAAACAAAAAAAAAAAAAAAAAAGAAAAAATCTTTCCCAAAGTCAAAGCCATCAAAATGCAGGCAGGCCATACGCCAGCAAGGGCAGGCACATGCAGCAAAGCTTGCCAAAATTGATCCCCACTGAAGGCCAAAACAGAAAAGAAGGACCGACAAACACGCTGGAAAGGAGTCAACATCAAAGGAATTGCAATTGAGGGGAAAAGAAGAAAATTTGGGAAATTTAATGACTCTTAGAAAGTGGCCTGGGTTTTTATCAGGTGCAGTGCAAAGGACCAAAAGATGCCAAAACTAAGCTCACAGATGTTGCAAAAGCAGGGGAAAAAGTCAAGGAGGAAGACACAACAGGGGGCAAGATGTGAGGGACATGCCCTGAATACTTAAAATATTAAAAAAAATAAAAAGAAAAAAATCTTTCCCGAAGTCAAAGCCATCAAAATGCAGGCAGTCCATACGCCAGCAAGGGCAGGCACATGCAGCAAAGCTTGCCAAAATTGATCCCCACTGAAGGCCAAAACAGAAAAGAATGACTTACAAACACGCGGGAAAGGAGTCAACATCAAAGGAATTGCAATTGGAGGAGAAAAAAAGAAAATTTGGGAAATTTAGTGACTCTGAGAAAATGGCCCGGGGTTTTATCAGGCGCAGTGCAAAGGACCAAAAGATGCCAAAACTAAGCTCACAGATGTTGCAAAAGCAGGGGAAAAAGTCAAGGAGGAAGACACAACTCAGGGGGCAAGATATGAGGGACATGGCATGAATACTTAAAACAAAATAGAAAAAAAAAAGAAAGAAAAAATCTTTCCCAAAGTCAAAGCCATCAAAATGCAGGCAGGCCGTACGCCAGCAAGGGCAGGCACATGCAGCAAAGCTTGCCAAAATTGATCCCCACTGAAGGCCAAAACAGAAAACAAGGACCTACAAACACGCTGGAAAGGAGTCAACATCAAAGGAATTGCAATTGGAGGAGAAAAAAAGAAAATTTGGGAAATTTAGTGACACTAAGAAAATGGCCTGGGTTTATATCTGGTGCAGTGAAAAGGACCAAAAGATGCCAAAACTAAGCTCACAGATGTTGCAAAAGCAGGGGAAAAAGTCAAGGAGGAAGACACAACTCAGGGGGCAAGATATGAGGGACATGGCATGAATACTTAAAACAATAAAAAAAAAAAAAGAAAAAATCTATCCCAAAATCAATGCCATCAAAATGCAGGCAGGCCATACGCCACCAAGGGCAGGCACATGCAGCAAAGCTTGCCAAAATTGATCCCCACTGAAGGCCAAAACAGAAAAGAAGGACCTACAAACACGCTGGAATGGAGATACCATCAAAGGAATTGCAAATGGAGGAGAAAAGAAGAAAATTTGGGAAATTTAATGACTCTTAGAAAGTGGCCTGGGGTTTTGTCAGGTGCAGTGCAAAGGACCAAAAGGTGCCAAAACTAAGCTCACAGATGTTGCAAAAGGAGGGGAAAAAGTCAAGGAGGAAGACACAACTTAGGGGGCAAGATATGAGGGACATGGCATGAATTCTTAAAACAAAAAAAAAAAAAAAGAAAAAATCTTTCCCAAAGTCAAAGCCATCAAAATGCAGGCAGGCCATACGCCACCAAGGGCAGGCACATGCAGCAAAGCTTGCCAAAATTGATCCCCACTGAAGGCCAAAACAGAAAAGAAGGACCTACAAACACGCTGGAAAGGAGTCTACATCAAAGGAATTGCAATTGAGGGGAAAAGAAGAAAATTTGGGAAATTTAGTGACACTAAGAAAATGGCCTGGGTTTATATCAGGTGCAGTGCAAAGGACCAAAAGATGCCAAAACTAAGCTCACAGATGTTGCAAAAGCAGGGGAAAAAGTCAAGGAGGAAGACACAACTTAGGGGGCAAGATATGAGGGACATGGCATGAATACTTAAAATAATAAAAAAAAAAAATAGAAAATACCTTTCCCAAAGTCAAAGCCATGAAAATGCAGGCAGGCCATACGCCAGCAAGGGCAGGCACATGCAGCAAAGCTTGCCAAAATTGATCCCCACTGAAGGCCAAAACAGAAAAGAAGAACCTACAAACACGCTGGAAAGGAGTCAACATCAAAGGAATTGCAATTGGAGGAGAAAAAAAGAAAATTTGGGAAATTTAGTGACACTAAGAAAATGGCCTGGGTTTATATCAGGTGCAGTGCAAAGGACCAAAAGATGCCAAAACTAAGCTCACAGATGTTGCAAAAGCAGGGGAAAAAGTCAAGGAGGAAGACACAACTTAGGGGGCAAGATATGAGGGACATGGCATGAATACTTAAAATAATAAAAAAAAAAAATAGAAAATATCTTTCCCAAAGTCAAAGCCATCAAAATGCAGGCAGGCCATACGCCAGCAAGGGCAGGCACATGCAGCAAAGCTTGCCAAAATTGATCCCCACTGAAGGCCAAAACAGAAAAGAAGGACCTACAAACACGCTGGAAAGGAGTCAACATCAAAGGAATTGCAATTGGAGGAGAAAAAAAGAAAATTTGGGAAATATAGTGACTCTAAGAAAATGGCCTGGGGTTTTATCAGGTGCAGTGCAAAGGACCAAAAGATGCCAAAACTAAGCTCACAGATGTTGCAAAAGCAGGGGAAAAAGTCAATGAGGAAGACACAACTCAGGGGGCAAGATATGAGGGACATGGCATGAATACTTAAAACCAAAAAAAAAAAAAAAGAAAAAATCTTTCCCAAAGTCAAAGCCATCAAAATGCAGGCAGGCCATACGCCAGCAAGTGCAGGCACATGCAGCAAAGCTTGCCAAAATTGATCCCCACTGAAGGGCAAAACAGAAAAGAAGGACCTACAAACACGCTGGAAAGGAGTCAACATCAAAGGAATTGCAATTGGAGGAGAAAAAAAGAAAATTTGGGAAATTTAGTGACTCTTAGAAAGTGGCCTGGGGTTTTATCAGGTGCAGTGCAAAGGACCAAAAGATGCCAAAACTAAGCTCACAGATGTTGCAAAAGCAGGGGAAAAAGTGAAGGAGGAAGACAGAACTTAGGGGGCAAAATATGAGGGACATGGCATGAATACTTACAAAAAAAAAAAAAAAAAAAGAAAAAATCTTTCCCAAAGTCAAAGCCATCAAAATGCAGGCAGGCCATATGCCAGCAAGGGCAGGCACATGCAGCAAAGCTTGCCAAAATTGATCCCCACTGAAGGCCAAAACAGAAAAGAAGGACCTACAAAAACGCTGGAAAGGAGACAACATTAAAGGATTTGCAATTGGAGGAGAAAAAAAGAAAATTAGGGAAATTACTGACTCTAAAAAAATGGCCTGGGTTTATATCAGGTGCATTGCAAAGGACCAAAATGTGCCAAAACTAAGCTCACAGATGTTGCAAAAGCAGGGGAAAATGTCAAGGAGGAAGACACAACATAGGGGGCAAGATATGAGGGACATGGCATGAATACTTAAAACAAAAAAAAAAAATAAAAAAGGAAAAATCTTATCCAAAGTCAAAGCCATCAAAATGCAGGCAGGCCATACGCCAGCAAGTGCAGGCACATGCAGCAAAGCTTGCCAAAATTGATCCCCACTGAAGGCCAAAACAGAAAAGAAGGACCTACAAACACGTTGGAATGGAGTCTACATCAAAGGAATTGCAATTGAGGGGAAAAGAAGAAAATTCGAGAAATTTAATGACTCTCATAAAGTGGCCTGGGGTTTTTATCAGGTGCATTGCAAAGGACCAAAAGGTGCCAAAACTAAGCTCACAGATGTTGCAAAAGCAGGGGAAAAAGTCAAGGAGGAAGACACAACTTAGGGAGCAAGATATGAGGGACATGGCATGAATACTTAAAATAATAAAAAAAAAAAAAAGAAAAAATCTTTCCCAAAGTCAAAGCCATCAAAATGCAGGCAGGCCATACGCCAGCAAGGGCAGGCACATGCAGCAAAGCTTGCCAAAATTGATCCCCACTGAAGGCCAAAACAGAAAAGAAGGACCTACAAACACGCTGGAAAGGAGTCAACATCAAAGGAATTGCAATTGGAGGAGAAAAAAAGAAAATTTTTTGAAATTTAGTGACTCTAAGAAAATGGCCTGGGTTTATATCAGGTGCAGTGAAAAGGACCAAAAGATGCCAAAACTAAGCTCACAGATGTTGCAAAAGCAGGGGAAAAAATCAAGGAGGAAGACACAACTTAGGGGGCAAGATATGAGGGACATGGCATGAATACTTAAAATAACAAAAAAAAAAAATAGAAAATAACTTTCCCAAAGTCAAAGCCATCAAAATGCAGGCAGGCCATACGCCAGCAAGGGCAGGCACATGCAGCAAAGCTTGCCAAAATTGATCCCCACTGAAGGCCAAAACAGAAAAGAAGGACCTACATACACGCTGGAATGGAGTCAACATCAAAGGAATTGCAATTGAGGGGAAAAGAAGAAAATTAGGGAAATTTGATGCATCTTATAAAGTGGCCTGGGGTTTATATCAGGTGCAGTGCAAAGGACCAAAAGATGCCAAAACTAAGCTCACAGATGTTGCAAAAGAAGGGGAAAATGTCAAGGAGGAAGACACAACTTAGGGGGCAAGATATGAGGGACATGGCATGAATACTTAAAATAATAAAAAAAAAAAAAAAGAAAAAATCTTTCCCAAAGTCAAAGCCATCAAAATGCAGGCAGGCCATACGCCAGCAAGGGCAGGCACATGCAGCAAAGCTTGCCAAAATTGATCCCCACTGAAGGCCAAAACAGAAAAGAAGGACCTACAAACACGCTGGAAAGGAGTCAACATCAAAGGAATTGCAATTGGAGGAGAAAAAAAGAAAATTTAGGAAATGTAGTGACTCTAAGGAAATGGCCTGGGGTTTTATCAGGTGCAGTGCAAAGGACCAAAAGATGCCAAAACTAAGCTCACAGATGTTGCAAAAGCAGGGGAAAAAGTCAAGGAGGAAGACACAACTCAGGGGGCAAGATATGAGGGACATGGCATGAATACTTAAAACCAAAAAAAAAAAAAAAAAGAAAAAATCTTTCCCAAAGTCAAAGCCATCAAAATGCAGGCAGGCCATACGCCACCAAGGGCAGGCACATGCAGCAAAGCTTGCCAAAATTGATCCCCACTGAAGGCTAAAACAGAAAAGAAGGACCTACAAACACGCTGGAATGGAGACAACATCAAAGGATTTGCAATTGGAGGAGAAAAAAAGAAAATTTGGGAAATTACTGCCTCTAAATAAATGGCCTGGGTTTATATCAGGTTCATTGCGAAGGACCAATAGGTGCCAAAAGTAAGCTCACAGATGTTGCAAAAGCAGGGGAAAAAGTGAAGGAGGAAGACACAACTTATTGAGCAAGATGTGAGGGACATGGCATGAATACTTAAAACAAAAAAAAAAAAAAAGAAAAAATCTTTCCCAAAGTCAAAGCCATCAAAATGCAGGCAGGCCATACGCCACCAAGGGCAGGCACATGCAGCAAAGCTTGCCAAAATTGATCCCCACTGAAGGCCACAACAGAAAAGAATTACCTACAAACACGCTGGAAAGGAGTCAACATCAAAGGAATTGCAATTGGAGGAGAAAAAGAAAATTTGGGAAATTTAGTGACACTAAGAAAATGGCCTGGGTTTATATCAGGTGCATTGCAAAGGACCAAAAGATGCCAAAACTAAGCTCACAGATGTTGCAAAAGCAGGGGAAAAAGTCAAGGAGGAAGACACAACTTAGGGGGCAAGATATGAGGGACATGGCATGAATATTTAAAATAATAAAAAAAAAAAATAGAAAATACCTTTCCCAAAGTCAAAGCCATCAAAATGCAGGCAGGCCATACGCCAGCAAGGGCAGGCACATGCAGCAAAGCTTGCCAAAATTGATCCCCACTGAAGGGCAAAACAGAAAAGAAGGACCTACAAACACGCTGGAAAGGAGTCAACATCAAAGGAATTGCAATTGGAGGAGAAAAAAAGAAAATTTTTTGAAATTTAGTGACACGAAGAATATGGCCTGGGTTTATATCAGGTGCAGTGAAAAGGACCAAGAGATGCCAAAACTAAGCTCACAGATTTTGCAAAATCAGGGGAAATAGTCAAGGAGGAAGACACAACTTAGGGGGCAAGATATGAGGGACATGGCATGAATACTTAAAATAACAAAAAAAAAAAATAGAAAATATCTTTCCCAAAGTCAAAGCCATCAAAATGCAGGCAGGCCATACGCCAGCAAGTGCAGGCACTTGCAGCAAAGCTTGCCAAAATTGATCCCCACTGAAGGCCACAACAGAAAAGAAGGTCCTACAAACACGCTGGAATGGAGTCAACATCAAAGGAATTGCAATTGAGGGGAAAAGAAGAAAATTAGGGAAATTTGATGACTCTTATAAAGTGGCCTGGGGTTTATATCAGGTGCAGTGCAAAGGACCAAAAGATGCCAAAACTAAGCTCACAGATGTTGCAAAAGCAGGGGAAAAATTGAACGAGGAAGACACATCTTAGGGAGCAAGATATGAGGGACCTGGCATGAATAATTAAAACAAAAAAAAAAAAAAAAAAAGAAAAAATCTTTCCCAAAGTCAAAGCCATCAAAATGCAGGCAGGCCATACGCCAGCAAGTGCAGGCACATGCAGCAAAGCTTGCCAAAATTGATCCCCACTGAAGGCCAAAACAGAAAACAAGGACCTACAAACACGCTGGAAAGGAGTCAACATCAAAGGAATTGCAATTGAGGGGAAAAGAAGAAAATTTGGGAAATTTAGTGACTCTTAGAAAGTGGCCTGGGGTTTTATCAGGTGCAGTGCAAAGGACCAAAAGATGCCAAAACTAAGCTCACAGATGTTGCAAAAGCAGGGGAAAAAGTGAAGGAGGAAGACACAACTTAGGGGGCAAGATATGAGGGACATGGTATGAATACTTAAAATAATAAAAACAAATAATAGAAAATAACTTTCCCAAAGTCAAAGCCATCAAAATGCAGGCAGGCCATACGCCACCAAGGGCAGGCACATGCAGCAAAGCTTGCCAAAATTGATCCCCACTGAAGGCCAAAACAGAAAAGAAGGACCTACAAACACGCTGGAATGGAGTCAACATCAAAGGAATTGCAATTGAGGGGAAAAGAAGAAAATTTGAGAAATTTAATGACTCTCATAAAGTGGCCTGGGGTTTTATCAGGTGCATTGCAAAGGACCAAAAGGTGCCAAAACTAAGCTCACAGATGTTGCAAAAGCAGGGGAAATAGTCAAGGAGGAAGACACAACTTAGGGGGCAAGATATGAGGGACATGGCATGAATACTTAAAATAATGAAAAAAAAAAAAAGAAAAAATCTTTCCCAAATTCAAAGCCATCAAAATGCAGGCAGGCCATACGCCAGCAAGGGCAGGCACATGCAGCAAAGCTTGCCAAAATTGATCCCCACTGAAGGCCAAAACAGAAAAGAAGGACCTACAAACACGCTGGAATGGAGTCAACATCAAAGGAATTGCAATTGAGGGGAAAAGAAGAAAATTTGAGAAATTTAATGACTCTCATAAAGTGGCCTGGGGTTTTATCAGGTGCATTGCAAAGGACCAAAAGGTGCCAAAACTAAGCTCACAGATGTTGCAAAAGCAGGGGAAATAGTCAAGGAGGAAGACACAACTTAGGGGGCAAGATATGAGGGACATGGCATGAATACTTAAAATAATGAAAAAAAAAAAAGAAAAAATCTTTCCCAAAGTCAAAGCCATCAAAATGCAGGCAGTCCATACGCCAGCAAGGGCAGGCACATGCAGCAAAGCTTGCCAAAATTGATCCCCACTGAAGGCCAAAACAGAAAAGAAGGACCTACAAACACGCTGGAAAGGAGTCAACATCAAAGGAATTGCAATTGGAGGAGAAAAAAAGAAAATTTGGGAAATGTAGTGACTCTAAGGAAATGGCCTGGGGTTTTATCAGGTGCAGTGCAAAGGACCAAAAGATGCCAAAACTAAGCTCACAGATGTTGCAAAAGCAGGGGAAAAAGTCAAGGAGGAAGACACAACTCAGGGGGCAAGATATGAGGGACATGGCATGAATACTTAAAACCAAAAAGAAAAAAAAAAGAAAAAATCTTTCCCAAAGTCAAAGCCATCAAAATGCAGGCAGGCCATACGCCACCAAGGGCAGGCACATGCAGCAAAGCTTGCCAAAATTGATCCCCACTGAAGGCTAAAACAGTAAAGAAGGACCTACAAACACGCTGGAATGGAGACAACATCAAAGGATTTGCAATTGGAGGAGAAAAAAAGAAAATTTGGGAAATTACTGCCTCTAAATAAATGGCCTGGGTTTATATCAGGTTCATTGCGAAGGACCAATAGGTGCCAAAAGTAAGCTCACAGATGTTGCAAAAGCAGGGGAAAAAGTGAAGGAGGAAGACACAACTTATTGAGCAAGATGTGAGGGACATGGCATGAATACTTAAAACAAAAAAAAAAAAAAAAGAAAAAATCTTTCCCAAAGTCAAAGCCATCAAAATGCAGGCAGGCCATACGCCACCAAGGGCAGGCACATGCAGCAAAGCTTGCCAAAATTGATCCCCACTGAAGGCCACAACAGAAAAGAATTACCTACAAACACGCTGGAAAGGAGTCAACATCAAAGGAATTGCAATTGGAGGAGAAAAAGAAAATTTGGGAAATTTAGTGACACTAAGAAAATGGCCTGGGTTTATATCAGGTGCAGTGCAAAGGACCAAAAGATGCCAAAACTAAGCTCACAGATGTTGCAAAAGCAGGGGAAAAAGTCAAGGAGGAAGACACAACTTAGGGGGCAAGATATGAGGGACATGGCATGAATACTTAAAATAATAAAAAAAAAAAATAGAAAATACCTTTCCCAAAGTCAAAGCCATCAAAATGCAGGCAGGCCATACGCCAGCAAGGGCAGGCACATGCAGCAAAGCTTGCCAAAATTGATCCCCACTGAAGGCCAAAACAGAAAAGAAGGACCTACAAACACGCTGGAAAGGAGTCAACATCAAAGGAATTGCAATTGAGGAGAAAAAAAGAAAATTTTTTGAAATTTAATGACACGAAGAATATGGCCTGGGTTTATATCAGGTGCAGTGAAAAGGACCAAGAGATGCCAAAACTAAGCTCACAGATGTTGCAAAATCAGGGGAAAAAGTCAAGGAGGAAGACACAACTTAGGGGGCAAGATATGAGGGACATGGCATGAATACTTAAAATAACAAAAAAAAAAAATAGAAAATATCTTTCCCAAAGTCAAAGCCATCAAAATGCAGGCAGGCCATACGCCAGCAAGTGCAGGCACATGCAGCAAAGCTTGCCAAAATTGATCCCCACTGAAGGCCAAAACAGAAAAGAAGGTCCTACAAACACGCTGGAATGGAGTCAACATCAAAGGAATTGCAATTGAGGGGAAAAGAAGAAAATTAGGGAAATTTGATGACTCTTATAAAGTGGCCTGGGGTTTATATCAGGTGCAGTGCAAAGGACCAAAAGATGCCAAAACTAAGCTCACAGATGTTGCAAAAGGAGGGGAAAAATTGAACGAGGAAGACACATCTTAGGGAGCAAGATATGAGGGACCTGGCATGAATAATTAAAACAAAAAAAAAAAAAAAAAAAGAAAAAATCTTTCCCAAAGTCAAAGCCATCAAAATGCAGGCAGGCCATACGCCAGCAAGTGCAGGCACATGCCGCAAAGCTTGCCAAAATTGATCCCCACTGAAGGCCAAAACAGAAAAGAAGGACCTACAAACACGCTGGAAAGGAGTAAACATCAAAGGAATTGCAATTGAGGGGAAAAGAAGAAAATTTGGGAAATTTAGTGACTCTTAGAAAGTGGCCTGGGGTTTTATCAGGTGCAGTGCAAAGGACCAAAAGATGCCAAAACTAAGCTCACAGATGTTGCAAAAGCAGGGGAAAAAGTCAAGGAGGAAGACACAACTTAGGGGGCAAGATATGAGGGACATGGTATGAATACTTAAAATAATAAAAACAAATAATAGAAAAAAACTTTCCCAAAGTCAAAGCCATCAAAATGCAGGCAGGCCATACGCCAGCAAGTGCAGGCACATGCAGCAAAGCTTGCCAAAATTGATCCCCACTGAAGGCCAAAACAGAAAAGAAGGACCTACAAACACGCTGGAATGGAGATACCATCAAAGGAATTGCAAAAGGAGGAGAAAAGAAGAAAATTTGGGAAATTTAGTGACTCTTAGAAAGTGGCCTGGGGTTTTATCAGGTGCAGTGCAAAGGACCAAAAGATGCCAAAACTAAGCTCACAGATGTTGCAAAAGCAGGGGAAAAAGTCAAGGAGGAAGACACAACTTAGGGGGCAAGATATGAGGGACATGGTATGAATACTTAAAATAATAAAAACAAATAATAGAAAATAACTTTCCCAAAGTCAAAGCCATCAAAATGCAGGCAGGCCATACGCCAGCAAGGGCAGGCACATGCAGCAAAGCTTGCCAAAATTGATCCCCACTGAAGGCCAAAACAGAAAAGAAGGACCTACAAACACGCTGGAATGGAGTCAACATCAAAGGAATTGCAATTGAGGGGAAAAGAAGAAAATTTGAGAAATTTAATGACTCTCATAAAGTGGCCTGGGGTTTTATCAGGTGCATTGCAAAGGACCAAAAGGTGCCAAAACTAAGCTCACAGATGTTGCAAAAGCAGGGGAAATAGTCAAGGAGGAAGACACAACTTAGGGGGCAAGATATGAGGGACATGGCATGAATACTTAAAATAATGAAAAAAAAAAAAACAAAAAATCTTTCCCAAATTCAAAGCCATCAAAATGCAGGCAGGCCATACGCCAGCAAGGGCAGGCACATGCAGCAAATCTTGCCAAAATTGATCCCCACTGAAGGCCAAAACAGAAAAGAAGGACCTACAAACACGTTGGAATGGAGTCAACATCAAAGGAATTGCAATTGAGGGGAAAAGAAGAAAATTTGAGAAATTTAATGACTCTCATAAAGTGGCCTGGGGTTTTATCAGGTGCATTGCAAAGGACCAAAAGGTGCCAAAACTAAGCTCACAGATGTTGCAAAAGCAGGGGAAATAGTCAAGGAGGAAGACACAACTTATGGGGCAAGATATGAGGGACATGGCATGAATACTTAAAATAATGAAAAAAACAAAAATAAAAAATCTTTCCCAAAGTCAAAGCCATCAAAATGCAGGCAGGCCATACGCCAGCAAGGGCAGGCACATGCAGCAAAGCTTGCCAAAATTGATCCCCACTGAATGCCAAAACAGAAAAGAAGGACCTACAAACACGCTGGAATGGAGTCAACATCAAAGGAATTGCAATTGGAGGAGAAAAAAAGAAAATTTTTTGAAATTTAGTGACTCTTAGAAAGTGGCCTGGGTTTATATCAGGTGCAGTGAAAAAGACCAAAAGATGCCAAAAGTAAGCTCACAGATGTTGCAAAAGCAGGGGAAAAAGTGAAGGAGGAAGACACAACTTATTGAGCAAGATGTGAGGGACATGGCATGAATACTTAAAACAAAAAAAAAAAAAAAAAAGAAAAAATCTTTCCCAAAGTCAAAGCCATCAAAATGCAGGCAGGCCATACGCCACCAAGTGCAGGCACATGCAGCAAAGCTTGCCAAAATTGATCCCCACTGAAGGCCACAACAGAAAACAATTACCTACAAACACGCTGGAAAGGAGTCAACATCAAAGGAATTGCAATTGGAGGAGAAAAAGAAAATTTGGGAAATTTAGTGACACTAAGAAAATGGCCTGGGTTTATATCAGGTGCAGTGCAAAGGACCAAAAGATGCCAAAACTAAGCTCACAGATGTTGCAAAAGCAGGGGAAAAAGTCAAGGAGGAAGACACAACTTAGGGGGCAAGATATGAGGGACATGGCATGAATACTTAAAATAATAAAAAAAAAAAATAGAAAATACCTTTCCCAAAGTCAAAGCCATCAAAATGCAGGCAGGCCATACGCCAGCAAGGGCAGGCACATGCAGCAAAGCTTGCCAAAATTGATCCCCACTGAAGGCCAAAACAGAAAAGAAGGACCTACAAACACGCTGGAAAGGAGTCAACATCAAAGGAATTGCAATTGGAGGAGAAAAAAAGAAAATTTTTTGAAATTTAATGACACGAAGAATATGGCCTGGGTTTATATCAGGTGCAGTTAAAAGGACCAAGAGATGCCAAAACTAAGCTCACAGATGTTGCAAAATCAGGGAAAAAAGTCAAGGAGGAAGACACAACTTAGGGGGCAAGATATGAGGGACATGGCATGAATACTTAAAATAACAAAAAAAAAAAATAGAAAATATCTTTCCCAAAGTCAAAGCCATCAAAATGCAGGCAGGCCATACGCCAGCAAGTGCAGGCACATGCAGCAAAGCTTGCCAAAATTGATCCCCACTGAAGGCCAAAACAGAAAAGAAGGTCCTACAAACACGCTGGAATGGAGTCAACATCAAAGGAATTGCAATTGAGGGGAAAAGAAGAAAATTAGGGAAATTTGATGACTCTTATAAAGTGGCCTGGGGTTTATATCAGGTGCAGTGCAAAGGACCAAAAGATGCCAAAACTAAGCTCACAGATGTTGCAAAAGCAGGGGAAAAATTGAACGAGGAAGACACATCTTAGGGAGCAAGATATGAGGGACCTGGCATGAATAATTAAAACAAAAAAAAAAAAAAAAAAAAGAAAAAATCTTTCCCAAAGTCAAAGCCATCTAAATGCAGGCAGGCCATACGCCAGCAAGTGCAGGCACATGCAGCAAAGCTTGCCAAAATTGATCCCCACTGAAGGCCAAAACAGAAAAGAAGGACGTACAAACACGCTGGAAAGGAGTCAACATCAAAGGAATTGCAATTGAGGGGAAAAGAAGAAAATTTGGGAAATTTAGTGACTCTTAGAAAGTGGCCTGGGGTTTTATCAGGTGCAGTGCAAAGGACCAAAAGATGCCAAAACTAAGCTCACAGATGTTGCAAAAGCAGGGGAAAAAGTCAAGGAGGAAGACACAACTTAGGGGGCAAGATATGAGGGACATGGTATGAATACTTAAAATAATAAAAACAAATAATAGAAAAAATCTTTCCCAAAGTCAAAGCCATCAAAATGCAGGCAGGCCATACGCCAGCAAGTGCAGGCACATGCAGCAAAGCTTGCCAAAATTGATCCCCACTGAAGGCCAAAACAGAAAAGAAGGACCTACAAACACGCTGGAAAGGAGTCAACATCAAAGGAATTGCAATTGAGGGGAAAAGAAGAAAATTTGGGAAATTTAGTGACTCTTAGAAAGTGGCCTGGGGTTTTATCAGGTGCAGTGAAAAAGACCAAAAGATGCCAAAACTAAGCTCACAGATGTTGCAAAAGCAGGGGAAAAAGTCAAGGAGGAAGACACAACTTAGGGGGCAAGATATGAGGGACATGGCATGAATACTTAAAATAATAAAAAAAAAAATAGAAAATAACTTTCCCAAAGTCAAAGCCATCAAAATGCAGGCAGGCCGTACGCCAGCAAGGGCAGGCACATGCAGCAAAGCTTGCCAAAATTGATCCCCACTGAAGGACAAAACAGAAAAGAAGGACCTACATACACGCTGGAATGGAGTCAACATCAAAGGAATTGCAATTGAGGGGAAAAGAAGAAAATTAGGGAAATTTGATGACTCTTATAAAGTGGCCTGAGGTTTATATCAGGTGCAGTGCAAAGGACCAAAAGATGCCAAAACTAAGCTCACAGATGTTGCAAAAGCAGGGGAAAAAGTGAACGAGGAAGACACATCTTAGGGAGCAAGATATGAGGGACATGGCATGAATACTTAAAACAAAAAAAAAAAAAAAAAAGAAAAATTCTTTCCCAAAGTCAAAGCCATCAAAATGCAGGCAGGCCATACGCCAGCAAGGGCAGGCCCATGCAGCAAAGCTTGCCAAAATTGATCCCCACTGAAGGCCAAAACAGAAAAGAAGGACCTACAAACACGCTGGAAAGGAGTCAACATCAAAGGAATTGCAATTTAAGGAGAAAAAAAGAAAATTTGGGAAATTTAGTGACTCTAAGAAAATGGCCTGGGGTTTTATCAGGTGCATTGCAAAGGACCAAATGGTGCCAAAACTAAGCTCACAGATGTTGCAAAAGCAGGGTGAAAAGTCAAGGAGGAAGACACAACTTAGGGGGCAAGATATGAGGGACATGGCATGAATACTTAAAACCAAAAAAAAAAAAAAAAAGAAAAAATCTTTCCCAAAGTCAAAGCCATCAAAATGCAGGCAGGCCATACGCCACCAAGGGCAGGCACATGCAGCAAAGCTTGCCAAAATTGATCCCCACTGAAGGCCAAAACAGAAAAGAAGGACCTACAAACATGCTGGAAAGGAGTCAACATCAAAGGAATTGCAATTGAGGGGAAAAGAAGAAAATTTGGAAATTTAATGACTCTTAGAAAGTGGCCTGGTGTTTTATCAGGTGCAGTGCAAAGGACCAAAAGGTGCCAAAACTAAGCTCACAGATGTTGGAAAAGCAGGGGAAAAAGTCAAGGAGGAAGACACAACAGGGGGCAAGATGTGAGGGACATGGCATGAATACTTAAAATATTAAAAAAAATAAAAAGAAAAAATCTTTCCCGAAGTCAAAGCCATCAAAATGCAGGCAGGCCATACGCCAGCAAGGGCAGGCACATGCAGCAAAGCTTGCCAAAATTGATCCCCACTGAAGGCCAAAACAGAAAAGAAGGTCCTACAAACACGCTGGAATGGAGTCAACATCAAAGGAATTGCAATTGGAGGAGAAAAAAAGAAAATTTGGGAAATTTAGTGACTCTAAGAAAATGGCCTGGGTTTATATCAGGTGCAGTGCAAAGGACCAAAAGATGCCAAAACTAAGCTCACAGATGTTGCAAAAGCAGGGGAAAAAGTCAAGGAGGAAGACACAACTCAGGGGGCAAGATATGAGGGACATGGCATGAATACTTAAAACAAAAAAGAAAAAAAAAAGAAAAAATCTTTCCCAAAGTCAAAGCCATCAAAACGCAGGCAGGCCATACGCCACCAAGGGCAGGCACATGCAGCAAAGCTTGCCAAAATTGATCCCCACTGAAGGCTAAAACAGAAAAGAAGGACCTACAAACACGCTGGAAAGGAGTCAACATCAAAGGAATTGCAATTGGAGGAGAAAAATAGGAAATTTTGGAAATTTAGTGACCCTAAGAAAATGGCCTGGGTTTATATCAGGTGCAGTGAAAAGGACCAAAAGGTGCCAAAACGAAGCTCACAGATGTTGCAAATGCAGGGGAAAAAGTTAAGGAGGAAGACACAACTTAGGGAGCAAGATATGAGGGACATGGCATGAATACTTAAAACCAAAAAAAAAAAAAAAGAAAAAATCTTTCCCAAAGTCAAAGCCATCAAAATGCAGGCAGGCCATACGCCAGCAAGGGCAGGCACATGCAGCAAGCTTGCCAAAATTGATCCCCACTGAAGGCCAAAACAGTAAAGAAGGATCTACAAACACGCTGGAAAGGAGTCAACATCAAGGGAATTGCAATTGGAGGAGAAAAAAAGAAAATTTTGGAAATTTAGTGACTATAAGAAAATGGCCTGGGGTTTTATCATGTGCATTGCAAAGGACCAAATGGTGCCAAAACTAAGCTCACAAATGTTGCAAATGCAGGGGAAATAGTCAAGGAGGAAGACACAACTAAGGGGGCAAGATATGAGGGACATGGCATGAACACTTCAGAAAACAACCAAAAAAAGAAAAAAATCTTTCCCAAAGTCAAAATCATCAAAAGGCATGGCCTGCCATCAAGTGCAGGGACATGCAACAAATATTCCTCTATTGGTCCCCATTGAAATCGCAAGATTCCTTTTCCCTTCCGGAAAGGAAATTTCATTTCCTTTCGGGAAGGGAAAAGGAATCTTGCGGATCCCAAATGAAAGGCTTACAAACACTCTGGAAAGGAGATAGGTTGAAATCAAATGAAATGCGACTGAAAAAAGCAGAAAATCGGGAATTTTCGTCTCTACAAAAAATAGGCTGTGAGGAAATCAGCTGCATTGGAAAGGACCAAAAGGTGGCAAAACTAAGCTCACAGATGTTGCAAAAGCAGGGGAAAAAGTCAAGGAGGAAGACACAACTTAGGGGGCAAGATATGAGGGACATGGCATGAATACATAAAACAAAAAAAAAAAAAAAAGAAAAAATCTTTCCCAAAGTCAAAGCCATCAAAATGCAGGCAGGCCATACGCCAGCAAGGGCAGGCACATGCAGCAAAGCTTGCCAAAATTGATCCCCACTGAAGGCCAAAACAGAAAAGAAGGACCTACAAACACGCTGGAATGGAGTCAACATCAAAGGAATTGCAATTGGAGGAGAAAAAAAGAAAATTTTTTGAAATTTAGTGACTCTTAGAAAGTGGCCTGGGTTTATATCAGGTGCAGTGAAAAAGACCAAAAGATGCCAAAAGTAAGCTCACAGATGTTGCAAAAGCAGGGGAAAAAGTGAAGGAGGAAGACACAACTTATTGAGCAAGATGTGAGGGACATGGCATGAATACTTAAAACAAAAAAAAAAAAAAAAAGAAAAAATCTTTCCCAAAGTCAAAGCCATCAAAATGCAGGCAGGCCATACGCCAGCAAGGGCAGGCACATGCAGCAAAGCTTGCCAAAATTGATCCCCACTGAAGGCCAAAACAGAAAATAAGGACCTACAAACACGCTGGAAAGGAGTCAACATCAAAGGAATTGCAATTGGAGGAGAAAAAGAAAATTTGGGAAATTTAGTGACACTAAGAAAATGGCCTGGGTTTATATCAGGTGCAGTGCAAAGGACCAAAAGATGCCAAAACTAAGCTCACAGATGTTGCAAAAGCAGGGGAAAAAGTCAAGGAGGAAGACACAACTTAGGGGGCAAGATATGAGGGACATGGCATGAATACTTAAAATAATAAAAAAAAAAAATAGAAAATACCTTTCCCAAAGTCAAAGCCATCAAAATGCAGGCAGGCCATACGCCAGCAAGGGCAGGCACATGCAGCAAAGCTTGCCAAAATTGATCCCCACTGAAGGCCAAAACAGAAAAGAAGGACCTACAAACACGCTGGAAAGGAGTCAACATCAAAGGAATTGCAATTGGAGGAGAAAAAAAGAAAATTTTTTGAAATTTAATGACACGAAGAATATGGCCTGGGTTTATATCAGGTGCAGTGAAAAGGACCAAGAGATGCCAAAACTAAGCTCACAGATGTTTCAAAATCAGGGAAAAAAGTCAAGGAGGAAGACACAACTTAGGGGGCAAGATATGAGGGACATGGCATGAATACTTAAAATAAAAAAAAAAAAAAAATAGAAAATATCTTTCCCAAAGTCAAAGCCATCAAAATGCAGGCAGGCCATACGCCAGCAAGTGCAGGCACATGCAGCAAAGCTTGCCAAAATTGATCCCCACTGAAGGCCAAAACAGAAAAGAAGGTCCTACAAACACGCTGGAATGGAGTCAACATCAAAGGAATTGCAATTGAGGGGAAAAGAAGAAAATTAGGGAAATTTGATGACTCTTATAAAGTGGCCTGGGGTTTATATCAGGTGCAGTGCAAAGGACCAAAAGATGCCAAAACTAAGCTCACAGATGTTGCAAAATGAGGGGAAAAATTGAACGAGGAAGACACATCTTAGGGAGCAAGATATGAGGGACCTGGCATGAATAATTAAAACAAAAAAAAAAAAAAAAAAAGAAAAAATCTTTCCCAAAGTCAAAGCCATCAAAATGCAGGCAGGCCATACGCCAGCAAGTGCAGGCACATGCAGCAAAGCTTGCCAAAATTGATCCCCACTGAAGGCCAAAACAGAAAAGAAGGACGTACAAACACGCTGGAAAGGAGTCAACATCAAAGGAATTGCAATTGAGGGGAAAAGAAGAAAATTTGGGAAATTTAGTGACTCTTAGAAAGTGGCCTGGGGTTTTATCAGGTGCAGTGTAAAGGACCAAAAGATGCCAAAACTAAGCTCACAGATGTTGCAAAAGCAGGGGAAAAAGTCAAGGAGGAAGACACAACTTAGGGGGCAAGATATGAGGGACATGGTATGAATACTTAAAATAATAAAAACAAATAATAGAAAAAATCTTTCCCAAAGTCAAAGCCATCAAAATGCAGGCAGGCCATACGCCAGCAAGTGCAGGCACATGCAGCAAAGCTTGCCAAAATTGATCCCCACTGAAGGCCAAAACAGAAAAGAAGGACCTACAAACACGCTGGAAAGGAGTCAACATCAAAGGAATTGCAATTGAGGGGAAAAGAAGAAAATTTGGGAAATTTAGTGACTCTTAGAAAGTGGCCTGGGGTTTTATCAGGTGCAGTGCAAAGGACCAAAAGATGCCAAAACTAAGCTCACAGATGTTGCAAAAGCAGGGGAAAAAGTCAAGGAGGAAGACACAACTTAGGGGGCAAGATATGAGGGACATGGTATGAATACTTAAAATAATAAAAACAAATAATAGAAAATAACTTTCCCAAAGTCAAAGCCATCAAAATGCAGGCAGGCCATACGCCAGCAAGGGCAGGCACATGCAGCAAAGCTTGCCAAAATTGATCCCCACTGAAGGCCAAAACAGAAAAGAAGGACCTACAAACACGCTGGAATGGAGTCAACATCAAAGGAATTGCAATTGAGGGGAAAAGAAGAAAATTTGAGAAATTTAATGACTCTCATAAAGTGGCCTGGGGTTTTATCAGGTGCATTGCAAAGGACCAAAAGGTGCCAAAACTAAGCTCACAGATGTTGCAAAAGCAGGGGAAATAGTCAAGGAGGAAGACACAACTTAGGGGGCAAGATATGAGGGACATGGCATGAATACTTAAAATAATGAAAAAAAAAAAAAACAAAAAATCTTTCCCAAATTCAAAGCCATCAAAATGCAGGCAGGCCATACGCCAGCAAGGGCAGGCACATGCAGCAAAGCTTGCCAAAATTGATCCCCACTGAAGGCCAAAACAGAAAAGAAGGACCTACAAACACGTTGGAATGGAGTCAACATCAAAGGAATTGCAATTGAGGGGAAAAGAAGAAAATTTGAGAAATTTAATGACGCTCATAAAGTGGCCTGGGGTTTTATCAGGTGCATTGCAAAGGACCAAAAGGTGCCAAAACTAAGCTCACAGATGTTGCAAAAGCAGGGGAAATAGTAAAGGAGGAAGACACAACTTATGGGGCAAGATATGAGGGACATGGCATGAATACTTAAAATAATGAAAAAAAAAAAAAGAAAAAATCTTTCCCAAAGTCAAAGCCATCAAAATGCAGGCAGGCCATACGCCAGCAAGGGCAGGCACATGCAGCAAAGCTTGCCAAAATTGATCCCCACTGAAGGCCAAAACAGAAAAGAAGGACCTACAAACACGCTGGAATGGAGTCAACATCAAAGGAATTGCAATTGGAGGAGAAAAAAAGAAAATTTTTTGAAATTTAGTGACTCTTAGAAAGTGGCCTGGGTTTATATCAGGTGCAGTGAAAAAGACCAAAAG